>JBBMOE010000033.1:5520918-5898725 GCA_037975065.1 Chaetodon trifasciatus
CCCTCCCTCCCCCTTCCCATGACCCCACATCTTCCCCTCCAGCTGTGGAACTCACACATCTGCCGGTACGGAGCATCCCAACACGCACACACACACACACACGCAACACACACCATTCATCAGGTCAGGAACTTCAGATGAGTACCCCCGCCCCACCCAAAGGAAAACAAAAACAAACAAACAGTACAACAATACAATCATATTCTATTTGTAAACAGGTAGAAGCCACTTGACTTGTTGTTGCATCTTCGGACACAATTAGGATCAAGGCAATGAAATGTGGACGACTTTTGCACTGTTAAAATAGTATCTTCAACCAAAACAAGATTTTCAAAGTTTTTCTTCTTTCCTTTTTTCAAAACACCATTTGTGGCAATGAGAGTGATTAAAAAAAAAAAAAAAAAAAAAAAAAAAAAAGAAGCAGGTTAATATTTCGCATTTTTGTTGTACTTAATGAAACATTTAAAACATTTTGAGACACGGGAAACAAAAGAAACAGAAAGAAAAAAAAACGCCTCTCGGTAGGCCGTGTGAGAGGCTACAGTATGCATAGATACAGATTCGCCTTTCTCTTGGTTTATAAGTCTGACGAGACAGAACATTTTCCACTGACAGTCACACATCCACACGATACACACTCCCCACTTTTGATTTCTACATCAGTGGAGTGGAGGACTGGAGGAGAGGAGGAAGAGGAGGAGAGAGGGATGTTGGGATTTCTACAGCCCGTCCTCCACCTCCCCACATTAGGACCCCCCCCCCCCAAAAAAGACAGCATATTGAAAGCAGTGTGTTGAGCTTCTCCAGCTTAAAGCAGTTATTTGGCAGAGAAAACAAACTTACAGACCTATACATAGTTTCAGTGCTAGAAGTTGGATTTTCCTTTCCTACAAGGAGTAGTAGTTTTTTTTTTAATTCACCTACAAGGGGGGGAAAACTGGCTTGATTTCCTGAGAACCATTGCTGGTTATTTAGCAGACAAAGAGGAATAGTTCAAATAACCAACGCCATGGCCAAAAACACTGATCCGAATTCCCAGAGTTACAAAGCATCGTCTTCATCCTCAATAAGAGTTTAAATTTTTTTTTTGTTGTTTTTCTATTTGTTTTATATATTTTTTACGTTTTTTTAAATCTTTTTTTTTTTTTTTTTTTTGAGTATTTTCTATTTTATTCCATCTTCTCTTTAAAATGAAGAATGAACACACGTTCCGCCTCCTAAGTCTTGTAAACAAGAGGTTGCAGTGTGGCACCTCCAAAACATTGAAAGCCTATTCTGAAAGTGCTGTTCCCCCTCCCCAGGTCCACGAGGGGGCCCATGGGAGGGCTTGCTAGATAGACCCCGCCCCCTACATTAGGGTGGGCGGGGCTTGCTAGTCCCAGCTGCGGCTACAGTCCTTTGCACTGCAGAGCTCAACGTTCTTTAGTTTTCAAACAAAATTGGTGCAATACTTTTTAATGTCACTTTTACTATCACCAGATAATCCTCCTAAGTCAGCTTTTATTCTTCTTTAACTATCTGTTGATCTTGAACTCCACGACAACGCAGTAAGGTAGGCGTGCCAAGGCAGAGAGGAGCGCACACATACTCATTCACACTCGCAATCACACGCACACACACAAAGTACTTGCACACACATGTGCGCGTGCACACACATACACACATACGGTAAGGACCTCAATGAGTAAACAGCTACACTGGAAAAACTGGCTGCTCCCTCTATATTGCAGATTATATATACTGAGAAAAAACCACATTCAGTGCAAAGTTAAAAAAGCTCATACTCCAACATTGTCAGCAAACAAATGCAAAAAAAAAAAGAAAACAAAAAGAAAACGTTAAAAATGAAAAGAATTGGAATTCAAATAAACATGACGAATGAAACAAAAAATATATATATATAATAATGAGCTCGATTGAAGCTTTTTTCGGTCTGAAAGAGCACTACCTGGAAGCAAATATCCATTCGTTCACATTATAGAATTGGCCTGCATGATTCAAGTATTCCGACTGATATGTTTTTGGGCTAAAACAAAGTGGACATATGTGCAGAGAGAGAAACGTAACTTGTTTTCCACAGGGGAGACCCCGTTTTGTTGAATATCTTGTAAGTGAGAAAGAGTCCAACTAGTGCCATTGCGTTTATAACTACTTTTTTTTTATCATTTTCTTCTGCTGATTATTATTGATAATTCTCTACTGACCCTTCCCCTGGCCTGTTTGATTGGCAGGCGGTTCACATGGAGTCCCCTCCACCTGTCAAGTGATCCACCGGGAGGAAGGAGCTGATTGGAGACGGGCTGCTGATCCTCCCCGCCTCGGTGCCACTGGGGCTCCCCCACAGGCTACTGGAATAGTTGGGCCCGCCCCAGAGGGAGGAGCTGTGGAGATCGCTGCTGTTCCACTGGTTAGGTTCAGGAGCGCGGCTGGGAAAGGGGTGAGACTGATCCATTCTGCTCTGAGACGAGCCAATGGTCTGCCAGCCAGAGGAGGGAGTGGCCAATGACTGCCCTTGTGCAAAGAAACGGTTGATTTCCTCCTCGCTGGCAAACTCAGCCAGAATAGTAGTGTTCCCCAAAACACACCTGCAGAGGGATGACAGATAAGAGAGTGTGTGTGAGACAAGAGAGAGAGCGCACCAAAACATCCACTATCAGGATGTTTTTGTGCAGTCATGACACCAGAGACTCAGCAGAGTTTGCAGAGAAATCAGAAAAACATCTTTTTGTGTGTGTGTGTGTGTGTGTGTGTGTGTGTGTGCGTGCGTGCGTGTGCCAGACGTCCTTACATGTGCAGGCTCTTCTGGGCCTTGGCGGCCTCATCCTTGGAGCTGTAGCATACCACGGCATTACCATGCGGCAGGTTGAGGTGGAATGTGATCAGAGGGCCGTGCTGCATGCACAAAGTCCTCAGGGTAGAGCCGTCAATCTGTGAGATAAACAGACCAAAACACACACACACACACACACACACACACACACACACACACACACACACACACACACANACACACACACACACACACACACACACACACACACACACACACACACACACAGACAAGGGATAAACATTTGTTAAGCGACTGCTGACAAACGTCATGCACAAACATTTCCTTGAACAGTTCAGTTTGCTAAATATGAACTGACAAAAACACTCAGGAAGAGCTGTTTCACCTCCCTGACCCTTAAGTTCCAAAAGTACAAATCCCATAAACAGACAGTGTTACATAGCTCAGCCTCTGCATGCCGAATCATCAGTCCAAAATATTAACACAGCCATGTCACTAAACGTCTGGTTCTTTGAAAAAAAACTCCAAGCTTGTGTACATACACAAACTGAAAGGCAGAAGTTAGCAAGAAACATCCAATCACAGCGCTTCTTTGATTCTGCTGATTCTGATTCTGTTGGGTGGAAGCTATAGATTAAGGTGTTGAGAACAATCTGTAGTTTAAATCAATTCATCTAAAAATGTTAAAACTCTATATAGGATGACAGGAAACACAGATGTCATATTTATGTACATGCAGGTACCTGAGGTGTGAGATTTTTCAGAACAAGCCATTGGGTTCTCCCTGAGCTGCTGCTGTCACCCCAACTGGAACCTGCCAATGCACACAGTGTTGAGTCACAATCATTTTATCTCAGGATAGAGACAAAAACCTGAACAAATCCCAGTTATCTCCACAGGCAGTGCAGTATGTGCATCTCCCTCTGCTCTCACCAGGTGTGTATCTGGACTCAGAGGAGCCCCACCCTCCCAGCCTCAGGGCAGAGCTGTCCCAGCCGGAGGAGGCAGAGCTGGGCTTCTGGCTGGTGAGGCCGGGTGGTGGTCTGGAGGGGGCCGCCACAGACAGCGCCTTGGGAGGCAGGGGGACCTTCCACAGCTCATGGGCCAGGGAGGAGTTGGACACAGAACCGCCGCCTGGAGACCACTTTGACTCACTGGGTCTGGCTGCAAGGACAGAGAAGACAAAGTGAAACCTTTTTACATCCTCTAGTCAAGATTATTTGGCTTGGGAGACCGAGGAAAGAGGATGAGATGGCCACTGCTGAATTACAAACAGGAGCTCCTACCTGAAGTGCTTTGTGCTGTACTGGTGAGGGAACCGCTGTGGCTGGAGGCACGAATGGATGACCAGGCACTGTTAGAAGGCATCGTGGTGTTCAGTGATGAGGATGGCCCTGGGAAACAAAAACAAGGGTTAGTGTCTGTGAGAGTGTGTTAGACAGCATTTTGTGTCTATGTCCGGCCGTGTGTGTGAGACCTACCGTTGTTCCTGTCCCTGAGGTGGTCTGTGTCGCGGACGGTGTTGATGGAGAGGTTGTTGATGACACTGCCGGGGGTCACATAAGGGTCAGTCTCAGGGTCAATGTTGGGGTAACCTTTCCAAGGCTCCCCGGGCCGGAACTCTGCAGACACACACAGATAGAGTGATTAGCAGTGTTCAATGCAAACATTTTGTTCTGCTTGTTTGTGCGTTTGAAAGCAAGTGTACCTGGGGGCCAGGTGACAGTGTTTCCATGGGGTGGGGGAGAGTTGGCACGGGGCGGCCAGCCATCGCCCACCGAGCCCATTGATTGGCCGGGAGGACTCAGGGGAGACGGGCCAGGAGACAGGAAGTCATAGAAGGGAGAGTCCTCCAGACGCAGCCCAGACGACATAGCACCTGTGGGACGAACGCACACCAACATGAGGACACAATCGTGCAGAGTGAAAGTCACAGATGTGGTTACACTGCTGGGTGCAAAGACCCAACCAGTGGGTTTACACCACAAACAGACTCTTGCTTACCAGGTTTGCTGTTCTGCTCCAGAGGGTCAGTAGCCCAAAGTTTCTTCAGTTTGGACTGGGGAGGCTCTTTGTAGCTCACAGCTCCACCACCACTACCACCACCAACCCCCATGTCCAGGGATACATTCAGGTTAGAGTTCAAGCCTGATGGGAGGAACGAATGAAGAGAGAAAACAGTAGAAAGAGAAACTCAGTCACATTTCCATATTCTCATACATATTTACAGCCAATATCTCCTCCAAAATGTATTGTCATTAAAATTTGGGAGCATATACTGATTTTATTTTGCAAAATGACTAAAATAATAGTAGCCAACTTACTTAAAGGGAAGTTGCTGAAGGATCCGAGAGCAGCAGCATCCTTCTGCATCTCAGGGGCATTGTGGGACAAGTAGTTATCCAGGTACGGTTTGAGGGGTGGGGCCTGTTTCAGCAGGGAGGGGTCCAGATGCCGTGGGGGCTGCATCATTGATGGAGACGAACCAATAGGACGTGTCTAAGGACAGGCGGCAGGAGGTTAGAGAAACCACTCAATGAGGCAAAGCTGATAAAAACTCTTCAACTTTGGGGGCAGACACACACACACACACACACACACACACACACACACACACACACACACACACACACANCACACACACACACACACACACACACACACACACACACACACACACACCTGTTCAGTCTGCCGTCCCACAGGCATGACTCTCTGGCTCTGAGCCTTCTGCTGCTGCTGCTGTTGCTGTTGCTGCTGCTGCTGGAGGAGAAGACGCTGCAAACAGACAAAAAAGGAAAACGTTAGTTTGCTGATTATTTTTGTATCTCTGAGATTAACTTTTGCAAACATTTCCTGCATAATCATAATGTAGGTGGACTGACGAAGTTTGAGTCTGATAATACTGCAAGGGAACATTAAACAGGGTTCACTGACTACATGTGTTAAAGAGCAGATTAAAAAATGCAAGAGATGTTTTCTGTTCCTGTACACAAGAAACTACTCAGCCATGTGTATGTAGCATGTAAACTGACTGCATCACGTCAGCCTTAACAGTGTCACATGCGTAGTGCAAAACAGCACTGCACATGAACCTAAAACCATGCAGAAAAAAAATGTCCTTTCCTCGACGCCTGTGTGCGTTCAACATTTCCATCAATCTACCTGTAACTGGCTGATCTGGTTGAGCTGTGACAGCTGGTTGAGCTGGGAGAGTTGGTTGAGCACAGCCACCTGCTGAGGGCCAAACAGAGGGTTCAGACCTCCGTTACCTCCTGGGTACTTCAACAGGGATGGAGGGACCTGAACACAAACCAACATCGTTTTTGTCATTTAATATAATATCATTCAAGATTCCCTGTGATTAAATGTGAAACACAAACAAGGGATAGCAGAATGGGAAGGAAAAAGAGGGCTGGCAAAATGTCAGATGATATTATTCAATTTGGTTGATGATGCTACTGAAATCTTAAGCCTTACTGTTGTCTAGAAATAGTAGAAAAAAATTTGAATGATCTGTATGCGTTGACAATGCTTCAAGTGCATCCACATTAAAGCTGCTGAGACTTTCAGACCGTTGTTGAGACAAGAGCAGACATTTCAAACGTTGTAGCCTAAAACATGATGAGCTGTAGATGTAACGGTGTGTGCTACCTGAGAGGGCAGGATGGGTGGAGGCACTTGGTTACGAAGGTTAGGTTGGGGGGTGATCTGGGACTGGGGGCCGCCTCGGCCCTGTGCTACGCTGCTGCCACCCATCATAGGGTTTACATTCTGAGCAGGGAGACACAGACACACACAAAAAGGTCAAACAACTAGTTGCAAACATCATTCAGAATGTAACTTTTTACAAGCAAAGAAAATCAGAAACCTGTTTGCGGTCTTAATATAACTGTTATGGATAAGATGCTAGAATATCATTTGTGTTATATGTTTAATCGCAATGTCTTCATACAGAGAGATACTTTCTTCTTCTTGGTATCTTATTGTCCAAGGCCCAAGACCTCAAGACAACATCCTCTTTATCCTTCCACACTCACCTGCCGAGTGCCCCCAGAACTAGAGTGAGTGGGAGACGGCCCAGAGTCGAGACAGGGGATAGGCTGAGCAGAATTGGATTGGGAAAAGGTCATGCTTTGATTGGTGGAGAGCTCATCAGAAGCTTGGCTATCATAAGCAGAGGGGGAAACAGACAGCTGCAGAAGCAAGGCCGGGCGCACAGCAGATGGACGGCAAGCACAGAGGGACAGGAAGCACATCAGCAGCCAGAGAATTACAGAGAGGGAAGGAGAAAAGAAGGAAAAAGAGTTAATTTTACAGAAAAAGAGAGGGAGGAGGAAAGATAAAGTAATGCGACGGGACAGAGGAAACAATGGGAGAGAAAATGAGGAGTGAAGGACAGGATGAAAGAGCAAAAGGAGTAAAATGTGAGTAGAGTAGAGGAGAGAAGTGCGGTAGAAAAAGAGAAGGTGGCACCAGAGGATGGGAGTCAGGAAGATAAGAGATGAGCAGCATTCAATGCAGAAGGAAAAGCAGCAAAGCCAAACAAACCCTCGGCAGCTTTATACAGAACTATATAAAGGAAGTAATCATTACTGCATTCACAAATCACTCAGTTGTTACAAGGAAGTGTATGCATGGAAGTGTGTATACTGTATTTGCTTTTGTTGCTCCTAAGCGAAACAGACTAACTCATAATTCATCATAACATCAACATCATGCAAACAGCAGGTATCAACTGACATCCTTTGACAGGCTGCACATCAAGTGCAGTGGGTTAGAACAGCCACTGTGGGGCACTACAGGGCTGAGAGAGCATTTCACAGCCAGACATTTGAGGCAGATTACACACAAGATACTCTCCTCTGTCTCCACACCTCATCATCACCACACTGGCAGAAAGACTCACCAAACCTCTGTCTAGCAATGTTGTTTGTAAACAGCGTACAAAGTGCAGATGCAACCCACCTGCTGTATTTCCATTGCTGTATTCCCAAGATGTGTTTCTGTGGCCATTTCTTTACCCCCACCCACAGAAAACATTGATGTGTCTGCTTACCTTGTCATAGTAAGGGCTGCGATCCATGGCAGACTCCTTGTGGAGCTGGTGTCGAGACCCAGGGTTCTTCCCCATTACTCCATTGAAGTCTCCCATACCGCCCATGTCCATACGCTTGTCCTGCACCATCCCTGCTCCTGTCTTGATGGCGTCATCAGGAGAGTCTCTCTGCAAGGGCAAAGACAAGAAAATGTGACTGAACAGTATTATGCATTTGAAAAACTAAACAGTAATGCAAATGCAGAGAAATTGCATCACTGCATTTGCACAAAGCAACCACAGCTTTAAAATGGTCAAATTACTGGTGGGAACTACATGGCTGCAAAACAAAACAACAGGAAACAATACTTACAGAGAAGTTCATGCTGTTGAACTGGTTGATGAAGGGTTTCATCCAGGGTTCATCCTGTTTATTGACTGGTTTGTTCATCTGAAACATTGCAGACAAAAAATAATTAACTGGAGACACTTGAAACATTCGCAGGATTGCCTTTTGAACACTTGCTATTCAAGCGTTTCTGTATAATCAAAATAATTTTATTCTTTCAAATGTGAGATGTTTGTAAGAGTAAGGATCAGTAATTTCATGTTTGGGATGAATAAATGTGCAAACCTTGTAGGAGCCTTTATGCTTGTAGTTCCAGGTGTTTTGGTCATGGGATCGGTTGTCCTGTTGGCTGTTGCTCCACATGCCGATCTCCACCTCCTCTTCCTGGTCCCAGCTATTGCCCATGGACACCTCCTCACCACACCACGTCTCCATGGGCTTGGGACCTGGAGCTACAGGAGATGAATGACGAAGGAAGAAACTGAATACCAGCGAGTGATTGTACATGGTTCTGTAGCTCATTTCATGCTCATCCTACAGGGAAATTCTCTCTCCTGCCACTAACTGTTACTACAGTTCAAACATTATCATACTCTTCAGATGCAGCATTTTGCTGAATATTCATGTTCACGTCTGCACCTACCAGACTTATGCTGGCTGCCCCATCCAGAGCCAGACTCTCTGCTTCCCCTGCTGGGTTCACCCCTGCTGTGTTCATCCCAGCTGGAGCTGGTGTCCATGGGCTTCCCCCAGGCAGACGTCCCGTTGTCCACTGTCACAGGTGGAGCAGTAGCAGGCTCACCCCATGTCGAGGACTCCTTCTGCTGGGAGTAAGGCTCACCCCAACCTGGAAGAAAAGAAGGAGGTAACCATAAGATTAAGGATATATTTTCTGTGGTGTTGTCTTAAACCAACAGCTTTTAGCATTCATGCAATTTATCACAATTTGTATATTAAGACTCAAACCATGCAGAAAAAAAAACTCAATACTGTCCATGTCTTTACATTTGCTCCATCTTAAATACGTAAATATTTTTTATCTGACCATAAAGACGCATGTCATGTGACTGTACTTAAGTCACCAACATGCCACTGGCAGCACCAACAATATCACAATATTCTCACTGGCCTGTACTGCAGGTCTGCACACAACGAAAAGTCTTTCAAATTTGTCTGATTTCATTCCTAAGGGCAAAGGCCCGTACCAGATGTCTGATTGTTGCCGGCAGAACACGTCTATTCTTTGTTTGGTCGATACAACCACTGTGTCAAACTACTTATTAGCAAGGTTATACATGATACAGTATGTCTCAGGAAAAGCAATTAATCAAGAAATTTGTTTGTTTTTATTTCGATATCACAGCTCTCCTTATTCAGAGAAGACAGATCAGGCTTGTTTGGACACTCAGAGTTGGAGAGTGGGTGGATCATGTGGAAATGGTGACATCAATGCCCCAAATTTAAATATGTAAATGAAAACAATCTTTCTCAGACCCAACAAACATTTTCACATTATCAACGATGCTGCAAGTTTTTCCTCTACTGCAATCAGAGAACAGGGCTTGAGGAGAGAGCCCTGCTCACATCCCTGGGGAACCCCGCATCACCTTGCTTATGTAAGAGTTGTTTACTTTAACTCCTGCGGGTGTTTAGATGTGTGCACGGGCCCCCCTACCCTATCAAATATGAGACTGTGTGTGCTCAAGTGAGTGTAAGTATGAGTTCAAAAGGGTCGTGTTACAGCTGACTGCCCGGACCTGCTACTTTCTCCCTTCACAGGAGGCATTTGGGGAGATGCCAGGGATATCTCCTGTAAAAATAGGACAGATCATGGGGTGGCCTCAGGCTCCAGTGTCCCTCATGTGACTGGGCATGCTCACCTACAAGTACAAGCACTTAACAACAAATTCAAAAAAAAAAAAAAAAAAAAAAAAAACCCAGAGCGAAACAGACATGCAGAGGTAGATGCATATACACGAACTGACACATACACGTGTTAAGGTTGCTGTACATATATGCTACACACTCACACAAACACACACAGGGGTGTGTGTGCATCTGATGCCAAAGCACACACCAACTGACAAACTGTAACCCTAGCCTTCATCTATTGCTCTGTTTCACCATCTATGTAGGTGCATCAGCTGACCTGATAAAAGGGGGATGAGAAACACAATATGTGTTTTCATGTGTGTTTGTCAAGTAGTGGAAAAGGTAGATTTTAGACAGAAAAATCTATTATTTCTAAGACAGAATCAACACTTGAGTCCATTTTTGCATTTAAAATTGTTAAAATTCAAATGCATTCAATGCATTCAGCTACTTCTTTCACTCATATTTTTTTGCAATCTACCACACTGCTGATTTCTGCACTTTGGTTTTCACAAAAATTAAACCAAATGAACTAAGATGAATCAAAACTTAAAGCATGATTATTTTCCTCATCACAGTAGCTGCCTTGTTTGCCCCCACCCTTCCTTGCCATCCACTTTGCTGCTCCAGTTAACTGACTAGGCAGCAGCCCTGAATAACCCTAATAGCCCCTCCCCTCTTTTCCCCCTCCTCAGCCCACTTCTGCAGAATAGCTGCCTAACTCTTTTTAGTTTTCCCATCTTACATTGGAACCATCCCTATTACCAAGTCACCAGACCTCCTCCTCTACCACTCATGGTCTCTCTCTCTCTCTTTCACTCAAACCCAACAAAATCCAGTGTTTCAGTAAGCAGAATTGGCGGGTGAGAGAGAAAGGGCGGAGGAAAACAAGCGAATGAGAGGAGAGAAAAATCGATGCTCTTAGCATTCCAAAGGGATGACTCAACCAGCTTTACAAAAAGCGCTCAACATAGACAACACCATAGGGAGATGGGAGAGAATGGCTGTACGTGTTTGTGTTCTGTCTATGCTTCTGTGCAAACTGTGTATGCCTTTGAATACATTTGTGTATGTGTGTGCAGCTACACTTTTTGTGTTTGTACTGTCTCTGTCCTTTTAAGACCTTATTTCAGCTATCGCAAAGAGTGTGTGGGTGGGACTTGCACCTTTTTATCCCTTCATAAGGCTTACAGACTGCACCAGAAGGCTTGCAACTACATGCGCATACAGTTTTAGATAATGGCTCGTGTCCAAGCATTTTTATATGTGCCTCAATATGAGGTTAAAAATAAAAAAATAAAAAAAGTTAATCTACAAGCTAATGCAAGAGTCATTGCATTTGTTGATAAAAGTATTCCTGCAGGCTAAACAACACTAGAACAGGTAAATAATGACAATATCTGTTGTAATCTGGCAGACTATAAAAAGGGAGCAACTGTGACTCAGTGGTGTTCGACTCATCTTTATTCACATGTATTCACGTGTTGGAGGCGTGTGGGCAAGTGCACAAGTTTTTGTACTCCTGGCTATTTGTGTTTTTGTAGTTGAAGCTATGTGAATGATTGCATGACTGGATAAACCGGTAAGTTAACATTTAGTTAATTCGTTGCTTATTTAGTCTTTGCATAATGTAACGTATTGCAGCAAAAACAATAACATCATAGTGTAAGAACAGGCTTCATGTGCCCTCTGTCTGCTCTGTTTCAAACATACAGCTGCATGCATACATATTCCAACATACCAGAACTGCAGCTTTTGTCCTGTGCAACAGGCTGCATGGGCTGGGTAGCATGCTTCGAGCTGTGTGCTGGTTGGGACTGGTGCTGAGAGGATGGGCCCATGGCCTCCTGGTCTGATTGGCCAGTCCTGTTCCACATGTTGACAGATCCACCACTGTACTGACCTAAGAAGAAGGTTTAATTACACGTTGAGTCATTAGCTGAAAATGTGAAACCTGGAATCCCATGTTATTTTGTTCAGGCTTTAGAGCAGCTCTTTCTGAAGAAATGTATAGTGGGCTGAGTGTTTACCAGGGTCTCCCCAAGCTGCTGTCCCGTCATCGATCTCCATCCTCCGACGAACAGACTCTGGAGAAGGCTCTTCCCACCCAGTTGCCACTTCCTCCTTCTGACCTACTGTGGGCATGGGGCCTCCCAGCCAGCCTGATTGAAGAATAAATGAGAATAAAAGTGAGTCAACAATTGTATGTCCTCCCACTCAAACCTTCTTTCTATACAGTGTCAAAACAACAATTCAGTTTTGGTACCCATAGTCTCCCTTACTACCTTACTAAACACTAAATCACAATAAAGCCTTGCTGATACACGATGGACAAAAAAAATATATTGTTCTAGGTTCTAGACAGTGGTTCTGATGGATAATGCTGCTTATTACCTGTGGGCTTGTTAGGGCCTTGACTGCCTCTGGACGTGTTGGATTCAGGACCCTTTCCCCACTCGCTGGAGGGCTTGGGATTTGGCTCACCCCAGTTCTGGGCTCCATGGTTGTTCTTCATTGGCTCACCCCAGCCCTGGTTGTTAATCTGAGGACTGGGTTTGTGGACTGAGTCGCCCCAGTTGGAACTTGGGTTTGGAGTGCTTTGGTCTGGAGTATTTGATCCTCCACTCCCTACCCAGGTGTTGCTGCTGCTGGTGTTGGTTCGGCTAGGCTCGCTCCAACATCCAGACCCTGACCGGTCGCTGTCGCTGTCCCAGCCCACTGAGCCTGCACCTTTTTGGGGCTCCCCCCAATGGCTGCTGGCCCCTGATCTTGCACCATCTCCACCATTACCCCAGCCTTCACTTCCATTTCCACAATTGGAACCCCACCCCTGTTGTGGTTTGGGTGCATTAGTCCATGTATTGGACCTAAACAAAAGCAATGCAGGTGATAAGTAAAGTAATAATATGGAAGGTACATAATACTGGTTGCTAAATGCAGAGAAGATTAAGTAAAACTTGGAAAATGAATTACAGTAAGGCATAACATTAAAATTACTGAGAAAAAAAATTACATCTCAGTCACATCAACAATATTTCTGCATCAGTATAATCAGTATCTTTGCAATGCCCAGACATACATTACCTGTCATCTTTGTTATTGCTCCAGGTGTTACTGGTGTTGTTGCTCCCTTTGTAGCTGGATCCATCGTCCCAGCCACTCTGCCCTCCCCCTCCACTCGCTGGGCCTTTGCTGTCCCACCCAGAGGTTGTTCGATCTCCCCAGCCAGATCCTCCTGTACCTGGGCCTGAGCTGCCCGGCCCACCCCCCCAACCTACAAGAATCAAAGGGAGATCAAGTATTTTTTACTTTTGTGTTTTGCAAAAGAACGTTTTGTGCTAAATTTGAATACTTTTGTTTATATCGCTAAAACTTCACACATATTATAACCCTACCTCCAGAGGTCTGGGAGGGAGCTGCCGGTGTAGCTGTGCCCCACCCGGAGCCTCCGCCACTATGCTTTCTTTCATCTCCTCTGGGACCCTGGTGCTGATTGTTAGAAGTAGAAGTGACATCCCAGGCGGTGTTTTGCCGTATGGGTGTCTGTCCCCATCCAGTGTTGGACAGAACCCTCGGGTCCAAATCAGCCCGGGTCATTGCTGGCAGTATTGATGAATGGGGGTTAGCTTTTCTGCGGTTTCCCCCTTTTTGGCTGCCTTCTCTGTCTAAGCTGGATCGGCCACCGGAGCTTTCTCCACTTCCCTCGCTTCCTCCAGAGCGACCCCAGCCTCCAGTGACACTACCCAACCCATGGCTTCCACCTCCTCCACCTCCCATGCCCATGGCGTCATCCTCCAAGCTCTTCCAGCCATTGTTGGCAGAGCTTCCTTTATGACTTCCAGCATCTGAATTGTTGTTACCAGGAGTTGTTGATCCCCATTCTCCATTTGACATCTTGTTAGATGTGGAAGAGGATGATGAGGACGAGGAAGAAGAAGACGCGCTGCTCCCCCAGGGGCGAGGTATCCCTGCTGGAGGACCCATCGTAGTCTGGTTACCATTTCCTGGTGTTTGGCCTGCAGAGCCTGGGATCTGATTTGAGCCAATACCCCAGGACAAGTTAGTCTGGGGCTGGTTTGGGTTATTGGTGGGCCCCTGGTCCCAGCGTGGGGCCCCAGTGTTATTGTGGGTATTATTACTCTTGTAAGCAGCAGTAGAGGAAATTTGGGGGTTCCCAGCCTGCATTAAGGCCTGGTTTTGGGGGTTCACAGTGTCTGCATTTGGGTGGCCCTTGTCTCCAGGGTAGGTAGTGGCGCCCCAAGGCGTACCGAAGGCCCCAGTACTCCCCAGCTCACCTTGGGGGTGCTGGGGGGCTGATGAGGGGTTTCCATTGGCCAGCGGACCCCCATTCCCTCCTCCCATAGAGCCCCAGGAACAATCCCCGCTGAGTTGGGGTGAGGCTGTAGAGTTTGGTGGACTAGAGGTCATTGTGGCATTAGTAGTAGTAGTAGTAGTAGTATTCATCATCATAGTGTTATTTGGTCCATTGGATTCAGTGTTAAGGTTGGTAGGCTGTAGGCCACCATTTCCACTGTTGCTGCTTCCTAACACCTTGCTGCTTGCTGTACCATTATTCACCTCAGTGTCTTCCATCATACTGCTGTTGTTTGGAGCTGCCATGCTACCCCAGCCCAGCATGGGACCCTGTTGGGGAGCTAGACTCAGTTTGGAACTCATCCCCTGAGCCTGTGGAGGACGTTGGCCCTGGGAGACTGGGCTTGGGGTTGTATTCTGCGGCCAGGCACCGTGGTTGGCATTTGGGTTTAAAGTGTTTGGGTTTAACCCTCCATTGATGCAGGGCGTGCTTCCGCCGGTGGTGATCATGTTGCTGCCTGACTGGGTGCCCCATACACCACTGTTATTGATGGGCATGTTGTTGTGGTTACCCATGTTATTGCTGCCAATACTGTTGGACCCTGCCACGGAGTAGTGGGAGGGCCCGGTGATGTTATTATTTCCATTACTTGCACCGCCAATGGTTCCCATCCCTCCACCAATCACTTGGCGACTGTTGCCGTTGCTGTCTCCATTCACTGAAACGCCGACCACCATGGCAGAAGTCACCATAGACGAGGAGGGGGAAGAAGCCGTAGAAGACACAGAGGAAGAAGCATTTGCTGACATCATCATCACTGTTGTCACAGCGGCGAGGTTTTTCTCTGAGCCAATCGAGGAGCTAGAGTCTGCGTCCATGCATTCTGACGCCAACTCAGGGTCTGATCCTGACCCACAGCCAGAAGAGGAAGAAGACGACGAGCAAGAGAATGAAGAGGAGGAGGGAGGCCAGACGGAAGAGTTAGCTGAAGAAGGGTTGTTGGGTTTGTCGGTGCTTCCGTCCACTAGGACTTTGCCCCAGTTGCTGTTGCTGTCACTGCTGCAGGGAGAGCCAGAGGACCAGGGGGAAGGCTCATACTGCGAGTCCAAGACTGGATGCTCCAGACCTGAGACATAAGGGTGGACATGGTAGACGATACTGTTAGAGGAGAGCTTCAAGTTTTAGAAAAACAGTAAAATTACTCAAGCATTTAGCAAAGGTGCTGTTGAATCATTATCAAGAAATTACCTAACAGCGAGATGTACTAAATGAAATAATACAACAGATGTGGTTTAAATTCTCCTCATTCACTGTCGCTTTGATATTTTTCTATTCCCTCCAACCTTCAGTTGCCCAACTGTTCTGGATGTGATCAGAGCCAGGCCTGAGCCTGGACACAGCTGCCACCATTTTGTCACAACAGCAGGACTCAAAAGCATGCCATTCATGCATGTTCAGATTCAAGGAGGTGGAGGATGACCATCAACAGAAGAGAAGAGATGGAGGGAATAAGGGAGATGGCAACTGAGGGTGAAAAGAGGTAGGGAGGATGGAGAAGTGAGGGGAGGTGGTGGCAAATGAGAAGAGGTGGTGGCAACAGAAAACATGGTTTAAACCTTGCCATTTTCTCCAAATATAATAAAACTGTCTGAGAGCATCTGCATTCTGACCAGGAATGCCTCTAAAATTAGACTCCAGAAACCACTTGTGATCTGATTTTACTTACACACACTCATTCAGTTACAATGGAGAGCACCTGAATTTTCAGTCCTACAGCAATCCTCTGTGTATAACTGCTTTATTTATCAGCATTTGGTGGCAGTCTGTCACTCAAACAGCACTCTTACAGTGGGGACACTGCGGCTCAGTACTGTTTAATATTGCAAATTCCCATTTTATATTCTTTCACGTGTGACTACATCTACTGATTTCTTCACCAGCGATCTCCTGAGACTAACTACGAGCCTCTTGACTGCTTGGTTACCCATCTCTGGGTCACTCTCATTTGGAATATCTCTCACTTGCAAAGCCTCTTTCACATGAACTGGTTGCCAGCTCTCCATGGTGCTCATCAGGTTTGTTTGCCGAGTCTCCTCTTGCACCCTCTCACACACACACATTCATCTCTCTTTCTCTCTGTCTCTGTGATATGCCATGAATAAAATGCATCATCTGCTAAGGTCAGGTCAGACTGAGTCAACCGAGTCTGTCGATCACAAAGCACAGAGCCAAGGTAAAGACGGGGGGGGGGGGGACGACACAGAAGAACTGGGCAGGAGAAGGCAATGTGTAGTCACCTGTTTGATTAGGGGAGTGGCTGACGGAATCCCGAATGGGAGCCATGCCTGGAAACAGAGAGAGGAAAGACTGTCAACAGACTTAGAGGGAGTTAGAGAGAGAGCCAGAAAACAAACTCAGTGGGGAGATGCTAGAAATAGTTAGGGCAGATAGGACATTCAATGAGAATCAAGCAAATAGAAAAGAAACCAAGAGTGTTAAAGAAAGAAGGACTTGTAAGTAGAAGAGGATTAGTGGACAGACCCTGCTAGTTGCTGGATCCAAATTAGTAGTTACAATTGACTATCCAGATCATAGTATATAAAAGAAGCAATAAATTACATATGTGTAATTCTCAGTGGTTTGTCTGAGCTTAATGTGGTGCTCATCATCAATTTGTTTTTTTCCCTTTTCACACAAAAGTATGACTGCATACTAACAAATCATCGTGTTGTACTTAGTTTGCTGAAAATCACAGTTGTGATAAATTTAGAACAAACAAATTTGTAAAATAAACAGTTTTTTGGTTTTGCAATTGTGCAGGTTTAATTCAAAGGCCACATATTTCATATGAATCATGTTTTGAGTACTTTATTGCAGTCTATCGCAAATTGGAAACTGGTTACTTTTTCAGACTGGAGAAGTTCATTTGGCATGGAGGTACAAGCAGAAAGTCATCAGAGGTGATGAGCCAGAACACACCCACATTTTAACATTTATTGCCATTTAATGTAATTGCAGAATTGTTTTCTTGCTTATGATCAAGACTGTAATCGCTGGCAGACAGTGAGTGTGTGTCCCTGTATGTGTTTGTGAGGAAACAGACAGATCTAACTGAATGTAATCCAGTGCTGTATGTTTGTCTTCTTTTCTCTCTTTTCATGGTTTACCTGTGAGTGGGGCTTGTGGATGTGGCTCCTGGCTGGTCAGGAGGGCGCCCCCGGGTTGAGTGGAGAACAGGTGACCTCTGGTTCCCAGGTCGACAAAGGGGACGTCAAAGGTCAAAGCTCAGAGGGCACAGCCTCAAGGGTCTGAGGTGCAGAGGCAGGGCTTGTCAGAGCGGGCAGCAGGCTGATCAGGCCCCCTTGGCATTGCTGAGGACTGTATGTATGAGCTTTTGTGTGTGTTTGTGTGTGTGAGTGCGTGTGTGTGTGTATGTACGTGTGTAGGTGTGGGGAGGGGGAAGGGGAGGTGTGGTTGAGATTTAGGACTCTGCCTTGACTTGATATGCTCTGGCACTGCAGAGAAAGACAGAAAGAGATAAAGAAGAGAGGAAGACTGTAAGTTCAACATATTGCATGCCCATTATCAACACTTTCAAATAAAATCAGCAGTTTTTCTGAAGCATTTCAGACATTCAGCACTCAGATGTCTCATGGAACATGCTTGATGGTGTCTTCCCTGTGAGCAAGCTCTACCAGGCCCACCCTACACAGAGAGTCACAACTGATGACTGTTCTTACGGTTTGCATGTGCCATCTCCTTAGCCTTGATGCAGTTACATTTTAATGGAGGTGCAGGCCAGCTCCAGTGGAGGCTACACTATAGCTATGGATGTCAATTCAATGATGTTATGGATATTAATTAGGAGCCTTTTTGACCCAGTGAACATGGCCTCTCTGTTCTCCTTCTCTTTCTACAGCTGAAGGAGATTAATTATTCCCATCTTTCCTTGCCCTTGATTATAGTACAAGTATCCAAGTCAGCAAGGTTATGAAGAAAGTATAGTGGGAGGACTGACCACCACACACCTTGTCTTCTTGAGAGGAGGGATGAATGTGTATGGGTTAGACTAGATTAGGGTTATACAACAGGCTTAAAGCTGGCAATACTGCCCTAGGACACCATGACAAGCAAAACCTCTTATCCCAGAGCAGAGAAAGGGACGTAGTAAGGGAACAAAGACAGTAACAGACAGTGAGAGGTAGGAAAAAAACAATAAAAAGAGGAGGACAAAGGCACAACTCAACAGAGGGGAGGGGGGCATAGACATCCTTCAGTAAAAGTGGACCAGTGTATTTGACAGCAAGAAGTGCAGTGTGTGTCCACGTCTCCTGACCTTTTCTTGGTGCAGGTTGGCAAGTATGTTAGCTCTCTCTGCCTTCTGCTGCAATACACGGGTCTATTTATAAACCCTCAGTTCAAATAGTAACCACTCTGTTCACAAGCCAATATGATAAGAGAGCAAACAAACCCCCGTCTGGAAAATGAAGAAGTGTGCAGATGCAATGAAGCATGCATGCGTTGCAAGTTTGGACATGTGTTATAGGTTTTATTGATTCTAATTCCATGTGGATTGGCATGTTTATTGTAGTAAGAATAGCCTTATTAAAACAAGGCCAAATAATCCAACTACTCCAATTCATATCAGGGGAAAAGACACATAAGCCAGCGAGCAATGCTATAAAGCCCAGATGCACTTAACAGAGGCCAAACTCCACCTTTGTTAGTCACAGCTCACTAGCTAAACCTGGGCAAACTGCCAGCATCTAAACGTCAAGTCTGCCAAGGCTGCTGAGCCGCCCTCTGGAACCGATCAAAAAACAGACAGCACAATGATATCATCATTACTAAATACTCAAGAAAGTGCTCCCAAAGTATTATAAAGAAGAAATACTGTTACCCAAAAGACAAGAAAACTAAGGAACAGAGCAGAAAGGTGGAGCTATTGAATTGACCTGCTCCCTCTGGCAGCCACGGCACTAAAAGGACAAGCCCCTTCCAGCAACCGGAGTTGTTTACTTCCATGGATCTTGACTCAACCTTTCTACACGGAAAGACCTCTGTCAACCCTAAAGCATCCCATTCAAAGCGGCTATGCAGGCTGAACCACTTATCCTTTTATGGCAGTGCAAATCAAAGTAATGTGTCAAGATTTTTAACACTTTACTTGAGCAATTATTGGCTGGTGGTGCGCAATTCTTGGGAAAACAATGATTTGCCTTTTCCAGGACTGATTAGACTAGATTGCTGCCTACATAACGTATATATGTGTCTACGTGAGTGGAAATGGTTGGTCAATTAATCGATTAGTGTATGAAGAGAAGAATAATAAACAATTTTGATAATGAACTAATCGTTAAAATCACTTTTCCAACAGAAATGACTCACATATGCTGATTCTAGTTTCTCAAAGTGGTATCCTGGTTTGTAATCAGAAAGGCTATTTATTTATTTATTTATTTAGCTAGTGATTACAACACTCATATGTATTTTAAAGAATCACAATTTGAAAACTTCAACATCACTCAACAGTGGTGTGTATAAGCATGTTCTTTGCCGCTGTTCAGTACATAGAGTACAGTTTGTTCCTCTTTCCCCGAGCTTCCATCTGAGAACAGCTTTCATGAGGGCCCCTGGAGTTGGCAGCAGCTCGACTGCTGCTATCATCTTACAGACAGACAGAGCGAGTTGAGGGGGGAGAGGGAATATAGGGACAAGACACAAACACAGAGAGTGCAGCTGAGAACAAGAAATGTAGCGAAGAGAATGGGAAAAAACAGATGATACCAAGGTAAGGAGGAGGGAAGAGGGAAGTGGAATGTGAAAAGGGAGGGACAAAGACACAGAGGCAAAAGGGCCTGTCATTGAAGCTGATGTGAGAGGAATGCAGCTGCAGCTTCTAACATGTATAAAAAGCAAAGAGGTCAACTTCCTGAAGTCAGCAGCACATGAACCCAGTACTATGTGTACTCCGTTTAACAGGCACAGCAAGAAGTAAAGAAACTTAAAAGCCAACATGCTGACACTTAAAATAGTGGAAAACAATCAGTAGAGCTAACCAAGTGTTTGGCCCCGTTTTCTATCTTACCTGTTACATACACTAATCTGACAAATAGACCTGAGATGAATCTAAATCAAGGTACATCCGAAAGGACATGAAAGGTTGTTTTTATGCATGTTTGGTCACGAAAGACAGACACTGTGATAAATACAGGTATACTTGTATGAACATTTGATGCTATCTGAGAGTGTTCTGAAAACCTTTGTTACTGCTAAATAGCAGGTGGGTTGATATCAATTCAAAAGGCAGTAAACATACAATCAAAACTGTTATGCAACACATGAAAATGAGACACTGTGTGTTTTGGGTTCAGAGGTAGCTCGATATGCCTGATATTGTCTTAGATCAGTTGTTCTAAGTTTAGAAAGAAATACCAAACAATTAGAGGAGACAACCTACAAATGGACAAACAATGCATTTGACAAGATTTGCACTGTTTGACTTGACTGTCTAAAACACTACACGCAGTGACTGTCAACTGAACACTGCTTTTAGCTAAAGGCACTTTTCACATGTCCTGCTGTTGCTATGCAACTGCAAAGTCTATTTGAAGCATGGTGCTTTGTTGCCAAAAGCTGACATATTCTTAAATGTCATTTGCATACCAGTGAAACACATCAGGGCCTCAGCAACAAACCTCAACGATGAATATGAAAATAATGGCTGCACCAAGAGTAGGCGGTATAACGGGCACAAAAAGCATAGACGTGCAACGTGGTACGGATTTGGCTATGCGGTTCGTCGTGGTATAACATGGATTTCATCTGTCACATCACTTCAATCATAACACAACCATTATTGCACTCATTTCACTTCCATCTTTTGTTAAATAAAGACACACTTCAATTGTAAGGAAAAGCGGCTGAAAAAATAAGGGACTGAAAAAAGTTATGTTGGAGCAAACATTCGTCATATATGGACGTTTTCATGTTCTATGGTCCTACTTGTGTATCACTGTTCCTGCTCCGGGTCCGACATAAGCACACTGTCAAATGATCATCACACTCATACAGTTTAATTTTATCTTGGCTGGGGCAAACCAATCCCAAATCTGTTGTCTGGAACTGAACTAACCAGGAAAAGGGGGTCTTGTTAGGGAAGCCCCTGCTGTCATGACAACATTCCTCAACACAATCCCAATTTCCCCGGGCTTGTCCGAACAAGAGGACATCAGTGCATGCCAGTGTCTCTCTGTCAATTATGCAAAAACCTTTATCAATACAAAGCTGCGAGGAAAGCAAGCAGCCTGCATCTTTCCTCTCTTAACTTCCTGTTTCAGGTGAGATCACCATGAAGGACTGAGGAGTATGAGGAAGTGTCAAGCCATTTATTGGAGTGCAGATGTTACTGTGTTATACATGTCTGCATCCCTTTCAAAGCACTATGCTGTACATTAGATTGCACATGCAGTGCGAGTGTGTGCAGGAGCAGATAAGCACACTTGTCACACAGTACATCGCTATCATGTCAACTTTGGGAGGGATTAGGAGGGGCACGCACACAGGGCTCAAACAAGGGCAATGTGTACAAAAGCACAAGCTTCAATTTTTGTTTATGACTCATTAGCTGGTTTGTCCAATATTCAGTCATCCATCATCAGGCATCATTAGGTTGGTAGTGGTTGCCACCAGGCATGCTCAGGAAATGTTATCTAAAATAGTATAAAATCAGTCAATAGGAGTGTTGGTTTGGCCCTCTCTAGTTGCTAGTTTTACAGCGGCAGTGAATGGATTTTTGTAAGTCTTCTGGGAGTTAAGCATGCTTTGTTGCTTTATACTGCGCCAACTCCTATCATGCATCGCCAGGTTCATGTCTCCACACTACACTGCAACACTGAGGGTTGTGATACTGTTTTGGCCCGTGCAATGTCAGTAAATAGTGAAAAATATCCATTAAAAGTTCTCAGAACCTAAGGCAACATATTCAAGAATGCATGTTATGTCATACAAACAATTCAAAACCCAAATAAGTTTACTATAATATAGGACAAAGACACACTGGAAAACTCCATATTTCAAAAGCTGTAATCAGAGACTTTTTGACCAAAGATAATCAAACTGGTGCATGCTCAAGAGCTGCTGATAACTTAGGGCAAATCAGCCTATAGACTCTCGCTATAGTAAGCTACTGTTAAGTATAGACACTGAGTCTTTCAGAGGAACAATGACTGCACTCTTGTTGTTGTATAACCATTATCTGGGGGGAAGAGCTTCCATGACGATAAATGGCTGTGCCAGTTCACAGTTTGGTACTACAGAGACTTTAACTCTGAACTACTCATCTCTTTGTACTGGGACACATCACCAAATCTAATAATATGTTCACAGGGTGAGACGAGAGGAGGTGGAGAGGAGTGAAAACAAAAGCGAGAGACAGAGACAGCAACTGAAACGTAAAGACACACTCAAGGTCATTGATAGACGCTATCAGACTTCCTGCCTACTCTAGCCATGACAGTAGTTTCAGCTGTAATAGTAGTAGGCTCGCACAAGCAGGACTCAGTGGAAACTGTAACAGCAATTCACATGGAAAACGCTACTACGTCACATGGCAAAGTACACCAGCTCTGTCATAGGAGCAAAGCACTAGTGCACTAACGAGACAAACAAACAGAAAATGAACACAGACCATGGAAGGAAGAAAAAATGTTGGAAAAATAAACATCTTAATATTTTGAAACTCACAGGCTTCAGAGACAAGTTTAAAGTTAGACAACAGAAGTTGATGTGGTCCAAGCAGTATGTGGATTTTATCAAGTCTTCTGGGAGTTGAGCATCCTTCGCCATTTTATACCATGCCAATTTCTATCATATACTGCCAGATTCTTGTCTGGACACAAAACTGCAGAACTGATGGTTGTGAAACTACTTTAAGTGTGTGGTGATCCTTCTTTTACTACCTAGAGTACAACTGGACCTTACGTTTTTTGCGGCATATGGCGAATTATATATTACTAGCTTTGTATAAGGTGAACAGAGGTTGGTGCCCAAATTAATGATCACTGAAACTCTGCCCAGAACACAAACACAGCTGTCCCACAGCCCCTGACAAGATGGAAGCCATGACGTCTTCTCTCACCTTTTGACCGGACCTGTATCTTCTTATCCTCCTTCCTTGTCACACTCTCCGTCTCTCTCTCTCTTCCATCCACTGTTCTTCCCTCTATGGGTATGTTCCCTGTACAAAACAGGAGTGAATACCATTACTTCCATTGTCATTGGTATTGCATTTTATGTCTTCTGTGGTTCAATAACAGCAGTGTCCTCATGGATGGAGAGTAATACAGAACCAGTGTTTCCTCTAGTTTGACTGCATTTTTAGTGTGTGTGTGTGTGTGTGTGTGTGTGTGTGTGTGTGCGTGTGTGTGTGTGTGTGAGTGTGCGTGTGTGCGTGTGTAGGGCAGGGGTGGCTGCGTCTACTCTGGCCAAGACTAGCTTCCTTAAGAAAAGACTAGCGTGACCATAAATGACAACAAAAGGCAGTAAAAACCAGTGACACATACATTAGGTAAATAACACATTGTGGTTGGACCCTTGAAACTGCTTTGTTGACCACTTCATGTCAGACAACAGAGTCATCATTTGGATTTAAACTCATCACTTGCAGAGTGGAAATTGTACAAACATACAGCATAATGGTGCATAACTCTTTCATTTCAAAAGGTCTCTGAATATAAATGTTTCTAAATGTGAGCAATTCACAACATAAATAAAAGCCTTTGTTTCTTTCAAGGGTGGCGGGTTGAGGAAGAGGTTCCACCAAAGGCAATGGTGGGGGAACCACTTAGAACAGAAAGATCATCACGGCAGATGAGGAGCTCCTACAACAGCCAGTGATATCATTCATATCGCAAGCACAAATATACTAACAATCACTAGTTGGCAATTTTTTCCTGTAAGTAAACTCCATCATTTACTTACAGCAACAATGCAAAGCCATGTTTTTTTTTTTAAACTGGTTTGAGTATGAGATAAACAAGTTGGATGGAAACACTTCATAGAAAGCCTCATGAAAGTAAACTCTGTGAACGAATGCTTGAGATGGCAGCCGTATGTTTTAATAGACCAAAACATTCATCGATTAAATATTTAACAAACAAATCTATAATGAAAATAACTGACTGCAGTCCTCATACAATCCACTTTTAAATGTCTATAGTGCTGCGCTTTGGTCAAGCTATGAATTTTCAAAGAGCAGCTTCATGTTACCTATTGCTTCTACTGACAGTAATACTGTTAGTATTAAACTAGTTTATATTGCCTGGTGCTTCAATATTTGTGAGTAAACATTTTCACTCGTCTTGTCTGATTAGAATATTCCTAACTTTTTGCCTCCAAAAAAGAGATACCCTCTTTCTATTAGTGCCCTATTGGTGCGTATTCAGACTGAGGCTTCTCCCTGGGTGAGTGTTAAAGTCAGCTGCACCGGGCCCGCTGGGTGTGCCACTTAGCCTGCAGGAGAAAGCTGCAGGCTGCAGTCTAATCCCATAATGGGATTACAGCACAGCACTTACCTTCGCTATAAACAGACAGACGTACAGAGATGCTGAAACAACTCAGACACCACGGCTGCAACACTTAATGTGGCATCATTTGGCCACATTTGGTTACAATTATTAATAATTACACAGTTGCCTATAGAAATATTGAAGTGTTACTGTAACTGTTAATGTTTCATTTATTTAAGAACAATTGCAAAAAAAAAGGAGAAAAAAAAGCTTAATTATTATTAATAGGCAGTGACATCCTATTTAGAATGCATAAACTCATTAACATCAGTTAAATCTATATCATAATGACAAGGGGAAACCATGGGGGGGGGGGCACACACACTGAACACTAGTATATTTACAGCAGTGTTGAACAGTATGCATTGTCCCAGTAAAAACAGCACTAACACAATGTATGGTAATGAGACATCTTTATAAGAGAAAAATGTATAATGTGCTGTAAAGCAGAGTTTCAGTAGTATTTCTAGGATGTGTGGACAAGTCTGAAGATGACCAGAAAATAGCCTGTGACAGTTATTGCTGTTTGACATCAAAGGCGCCAAAGTCAGAAATGTTCAATTCCTACAGTTACGAAGGGCTCATATTTCCCTCAACCAAGCTGGTCAATGTGTTTAAATGACAAATAAAAGCCACCGTTTGCCTTCACCTCTTATAATCGAGCTGTAGATACAAACAGTTCCATCCTTTTTTGCCACCAGCTTCAGTCACCAGCTTCCTCTTTCTGTTCCCACACTCCCCCCTCTCCTTTCCAACCATCAAGTGCTTAAGCAGATGGTACTGGGTTCAACAACAACAGCAGCAGAGCATGGTGGGAGCCCTCCTGGAGTGCACACATACACACTCCATGGACAGCATCTGTTTATGAATGGGCCGACAATTGCCCATCCCCCGACAGCTACAGCTGACGGGGGATTGGGGGGGGGGGGGGGCACTGGGAGTCACCAAAAGCAAAAGAAGGAATAAAGAAGAACAAGACAGTGGGGGAGGCAAAGAAGATGACAACAAACTTGAAATTGCAAATATGTTTCATGGTTTGTTTTTCCTTTCTACAGCCAGATGGTACAGATTCAATCCAAGACACGACCCTGCATTTAGACAGTGGACACTAATGGAACTAATGTCTATGAGACTCATATGAGTTAAACTGTCTGACTTTTTCCTTGAAATGACTTTCCTTAACAATCTACAGAGAAGCAGAATACAACCTTGTTTTAAGAGTAATTAGACATTTTTAACAAAAAAAAAGATAAGGTCTCAAACAATTTAATCGCCTTAGCTCATTATTTCATTACTGTGACAGTTGGCTATCGACAAATCAACACTACCAGTTCACACACCAAGTAAAGTACTTAGTGAAGCACACTCTGTAGCACTATGTTATCTCTACCATTGAGAAAATATCTGCAGACTTTCCACAGTTGTAAAAGTCTCACCGTATTATAAAGCACTGTGAAGAGTCTTGGCACTAATAAGCCTTATTTCTTTTTTCAATGGTGCCTGTACCAATGCCCACACCAAAGCCCGTTGCATGGTTTGGATGCAGGGCTGTTCACAGTTTGAACACAGCCCCAGTGGGGACTCACCTTAACCAGTGCCTTTAAATGTCACGGCTGTAGGTGAGGAATGCATGTGAGGGTGTGTGTCAGGACAAGGATCAGGTTTCAAGAAGGTGGACTCACCCAGAAAAAATACTCATCACAGGTGCACTTTCCCTACTCAGCAGTGGCGAGTATAATAAAAACAAATAATTAAAAACGGTTACCTTGGTGTTATCTATTTAATCAACTGAGAAATACATTCCACACATTACATTTTGATAAATTCTGCAATTTCTACTATGCCATGATTCAGATGCAGTAATTGTGCTAAATCCGATCATCAGTACATCTTCCCTAATCTAGGCAATCTGAGAGATCATAAGTACAAGTGCTGACCATATGCTTTCTGTTATTGTTCTTTGAGGTGTTCCGTTAATGTACAACCATGATAAATCAGGCCAGTAATATCACTGTCCTTCCCTGTTTGTCTGAATGACTACAGCAGGGTTCAACATAACAGACGGCCCGATGGCCTGGGGCCAGTAAAAAGTTTTTGCAGGGCAAGCGGATCAGAGTTCATCAGTGAGTGATCATCACAGTCAGAACACCAGAGCCACGCTACCATATACACTCATATGTTAATCATACGAGGTCCCCCTGTCCCCCTCATGTCAAAGCAGGTGTCAATGTTTACAACTTCAGCGTGAGGAGGAAGCGATACTGTCTTGAAAGGTCACAAGATGAGAGGAAAAAAACATGGGAATTGTGGGAAAGGCAATCAGGTAACCTTGTGTTATCTCCTCTCGAGGTTTATGTCAGCAAATAACACTGACGTTAAGTTGAGGTGCTAACTTGCGCCTCCCTGTCTGTGTGTGTCTTATTTGTCAGCCACGTCCACGGTTGCATCCTGTCACTTGTGCCTGCTGCTCAGAAAAAATAACCACGTTATGTGTGAACATCCGTTCATGAAAAATGAAACTGCAACCAGACAACATAGGGGTGTGATGGCACTCGTCACCAGCACACATAAATTTAAAACAAGACAATGATGACCTCGTCTCTCAGTAAAGGTTTAGTTACAACTCTGGATTAATGCAAGATGGAAAGCAACGGATTGATATTGACTATGAATCATTTATTGAATTTAAAACGTAATGCTGGGCATACTGGGCACTGTGCAAGCACATTTCTCACTAAATACTCACCATCAAGTATTCAGGCAAGCCACTGTATGAACAGTCTTTAATATTTGAAAATATGTAAAGGGAAATGTTCAGGAGCCAGACTGAATGGACTGATGCAGCTATTCACATTTTTTTAAACATTTACAAGCAATGAATTGATTGATAGAGAAACCAGTTGGCATATTAACATTGATAATAAAAGACAGCAGTATACTGTCAGCCATAGACAAAATTTCATATTATCCACAAAATACATATCAAAACTACTTTTATTACGTTGCATTGTTTTACGACACCTTGCAGACAGAAAAGTACTGGTAACTTCACTGTAACAGGCAAATCACCAGACCAATGAAAAGGAATTGCTTTCCAAAAATATCTCATTTCTAAATGTGGTCTTTGTTGTGTTTAAAGTGGATAAACTAGCACTGGACAGTTGACTCCACTATTGAGCACATACTTTTTGGTTTTTCCATCTTGAGGCAAAGGGAGAGCTGAGAGGGATAAAGAGCAGCAGACGGATGAAAGATGAGGACAACAGCTGTAAATAGTCACTGTGATCTTAAGTCCAACACAATACATAAGTTCAATAAGTACAGTAGATACACATTTCGTGTGGCTACACTGAAGTGTGAAAGACACACTTTCAGTTGTCCGTACGTCCTGGTAAGGAGACTTTCTCTGAACCCGTCTCCCATATTTCCTATTAACTTTAAGGCATCTGCTGCACTCAGTTAAGTTGAAAGCTACTTCTACTCCACCCGTGTGAGACAGCACAGATGTCGCTGTCACCCACTTGCCTTTTCTGTGCACCCATTTCTGCCTGCTGTCAAATAAAGCTGAAAGACTTAAAAATAATCAAACTATATTTGGGTTTCTGAGGAGGAAGAGATCAGAAATCTGAGGCTTTAGAGTACCGCATCCTAAGACCCTGTAGGAGTGTTTTTCACTCCCAGAAGTGAGTCATGCAGTGAAACCAGTAAGGACTTTCAAATTTCAAAGAGACAGAGTATTGATTGCATTTGTAGCCTTGTGGAAGTAACCGTTTTCACACAAACACCCCAGACATAGACCCAAACATCAACTGGTAGACATGAGCATCCACAAACAGTTCGTCTGCCCGTGAAGAACAAAAACCAGAGGGTGGTCGCGTGGCTAATTTGCATGCACAACACAGCAGCATTTGCATTCATTTGCATTAGCATGTTGTCACAGAGGCTGAACACCGGAGGCTCCATTCAGGAAAGCCATCACTCAATTAGTGAATGACAACGAGTATCTCCTCATCACAACAGCCCAACAGCGAAGGCTTTGTGATTTGCAAGATGTGACATTTCCTGCCAAAATGCATTAAACCTGTCATTCCAACAGTGCAGTAAAAATGAGGCCGGTTCATTTCAGGTCGCAGTAACTTAAGGAAGGCGATCAGATATTTCTGGCAGAAAAAGCTATTCAATTGTGCTGCTGGCAGAGGAGGGTGGGGCAAATATTTTCTATAGCAAAGCTTTTTACAAGACTCTGAAATGCAGACAAAATTTTTTTGTTTGTTTTTTTAACAACTGAATTCAAGAACAAAAGAATGTCTACTTGTGAGTGGGCAGTTTCATATGGAGGAAAATAGGACAATAACTGTTCGGAAAGCGAAAAAACTTTTTTAAAATTTTAAATGTTGGTTAGGTGGACATGCTGCACAAAGCAACCTGTGGTCACAATGAGTGTTTGAAAAAAATAATAACAGTACAAGACTTAAACGTTTGAATACATTAAAGCTTAAAATGTAGACATCCATGAGACCAAGATAAAAATCACCATTGCCCAGCCACACCACAGAGAAACAACATGCTCTCCTAAAGATGGCAGTGTGGTTTGCAGCCTGTCTGAGCTTGCACAGGTCAACAGCACAAAATATGTAAAGTCTCAGGTGTGGCTTTACTGCTTACAGGGGCAATGGTCAACTACCTGATCCTCAACCAATATAGCAATGTTGCAACGCCTTAGGAGTTTATAACACTGTCATATTAAATTCCAAATTCGACAATCTCAAGATGGCCATTTCAGCATGGAGTCAACGCCACGGCTTCAACGCTTCATAAACCCCTTGTGGAAACTCTTGATATTTTTAGACAAGAATGAAAATGCTTAGAGGACAGTCATTTGGAGAACGGAGGCAGAAAATCAAAAGCGAAAGTAAAGCAAGACAGTAGATAGTTCTACAAAGAAAAAGGAAATAACGCTCGCCCAGACTAATTACACATTATTTTTCCATTGTGTTATGATTAAGAATGCAACTGGCCCAAAAGCAAAATACTGGATGTGTCAGTATCTCTGAGCAAGCTGGGCGACAAGTCTGCATCTAGAAACTGACTCACAGTTTCACTTTTGCTGAACTGAAGGGCTTCAGAGTCAGAGTTCTCAACACTGGTACCACAAATGTTATAAATGTATTACATTTATGATGCTGTGGTTTGCCTTTTATAACAACATCCACAAAATGCTATTTGTAAACTTTAGGGCCTCAAACCTAAAAGTAAAACCACTTTCTAAAAGCTATGAATTGAAACCAAAATGACCTCCAACAACACCGTCCTGCTGCCAGCGTGTTATTTATGGAACAATAGCTAAAAAACTTGTTCTGTGTACATTTATTTCACTATCTGAACATAAACAGATCACACAATTTAACAGTGCATGGTGCTTGCGAAACTCAGACGCAATAAAGCTGTGGTATGTGAAAAAAAATTGTTTGTCTTGCTATGCATCTATGGGTATTTATGCAGTTTCCCTTCAGCAGCAGTCAATCCCACATCCATACAGCTGGGAAATACGTCCCAGTAATAGAAAAATGTCAAACATCATCAACCAGGTAAATAATATTTAGAAACTGTGAAACGCAACAAATAAATTACTGATGATACAGCAGAAACAGGACTAAACCAGCATAAAAAAACAAGGTAGATGAGATGTTTTAGATCTCTTGTTGAACGACATCCTTTGACAACAGACACTTTTGAGGATGAGAAGGAGGTGACTTGACGCACTGGCTCTCTATAATTACTCATAATCAAAACAAAAAAAACAATAAAAATAAGGAAATTGAGCACAATAACAAGATTCAGAAACTAATTCAGGATCTAAAAACAGAGAGAAGATTAAACGTAGTGCCTGGAGCGGGTTGATGGGCTAGTTGTGGTCCACGGCTCTATTGTGTGCCTGCATGTAGGCCAACTGTATGGACACAATGAGCTGCACAAACACCTCTCCACACACAAAACATCAGGACTCTGGCTTCTCATTTAGCGATTTTAAAACAGCAAAGCTTACTCAGCACAATGCGGCCTAGACCAACCCAGACCCTCCAATTCAATTCAAACGGAACTGCATGTGCTTGCATAAGCAGCAGCTGCCCATCCCCTGTCCCCCTGACCCACACACACGCACACCCCTTTAGTAACCCACCACACAGACAGACACACACACAGACACACACACAGACACACACACACACACAGGTCATGCTATCATGTCAAGCGAAGCCAACAGAAAGGTGATGTAAACTGGTACACAAGTTCCTCAAACACACATGTATGTTTCTATTTATAGTGGCGCACTCACCTGGTAAGATGCTTCAGCTTCTTTGGTGGCAACAGCTTCCAATTCCAAATCTCTGAAAGACAAAGAAGATATACAGTAAATCTACCAGAAATCATTTCCATAAGCAAACATCGATGACAAATAAAAGATACGTTGCCTGTGGGTGCTGTACCAATTAGTTTAGTGTCATTTTTCTGCAGTGTGTAAAAACTACATGTGAAAGAGTTACAGACAGATGCTAAACCTTAAATGGCAAACATCAGTAGCAGTTCTAAAACAATTTTACTGGGGTGGGGGTGCAGGCTGGGGCCAGTTGTTTTGTCAGAGGGGCACATTTAACCCACGACAAAGGGGACAAAGACGGTGTTCAAAGCTTTCACTTTTTTTGTTCCATATATTAAGTAAAAATGAAAAAAAAAATGAAAAAGGACAAATACAATGATTGGCATTTATTTCAGAATTTTATTCAATTACAATACTGAGAGCAAAACACATTCCTGTTCACTTCAGCTCAAGTTACAACACATTCCTTACTACAACACGTCTTCATTAGGCACAATGAACAGTATGAGCTCTACTTGTACTGACAGAGGGTCTCTGCATCCAAGTCTGTATTTTATGATCCCAAAAATTGGTTGAACTAAAATAGTTCATGCCCCAAGTCATCAATTCTTGAATCATACAATCAAGCTATGAAAACAGCTGTTTCTTCAGTTTACTTTTATTTTAGTTTTTCTATGTGTAGACAGTGGGCATCACAATGGATGCAACAGGAATATTTTGCTTGCTCTTTGATTCGAGCCTGGACCGCAGAATGCCAACCACTTATGATGGCCGTCATACGCTTGGCCTACAAGATTGATTTTGTACTCTAGACCACGACTTTCCAATATGTGGATTGTCTTCTCAGTAAATCCTGCTGCATCCAGCCTCTCTGTATATTCATACTGGAGTAAACTCCTTCACATTTCCATTGAAATACTACGACAGAAATCCTTTTTTTCAAGCATCTTTTGTTTCATCTTCACCGTTTTTCACTTCTTCCGTAATTTCAGTTGTCAGCCTTTACCTTACAGCTTTGTCAAGGTTAGCAATCATCTCTAGAATTTCCATGAAGTTTCCTCTATTGTCTGAAACTGCACACTCCTGTGAGCCATCTTTTGTGCAGCAGTAAGTAGCAGCACTTGCCACACTGTTTTCATGTATTACTGATGTCCTCTAACCTGTTTGTTATGTTCCTTGTTTAGGACATTTGTCAGCGTTGGACTGGTTGTTACAGCTCTCTTCAATATAATCAATGCTTGTTTCTACTGCTCAGACTTGACATTGATTGCAAACCTCCCTCCCTTTCTCTGTAGGTTGCTTTCTTCCAGTTTTTGAATCCAGATGGGGAGTCAAATAATGCATTTGTGCTATTAGGGGGGTTAAAATATCTGCAAGGACAATAATATGCTGAATCCCATAGTTTAGATTACTCAAGTTGGGGGGTGTGTACCAAGCCCCTATGATGAAACTTCTTATCCTGTCCCCCAATAAGGTCCTTGGACACAATTTCAAGTTCAGCTGCATCAGTGGGTCTTCTTTACATTTGCTAATATCTGTGGAGAAACATAAGCCAAATACATATGTATAGCACTCAAGAAACACAGATGAAATATCTACACTGATCATAACCTAAGTATACATACTTGGACATACCATTTGAACTGTAACATCACTGCTTCGCAAGCAGTCAATTATTTTTTCAACACATAAATTTAATGAAGAGTGGTTGTTGTGTATCAGCTGTGTCTCATACTCTGTACATATGTCACTCTCACTCATTCTCTGTGGTGCTCTCCACTTCCTACTATTTCCCTTCAGCTCTCTCAACATCTGGACCACCTGGCTCTGTCTCAATGTCTCCCTTGTTGTTTTCTTTTTGGTGGCAAAAAAAGGACGTAATGGTCCTTTTTCTCTTCACTTTGATAACTACGGCACAGAAACAATGGAGAGGAATGCACAATACTTCAGCAACCAATAACATTCATGAAGTGCAGCTGGCTTGCCTAAAATTATTGTGCTGTACAAACATTTGTGCTTATATTTTTTTTAAACTATTTTGCAAAAGCAACTGAGACAAATATATAGCATATCATCAACTCAGGCTAACCACTCATGGAGAGAAATTTTCTTCCAAAAACTAATGCAAGCAACAAGTATTAAGGTGTGCAAACTGTTGACTGTTTACGCTGGCTGCTTTTACGTTAACTAGTCAACAACATTTCCTCACCTAAAATCTTGTAAATCTTGTAAAAATGACACAAATAAAACAGTTTTGCTTACCTTCAATACCTTCAATTCTTCATGGGACGCTTTGGTCAGAGCTGAGAGGTGGTTGGTCGCTTACTATCTTTCCAATTGCACAGAAATTTTGTCAGCCAATGGCAATGCACCGCTCTAAAGAATCCAACTAGGATGCTGAGGTACATTTGTTCCACCTCTTGACAGGGCCATATCATTGCAAAAACGGCAATCATTTTATTATTCATTTGGACTTTAGGGGTAGGCCGTGGGGGGGGGGGGGGGGTCAAGATCTGCGTTTTTAGAGGACTGGCCCATGTTCCCCCCAACCCCAAACAAGCCACAGGAAACATGACTCGATTTCTCAGTTTTACTGTCTCAAATTAAATATTAATGCAGACAGGGTAAAAGACAAGGACCTCACCCACTCAACCCATGCAAGGACAAGCATACACAAACAATCAGTCAGACTCGTCTGTAATTGCTGCATGAAAAGTATGTCAATAAGTCAATGTGGAAATGCAGGTTGAACTGCATAACAGGGCAGTGCACGACCAGGGCCTCGTCAAGCTGGGGCCCAACAGGGTTATTCGAGAATGTGTGTGTGTCTGAGGATGACAGATAAAGACACCGAGTGACAGAGTGTGTGTAGGTCAGAGTTACAGCTCGGGTCCTGATCGGCCATTATCTCAGCTGTTGCCTGACTTACAGCTTAACCAACATGGCTTCTCCCGAGCCTGGTATTTTTCCAGCGCGAGCCAACACAAACAATTGCCTTAACAGGGCATCTAAATACAGTCGATGCGATTTCACTATTATGCCGTAGCTGTGTCTGCAGCGCAGTTGGCCAGTGTGAAAAGTTAAGTGGATTTGACTGCAAAACCAGCATAGCGGAGGTCTAGTGTTCAGCTAACCAGCTGCTCTGTCTTTCTGCCGACAGAGGGTGTTAATCACTCTTACTGAAATACAACTCTGCAGGTGCAGAATTTCACCAAAAAATGTGCACGATTTAAGGTATCACCGCCAGATTTAGGTTATTTAAGGATATTTCAAAAACTGTGTCCTCTCTGCGAGGCACAAAAAGCCGGGCAATCAGTCGAAGTCACCGCCGAGCAACCTACGTCGTCAAATTAGCATGGCTGCTAATGCTAGCTACAAGCTAACGTTACGTAGCAGCTACTTAACTTACCCGGTCTTCTTTGAAATCCAGCGGATTTGGTACTTTAATAAACACGACGGTACATGAAATCCATAAACAGTGATGTGTTACCAATAAGCAAATCCCTAAAAGCGTTAAATACATCCAAAAGAAAGAACACTCTCTTTTGACAGATATATACGCACAGCTGGCAAGCTAAGGTTAACCACTGCTCATACTAGTTAGCGTTAGCACAAGGTTAACCTGCGTACAAATTCAAAGGTTTGGCTAACACGCCTGGAAATGTTCAGCCATCTGCAGGCAAACACCTTCCCTCGGTTTGTTCGTCGACGCGTTTCCAGCTTACATTTGCAAACTGCAATGCAACCGAGTCGTCTTGCCAAGTGCTAGCTGAACAGGGAGCTAGCTGACTGGCTAGCTTAGCTCAGACACGGCTAACTAAACAACAGCGGCTGCTCAACTTATCTCCACCAGTCCCCGGTCCCCCTGCTCTGGGCTCTCTGTGTACATTACCTCGACAAAAACAAAGGGGCATCTAGTAAGAAAACACCGTAAAAACAAGCTTACCTCATTGAAGTATAAAGTGCAACAGAGTGGAAAGGAAAGCCGGCTGTAAGGCTAAAAGAACTTCAACGCATTTGCAGCATCTAAGAGGGGAGGCATCCGTCCTGCATGATCGCCATTTTCTTAACTCGCTGCTGGCTAACCTTCTTTCGCCTGAGCTCTGCTTTCCCCTCCTCTCTCTCTGTGTTCACTTCAGCTATGACTGGCTGTGTGCGTACGTGTGTGTGTGTGTGTGTGTGTGTTTCTGCGGGGGGGGAGGGGGGCAGGGCAGGAAACACATTCACCACTTCCTCTGACTGAGAAAACTAAACGCCAGAAGGTAACCTGAATCGAACCAAGAGAAAAGTTCAAGTATGTCAAACCAAGCAAGGGATGAAGAAATCCCAGACAACTTTCAGACCTGAAAACATAAAAAACACTTTTTTAGATTTAAGATTTCAGCATTCCATAGAGAATTTGTAAAAATGTCAACATTTGCAATAAATTACCAAAACACAGGCATGAGCAATGTGAAAATATTAATATCATAATAACTACAAACATCTCCCATCATTGATATATTTATCTGCATGTGGACAGATAATCTAATCTAATCTGTCATAAATAATAATAATAATAATAATAACAATAATGATAATAATAATAAATCTGTCATAAATCTGTATATATATTTTGTTTAGTTATCTGTACATATATTTGTATATATATTTTGTTTTTTATATATATATTTTTCTCTTTTAATTGCACATACATGTTTATCTCTTCTTTCTCTTCTAACTCTCTTCTTCATCTCTTCTATTTCTTCTATTCCTTTAAGGAGCAATGCAGCAAAAACAATTTCCCCCCGGGATCAATAAGGTATATCTGATTCTGATTCTGATTCTAATCCAGGGCTGCAACCAGAATTTTAGACATCATGAGGACCCCCCCCCCCCCCCCCCATAATATTATGACGAGAAGCCAAAAATTACTCTTTCTTTATATTATTTTTAATTTCATTTCTAAAGTGAATTGTGTCATTCCACTTTCCATATATTCTATTTCCTAGCTTGAAGGTCTAAATGTGGTTGCAAAGCTTTCTCCACACTGCCTGGAATAACATGTGAGATATGAGACTGATACAACCATAGTTGGTTGGCCTTTACTTTACCAAATTAAAAACATCGAGTCTAAAAATACTGGAATGGGCTCATAAAATATCCACCATATGTACGTTTTTAATTGTGAAGCTACAGCCTTCGTCTAGTTGACATGCAATACGAGTCTTGGGAAGTCAAGCTGAAGCTGTAATATTCTTTCCCACGCACCGCTGTTTTAGACATTGTTCTGAGAGGAATCTAACTCAGGAATTTCATATTAATATTATTTAGACAATAAAACGTGTGCCACAGTTTACCATTTCTAAAAGCCTTGACAGTAACAGTGAAATATAGTGCATACTGGCAAATATATGCATTTTTAACAAATGCATGTCAGGAAAGTGATGTTCCCAACACTGGACAATGAAGCCAGTTAAGTTTGAGCTGTATTCAGGTTGAGGATTGCTTTGTACAAACAGCCAGTTGTTGGTCTCTGCTATCTCCTTCTGAATGTCTGTGTTCTAGGTTTTGTTTAATGACTAATAATTCCATTTTTATTTGCATCCTGTGATTTTTGCCAATGTGGCATGAACTTCTATTAATTGTGGAGTGAAAACTGACACTGTGCGTCGTTGTCGAAATATTAAGAAATCTAAATACTGCATGTTAAAATATGGTGAGGTGATATAAATAGATATATTCAAGGTTTTACCCCTGTTTCTTTTTACGTCCTGGAAAATATCAGAATAAAAGATTCTCGAGTACGGTTTCTAATCACACTGGGATAAGAAAGGCCTTCTGTCGGAGGATCCGGTCCACATGTCAGCAGACACAGCGTCCACCCTGCTGAAGTGTCCTTCTGTCTCAAAGTGTTTCTGACTCCCTGTGGAGGAGGCCTCAAGTGAAATAAGAAAGCCTCTGCCAAATTATATTATCTCACTATTTAGTGTGCATGCTGTGCAATGCACAAGGACACACTGTTTATTTGTTTTTCTATATTTTTTGCCACATTTGTCCTCTCTCACACAATGTGTCTCGCTTTGTGCCATGGCTTACAGTTTTTTGTAGAAATCGCTATGGTAATTGACCCTGCGTGCGTGGTTGTGCACCACTGCCATTACATACTGCAACTGCTGAGCACTTAAGAACAGCAAAGTGGCCGATTGTGAGGTAATTCCTTTACAGTATGCACAAGGAAAATGCAAATACCCTGCCACTTTGTGTTGAGTGTACTTCTGAATATATGTAAAATGGGAAATTGAAAATATACATGTCGCGCGCAAGCACACGCACACACACACGCACACACACACACACACACACGCGCACACACACACACACACACACACACACACACACACACACACACACACTTACAAACACAAGGAGAATTCCAGCATCTCTGTGCTGTTTTCACAAGCTTGTCTTTGTCACCCATGCGTGGCTTTGGCTGATGTAAGAAAACAACCTTGAAAAGAGTTTTTAAAAAGAGACAGACAGAGACAAGAGAGGGAGAGAGAGAGAGAAACAAATACGGCATGGAATCTGCCAACGGCAACGTTTCACCAGCGAGACAAAGGCTGTTGCTGCTTACAGGAGAGACCGGCTATACATGTGTGCATCTGACCATTGACCCACCAATGGCAAAAACAACCCCATCCTTGTCCACAAATTACCTCCCTTATCTGTGTGTATTTGACTGTGGGGGAAAGAGAGAGAGATGTAGAGTTAATCTACTGCCAAGTAACTCTTTTATTTGATCAGGTATCAAAGACAGGGGGATTTGAGTTCACAGTATATAAACAAGTGGCTAACCTCTCAGCTCCAGGGAACTGTTGCAAAATCCTACCCAAATTTGGGTTTCCCAGGAGATTTCTGATACTGACGATGTGTTTGTGACAACTGGGAATTCAGATATAACTAGCCTCCAAATGGGAAAATATGAAATTGTTGTAAAACCTTCAGAACACACTACAGGGTCACAATTTTATCACCCTGGGAGAGTTCAAAGCCCTGATAAAAAATTGTGTAACTGAAGAGTTCAATTGCTATTCCTAAGGTGGATTTTGTATCATGTATCTGTTCTCCCTTGTCTGCTGTTGATATGTTCAATCTTTCTTTTCTTCTTTTTGTAACTATGTAAAGATGTGCTATCTTGGCCAGGTTGCCCTCAAAAAAGAGACCTCAATCTCGAGCAACTTCCTGATTAAATCAAAGTTAAACAAAATAGGAATGACATCTGGTAAGTAATGCATGTAAATAGGGCTGTTCTTGCCTGTAAAGTGTGTATTACATGGTCTTATCATCATCATATTACTGTATGATGATGTACGAACAGACCTCTGAACTGGTTTCAAAGCTCCAAGTTGACATTACCGCACATCAGAGAGGATGTTCATGTGTAAGCCTTTAGTTGTACTTCAGTATTTCCTGTTGCATTTTGTTGCAGGATATGGGCTCACTCACACATTGCTGTTTGATGTCATGTAGGCCAACAATATTGTGTAAATTATCATGGCTGTGTTGACAATGAATGGAAAGACTGGGTGCATTTGCAGAAGGTAATGATATAGGATGTTAGCTGATCTACAGGTCAGAAGCCAAGGCCAAACATGCAGGCTGGAATATCGAACAAAACCAAGAGTCTAAGGCACAGCAGTGCTCTGTGCTAAATGTTCATGTCAGCGTATTAACACACTCACAATGACGATGCTAGCACATTGCATTGCTACTTTGCACCAAACACAAAGTGCAGCTGAGGAGGGGAACATGAATGTCTGCACAAATTTTCATGCTGATGCATCTGACAGCAGATATTGGTGGACCAAGCAACAGAGCAGTATTGCTATCCCTGGAGCCACGCCTGCCAGCATGGCTAATAAAAGTGAACTACAGGACAAGAATTATATTTTGGATTTTTGCTGCTGTACTCCAACTGTCATTCCTAAGTAATGTGATGTTGCCATGAACTAAAAGCTTTCTGCTAGTTGTTCAGTCTGAAACCATGGCTTTTGGAGTACAAATTTAGAGCATGCTTGATAGTATATTGGAAATTTCCCCAGAAAATTCATTGAAACTCCTACACACACACACACACACACACACACACACACACACACACACACACATACACACCAATGCACAAACGTACAGACACACACATATGTAACTTGTCTGTCACTGCAAATCCTATATTTCAGCTGTATAGGTAGATTGCAAGGAAAGCACGAGATACCAGAGGACATACTGACATAACAGCAGATAGTTGGGAAACTTTGACACATGACTGCAAACAAACCCCAGAGCTCACATGCCTGTCAGTTAGCAATAATGTGTTTTGACAGAAGATACAACAGGAGATATAAAAGTTTGGTGCAGTTAAAAGTTAGGTCAAACTGTAAAGACCTGGGAGATTGTCTGGCTTGTTCAGCGAGTGTCCACTCATGCATCACAGCATACTGAGGCAAACTAGCATTAGATTAGCCTGGTAGACCGTAACAAAACAGAAAAGTCCAGAAACAGCCAGCGTACAAAACCTGAACAAAGCAAGACAGAGAAGAATAGAGTAGTAGAGAATAGAGCAAAACAGCTTTGGTCCAGAGTCAGGTCACCAGCACAAGTACAATTGTTAAACTTTACATCTGTGGTAACATCAGGAGTACAAAAACTATATTTTAAGCTTCAGCTTTTTTCTTTTGAAATAGCCCAGATACCAATACCTGATAGTAACTGGGACGTGTGTGTTTGAAAGGGCATAAAACTACTTTTTGGCTGCTTGTCACAATGAATGATAAATCTACAATTTCGAAACCCAGCTGAGTCTATGTGTGTGTGTGTGTGTGTGTGTGTGTGTGTGTGTGTGTGTGTGTACGCGTTTGAATAGGTTTACTGGGAGAGGAGTAGGGCAGTGAAGTGAGAGAGTTTGGTAATAGTCTTTGACAAGGCAGTCACCTTGACAGGCAGAGCAGGGTATACAGAACAGGCCAAGGTTGAATCATTAACACACACATTCACACACACACACACACACACACACACACACACACACACACACACACACACACACACACACAGACAGACATGCATGCATGCACGCGAGTTTAAATACAGGAAATAGGCCCTGGTTACTTGGGCAAACAAATGCACAGGTACACATTTACTGACAGTGGTGGCATGTTATAAAGTTATGCAATTGGATGGGTACACCCCCCACAAGCAGCCCATGCAGCACAATTTTTGTTGCTTTCATTTTATGTAATTTTTTTTTAGATTTCACACACAAACATGCACACACACACACACACACACACACACACACACACACACACACACACACACAAGTCACAGTGACCAGTCACAGCTGCAGCAGTTAGGGAGCTTGGGGGAAAAAATGGGAAAAGCATTGTTCTGGAGAGAGACAGGGGCATAGAAAATTGGGCTGAAATGTGAATGTACATGAGGAAAAGGGAGCAGGCAGGAGCAGGGAACAGAAAGTTAGCGAGGAGAGAGAGATTATGTGGAGGGGGTGAGAATGCGAGAGAGAGAGAGAGAGAGAGAGAGAGAGAAAGAAAGAGAGACTGACAGACAGAAGAAGGTCAGAAAAGAGATTTGCATGTCAAGTAGTAATAGGCTTGTCCTGAGTACAGACACGCACATTACTAAGCTGCAGTGTTCATAGGGCTTCCGCATGTGTGTGTGTGTGTGTGCATGCAGTGCATTATGTCTCCTGTGGCCACCAGCCTAAAGTAGCTGCTGCTGCACCTGTCAGAATTACATTTCTGCTGGTGTCCTCACTGTGACTGCTGTGTTTCTGAAGCCTGTAAAACAGCATGTATACAGATATACACACTGTATTTGTGTGTGTTTGTGACTGTGATGCCACTGAGCTTCTTCTTCTTCCTCCTCGCTGTTCCTTTGATCGAAATCATTCATCACTCTTTCGAACCGCCTCCCCCATCCAATCCACACTTATCACCACAACCCCTTCATTTTTCACATTCTCCCTCTCCAACCTCATTATCTTCTCCGTGCCTCCACTCTCCTCCCTCACTTTCTGTCAGACACACACAACAGCAGCCAGCGTGCACCCCCCCACACACACACATACACACACTGACTCATGAGCTGTCTGTTCGTATTCTTATGTATCTGTTTCATTTGTTTTCTTTCAGACTGTCAAGTGAAATTCAGCCATTGTTAATTTTTACTCTTTGAAATACTTCAGGACATATGATGGAAACTGCATTTACTGCCTTATGAATAAGAAAGTCCACCAGTATAAAACCCGCATTTTCAAAAGGCAGGTCTGGATGGGCCAGTGAGTGCTTGTTGACACCAATTTATCCATCACATTTTAGATGGGCCCAGTTTTTTCTTTCTGCTCTGAATGCACCAGGCAGTCACACAGTGTCTCTGTAAAACACTGCAATTCTGGAAATTCTAGTTTAGCTCAGACCCAGTCATGACATTTCAGTAAGAACTTAGAATATCTTATTAAGACAATAAGGAAAAAAGATTTAAGATCTTTCATCTTACTGAGACTTTGCTGTTTGAAGTTAAATAAAACCTTCAAGATTTTTTGTGCATTTAATAACTCACCAAACTTACATGGTGGAAATAGTGTTTCGACTTCCAGGCACCACAAGTTCAAATGAGCTACAATCTAAATGGAGACAGAGGACAACCCTGACATTTAAGGGATTTTTTTATGGTGTCCGAAGTTAGAAATGAACAAATGTTTTCTAACATTTGAGTTCACATCAAAACTATTTAAAGGTTGGGGCACTTTGGCGGCTTCAAGCTCTGTGATAAAGACATAAAAATGAGCCCCAAAAAACTTCCATTATTGCGTTTAAAAAAGTTCTAGTTGACTGCACAGACTTGTAAGAAGAAAATGTACCAAAATCTGATATATTCTTTATTCTACACAGAGCTCTCTGTCCTTCTTCACCTCTCTGTCAGGGGACCAGCTTTGAAATGGATTTCTTGTGGCTAAACTTACACCTAGTCTTCAACCAATTACCTGAACATTCATCCCCCTTCAGCCTCAGTCCACTCACACACAACAAGCTGAATACCAACCTAATCCATCAACTGTTTTACTTGTGATGGCTTTTTTTTTTTCCACACAGATGACTTTCATTCACCCTTGCAGACTTTATTTGGCATGCACACGCATGCACACACACACACACACACACACACACACACACACACACACACACACACACACACACACACACACACACACAGTGGTTATTCTGTAATGCAGACAGGTAGTGTTTGGTTATTTCCAGCAGATCTTCACATTTCTGTCCCTGTGATCCATCACCAGGTCTTGAATATTCAGGTGGTCTTGATAAGTGTGCTGGGTAACAGTATAACATATTCAAATATGCCCCTTTATTTAAATCCACACTCATTTACATTCATATCACTGATTCGGTGCTGGTCCTGCTCCTCTATTAACACGAGAGCTCATGCAGATCGGTGGTCACAAAGTACAGTGATTGGCTGGTCTTTTTGTCATTCATCTCTGGCTTACTTATTTGTGCAGAGAAAAGCGACACAGGACCGAAAAACAAACACGCAGCACCACGTTCACATCACACACAGAGAGTCACATGCTACTGTAACACTGCAGCCCACAGCGCGCTAACGTCAGTGCATGAAAGTGGCAAAAACAGCCTGGAACCCCCCTGTGTTGTTCCCTCAGTGGAGTGCTTGTATCTGCGGCGACGTGGCGGTAAATGTATGAGGGGGGGAAGGACAGATGAGGTAGAAGAAGACTGTCCTTTTGGCTCAGTCATTTACATTCAAAGGTCACAAGATTTCTCTCTGATGGTTCATTTTTATGGAAAACACTGGTTTCTGCTCTCATAGAACAGTTCATATCAAAAGAATAGATCGACACATTGGGAAACAACCTTGTTTGCTTTCTCAGCAAGAGTTTGATGAGAAGATTGATATCACTCTCACCAAATATGAAGCTGCAGCCAGCTGCTGGTTAGCTTGGCCCAGCACAAAGGCTGGAAACACGAGGGGACGGCGAGCCTGGCTCTGGCTGGGGTTTTGTACCAGCACATTTCTTGGCTGGGTGCAGGGATGACACACTTTTCTTATCTCACGACTGTGCCTTCTTTTAGATTGTGAATGTGACTGTCACATCAGCATGCTACATAACTGTGAATGCAAATCATGTTGCCTCTGTCAGGTTAGTCCATCCAAAAGTTCTCCACGCAGGTGTCTTGCTTTACTTGCATGAGTGGAATCACCTGACCTGAAAGTACGATCAAGCAAAGGTGTTGAGAGGACGCACTAATGGTTTTGATGTAACCGCAGAGAGCACCTGGGGCTCTAATTAAACAGAAATTTGCAGGCAGAGTCTGTAAATCACTGAAAATCTGTCTCTATCCAGATGTGATTTGGCTCCTTTGTCCTCAGAGCTGGCTGCAAAATGTGACTCAACGACTCACATTCACTCTTTCCTTTGGAAAGCGAAAGGTGTGTCTCCAACCTGCCAAGTTTATCTCAGACATATTTTAAACGGAGCGGAAAAAATTCACTCAGACAGCCTTGAGACCAAACTCCTGCCTTGCAAAGTAAATATGGCAGAGGAAGTACAAAGGAAATGAGTTCACATTTAACCCGAATGGAGTGAAGCCTCATTTGAAGTCACACCACAGCTGAACTTAATCACAGGAGGTTCGCTGCTAATATTAAATCTGATATATATTCAGCACAGGAAATTCATGTAAAACAGCGTTATGTGTGCTGTCTGTGTTAAGTCTGAGGATCAGCATAGTGCTTAAGTAAATGGAACTCAAAGTGCAACTATAGACAACAGAAGTGTTTAATTATCAATATTTTGTATTAAAGAATGAAGCAGATGAGTTGAAATAGCCATGTTAGCTGTGTGGCTATAGAGAGGAAACGCTAGCCTGTCTGTTCATTGGTCCACCACTTTGATCCATACTGAAATACTTCAACATCTATTGAATGGATTACCATGAAACTTTGTTCTGACACTCGGGCTGCCCAGAGGATTAAACCTGCTGACTTTTCCTGTGGTGCCACCCTCAGATCCAAGTTTCCATTTATTTAATCAAAGGTACATGGTAAACATTAAATCTGCCTGATGCTAATGTTAGCATTTAGCTCAAAGCACCACTGTACTTTATTTGCATGATTTAGATAAGCAATACGTTTTTCATTAGTACAGAATCTAAAGGACCGCTACTGGCATGTACATTTGCTACTTTATTGAGTTTGCCATTCATACTAACTAATAACACACGTCACTCTGACAAAAACTGCTCATATAACTTTGTGGCATTTGGAGTGTTAAAGTGGGGACACACACGTGTTGAGTTGCTGTAGCTTTTATATCTTTCATTTTCTGAAGTTTGAATTGCTGTAGGTGCACTGTTTAACCTCCAGTTTATCATTCAGCAGAAGCAAAAGGTCATCAGTCCGAATGCAATTACGACTTCTAGCCCTTGGGTGATTTTAAAAATGGAACAACTTGGGTTTGTGCAGAGGAAGAAAAGAAAAAGGGACATTTGGAGATGAAAAAGATTTGATAATGCAGGCTTGGTCTTTCAAATGTTAAGAGTGGGCAGTGTGCCAGCAAGTTAATATCAAATTTCTTCAGTTGAGTTTGTAAAGTAAAGCACAGCTTAGTTTCTCTACTGGGCCATGATGCGATGTGTGGCACGCGGCTGACCTGGGAGCCATTGTCATGGACAGAGCCACTGCAGGCCTTTTGTTGATGCCGGACAGGCCAGCAGACCTCTTGTGGAGAGAGAGGGAGTGTGTAATTGTAGTTCAAAGTGTGAATGACAAAGAGGAGAATGATGTGATGGGAGGGAAAAAGTGGCAGACTGGAGATGAGAGGAGGGGGAGGATAGACAGTGAGGAGCTGACAGAAATGACTGAGGGCTCAACAGTAAAGGGTTCAACACATTAAACGCTGCACATTTAAATCTAACATGTCTCCATCGTGGAAGTCTAATCATCCTCTGACTATCCTTTATTCTAATTCCTGTTGTCTATCTCTGTTGCAAAGAGGTCAATTAAGTGTAATTACACTGAAGCTAATTCTCCATGTTTTCTCTCTTACATCCAGGGGAATTGAACTTATTTCCTCTTGTCCCTTTCTCTCCACCTTCCTCCAGCACACACACACGCACTGCCCCAACCCCCATGCCAGTCCGAGCAGCACACAACCGTGTGTGAGTATGAGTGTGTCTTCTTTGTGTGTGTGTGTGCTCAGAATGTTCTGGTGCGTCGGGGGAAGGGGTGTGCGCAGATTGTCCTGGCATGCTGCCAGTCTCTTGGTCTCTTATTACCACTGTGTGTATAAGTCTTAGTGTGTGTGCATGTGTGTGTGTGTGTGTGTGTGTGCGTGCCTGTGTGTTTGAGTGCGCAACAGGGGCCTGCCAGCATGACGGGCGTCACCAAGGCAACGCCAGAGCAGGTTCCAGATGCAGTGCATCATATTTCTACAAGAAAGTGCACAAGCATACACACACATGCATGCATGCACACACACGCACATACACACGCACACACAACGACACTCATGTTAAATGGACAGTGGACCTTTGGTTAGTCATGCAGATTAGTTTTATCGTGATGGACGAACTCTCATTTAAATATTCATTCTTTTATCCTCCTTTGTTCTGAGATGGATGATTGGCTGCCTGGGTCCTGCATACATCTTGGACACACGCACACACACACACACACACACACACACACACACACACATCAGATATCTTAGCATAGCATAAAGAGTGAAACTGAAACAAGTGGACACATCGTGTTAATTAGTAAGCTTTAGAGGTGCTGTTAGGTGGATTCTGTTACCTTTGGGTCGAGCTACGCTAACTGTTTTCTCTTTTCTCTGTTGTATGAACAGACTAGCGTATGCCCAAAAATTTTCAACTATTTCTTGAATGTATCTCTTTGGATTGTGTTGATAATATCGACTTCAAATAGTAGAGCTGTGTGGGCTTATTGGGCTTCCTTCTAACACGTTCTGAATGATTCATCAGTACAAACAATGAGCAACCACTTTTTAATAGTTGTGATTCATTGAAAAGACACGACAATGTGTACCAAACAACTTCAGGAGATTATTCAGCTATGAGAGGCATCTAAATTTGACCTCCTGTATTGCTCATAGCGGTCAGATTCAGAGGTTTGGTTTCACTGAAGCTATACAGTGTGTTTTCTTCTGTTTCCCTTTTTTTAAACTTCACATATCCTGACCCACTTTTCCACCATTTCACCTCAATACAAATTTGGAACCACTGTGTTTTTTTTATTTTCTATTTTTGCCAGTTTTTCCTACATAGGTGACACCCTAAAAATACCTTCGTTCCTCTAACTTTTTCCTCCCCGTCTCCATCTCCCTTCATTCTTCACCTCCTCTCTCTTTTTTCCCCTTTCGTTCTCACTAGCTTCAACTTTTTCTCACACATTCCTCTTGATTTATCTCTCTGTTTTACACGAATCGTTTCCCTTCTTCCATCCCTACGTCACCGTCCCTCATCGCTCTCTTTCCCTGGATCGCGTCCTGCACAGTGACTCACAGCTGCCCTAATAAAGCCTGGTTACTCTCACTTTTAAGCCCAGACAGTGAAGAGGACTCTGTTTATGTCTGTGTGACAAAGAGAGGTGCGTATAAAAAAGGTGGAATCCTTCTGTGTTTATGCAACTGTGTGTGTGTGTGTGTGTGTGTGTGTATGTGGGTGTGTGTGTGTAGAGTTTCTGTCTGCATGACTTATTCATAACAGCATAAAGTTACAGTCGGCCCAAACACAGACTAACATTTCCACAGCAGAACAAATGTTTTAAACCACACAGGAAGACGTTACCTGAGGAGAACATTTTCAGAAAATCTCCAAATATCTGTCCATTTGTCCCGTCTCTAAGTGTCCCGTGTCATCCTCAGCGCTCTGGTATCGATATAATCAGTGCTGGTTTGACAGTTGAAATGACCTGAATTGACGGCAAGCACACAAAAAGGTTCAAATGCGAGTTACAATCTTTTGGCAAGAGACGTATTAAGTGAATAGACTAACTTTAGTTTGTGAATACTATACTGACTATGTACAATGGGTATGATCAGTGCTTTTCTACTATCCAGCATCAGATGACTTTGCTGCAAAACCTCTGAGAATATTTTGGTTAAAAAAGACCAACAGACGAAACTCCCAAAGCTGATGGAGTCATTTAAACACAACTGTTTAATTTACTGGTCAGATACATCACTTTTCAGGAGATAGAATATAATGGATAACAGATAATAACATGCTACATGGACCAACAAATGTGTGAGTTTAAAGGGGAACTGCACCAATTTTACACATCAAAGTGTATTTACAGATCTTGGAGAGTACTACAGCACATGGAATAAAAGCCTTCTGCAGCTCCAGAGGGAGCCTGAATCTCTGACTGAATTGTCAGTGGTCACACTACATTGTGGGTAATGTAGGCAACAGGTTCCGACAAGGAAGAAGATAGGAAAATTTTTCTAATGTCCATTTTGAGTCTGACAAAATAACATTTAATTTAAAACGTAAGACACAACAAGCCAACCATTAATAACCTGAAGTAACTTTATTTCAACAGAAGTGTTTCTTTTACCTGGACTAACTCCAGAGTACATTTTCAGAATAAGTATCTCAGAGTAATAACTCTGTTAAAGTCATCTGTTTCCCATCTCGTGTCTTTAGGAGCAAAATAAGAAGGCTGAGAAAATGCTTGCAGCCCACTTGCAGTAAAACTAACTAATGCTGATTTTAATGTGGAAAAATGTTTTGGTCCATGTTCAGCTTTCGGTTCGGGAACTCACGCAACCTACCAAAAAATCTTTTGCATTTCTGTTGATTTTACTCCTATAAACAGCAGTTAGAAAAGCTTCGTATTCATCAACACAAATCACCAAGGCTTCGTTTTAATGTAAGGTGTTCCTACATTAGGTTATACCATTGCTTGGAGAGTAACCAATAATAACTAATATGTCCCTGACACATTACAGTCTGAAAAAAATACATGTCTTGCTTCAAACATTTTCTGACTAGTTGCTTAGAAACAGTAGAGGCCAGAACCAGCAAGTTCAGCTTCAGTGTGCATCCATTTCTGTGTGTTAAACAATACAGAGGCCTCACAGATGTATGGGCTATTAACGGGTTATGTATGGGTTTCTATTGCTCCCTCAGTCACAGAAAACTCTGTGGAAATAACAGTGATGCAGGCTGAGAGCAAATGCAAGATATCACAGAGAGGAGTCGAGAATTTGACTGATCTGTGTGCTTATTTTTTTTATATAGAGTGTCCCATGGAGGTGAAAACCTCCTCATAAAGCTTCAGGAGAAAACGACAGGCAGGTAGCACTCATGGAGGAATCAGGAGGGGCAGACTGAGGTCTCCACCTGACTGGAAAGGAAAAATGTGTGGGAGGTGTTGTGACACTAAAGCTACAGGTCTATCATTCAGAGACCTGTGTTTATTTATAATGCCGGCTCTTTTTTCTCATTATTGTCACAGTAAATACGTCTGTGGGTCTGGGCTGAGAGCTGTGAGGGCTATTTTAACATGACATGAAATAAGACGTGCTTCAAGAGGGGCGTTAATCATCACATAACGACAGGCCAGGAGCCTCAGTAGGATATGAGCGTCTACGTCTGTGTGTGTGCGTGCATGTACATGAGTGCGTAGTCAACAACAGAAACTACTGTTTGGAGTGAGATAAATAGATCAAAGTGCTGCTCTGATTTTGAATCATTAATGATTTACTTTGAAAAATTAATGAGAATGTGTGTGTGTTGACGTGTGGGGACATAAATCGGATTAGTCCCATTTTGAGGACTCCCCTCCCTTATGGGGACAATACATAAGTCCTCATAACTAATGTGAAGACTTGGGTTAAGGTTATGGTTTGGGTCAGGGTAGGTAGTGGTTGGGATTAGGGTCAGAGTGAGTCTCCAGGAAATGAATGTAAAGTCTATATAAAGTCCTCAAAAGTGATGGAAACATGACTGTGTGCGTGTGTGTGGGTGTGTGTCTGTATGCTCCCCTCCCCTTCTCTAAATTCTGGCCTGATGCCAAAGAACAATTGGTTTTCATTCTACCCGAAACAAAAGACCAGCAATGACAGTCAGAGTGAGAGAGAGAGAGAGAGAGGGAGAATAACTGGGGGAGGGAGCTGTGCAGATTTCACATCTCAGTGAGCACGGAGGACAGAGTGAGAAATGACTGGAGATTAGAAATGGAGAGTGTAAGAGAGAGAGAGAGATAAAGACATGGGGGGGAGATGAAGGTGAGAGTTAAGTTTACAATTAAGTGACTAAATGGCGAGAAGAGGGAGTCATTCATCCCCATTCAGGAACGCGTGCTGCAATGTTAAAAGAGCGACTAAACCCTGAGCTGTTCCTGTTTCCAGACTGTGTTTAAGATGACCGTGACCCTGTTTACGTGCACATTTTAAAATAACCTTCAAATTCTCATTCAGACACTGTACACTGTTCATGATCGGCCAATTGTACATTTCTACGTCACGTTTGAAACAGAACACTGAACCTTTCCACGACAAAGAGCTCCTACTGCAGGTGTGAAGAGTCATTACTGCAACAGAGAGGTGAAGCCAGCGATGCTGCAGGTTTTCTCCTGAAACCTGATTCGTTTTACTTCTGCAGCTCTGCACAGATCAAGCCATCGCTCTGGCTTTGATGTTGGGGACGACACACACATATACAGATAGATAGATTATACAGATATATGGGAATATGTAGGAGCTAAGGTAATAATTAGTAATCTTTTCAAATAAATAAGCATTTTGTTACTGGATGTAAGAAGCAGCAGTCACCACACTTCAAGGTCCGAGCAGTTTAGGAAGTGAACTGTTGTTCTGTGGAGGCTCCACAGCACCACTGCAGAGCTTATTATTCATGTATGTTATATCATTTTCTTAATGTTTCTGTTGCCACACGATAGCTTTTTTTCACACTGTCTTGATGCTGTAATGCCAACATTTCTGTCCCTCATGTCATCTGATACTAGCTTTAGTATAGTGTGACTTGCTTCACTGTGCTGTAAAGGAGATTGACTGGAGGGTAAGTCTCCATGAAATGAATGGAAGTCTGTAATTTCTCCAAAAGTGATGGAAGTGACTCACCCACCCCAGTCCAAAAAGTCTGGACATGCTGCTGAAGGAGACGTTTCTGAACAGAATTTAACAGATATTTTATCATCACCTTATGTTAGTAACAGCATCTGACTGGCAGCAAACATTTCCTGGTCATTGTCTTCTTTACACGATCCTCTTTTGCTGCATCCACAGTCGCTCAATTTGTGGCTGTTATGTCTGAGTTTCAGCACACCGAACCTTAAATTCATCCTACGTTTAACTGTGCTGAATGTTGGACTGTGCAGCTGTTTGGGTGACTGTAATGTCCACAGAGTGACAGACTTCTAGCATTTCCTGTTATTCAGTCATGTACTTTTTATTGCTTTGTTTATTACGTCTCAAAGTTATTGCTGCTGTGATCATTTAATTTAGTTCTGGATAAAATTAACCAGTGTCTTTGATTTTTACAGCACTCTAAACTTTTATGATTCAGGTCTACTACAGCAGGACACGCACACACACACGCACACACAGACACACACACACAAACAGGCACACACACACACACACACACACACACACACACACAGACACACACAGACACACACACACACACACACACACACACACACACACACACACACACACACACAGAGGCCTTTTCTTCCCTCGCCATCTCCATATCAATTGCTGCAGGACAATCAACTCGCTGGTTCACACGCACACACGTATGCACACACACTCAGCCTCTTTCTCCCTCATTTTCTTTCTCCTACTTCCTCAGTCTGACTCCTTGTTTTGTGTGTCTCACTCACGTATGATGGCATGCAAAAGAAAAAAAAAATCAAACACTAAACACATATTCATCTATTAGGTTGAGACGGTCATCCACAGCAGTTTACTATCAAACAGCAAACAACACAAGGGCGCCCAATAAGGCGACAAGTGGTGGAAAAAAGGTTTAGCATGAGCTGGTGGTGCGTTAGGGAACGATGCAACAGATGAAGTTTATGAGGACACAGAGCCACTGCCCTTTAGACAAACTATCATTTTCTCTACACATTGAAGTTTAAAACACTGAGAGGTAATAAGCATATCAAAACTGACTTAAAGAGGCTTGAGAATTCAACTTGAAGAGGGCTTCATTAGCCCAGGTGTCACAGAGATTTGTCAGTCAGAGAGAAGCGTGCGTCTGCTGAGCCATCGTTAAAAACACGTTCATCTGAAATGCAGCCACTCAGGCAAAAACAAACATCAGGCTCTGTGTCAAAGCGGCTCGGTGCACAACTCGTGCATGTGCGCAGATGCGTGTGTGTCAGAATGTTGATCCTGCTTTTTTCTGATGACAAGACAGCACGCCAATCTGCATAATTCCCACAGCCCCCCCACCCCCACCCCTCCACCCTCCGCATGTTAATGAGACGTCGCCTTGGACACGCTAATTAAACAGAATGCTACACACTCATCCAATCAGGAGTGCAGAGGAATGTAGACATATCTCTCTCCCACACACACACACACACACACACACACACACAGACACACACACACACACACAACCTACAGTATTTACCTACAGCATATGAGGGAGAGATTCAGATGTAATTTACAGTGTTTGTGCTTGCTGCTGTCCATTTTAGTGTGTTTATGTGTGTGTGTGTGTGTGTGTGTGTGTGTGTTGTTGCCGAGGGTGGTCACTGTCTTTCACACACACAACCATAAATAAGGTGTCTAGACAGCACAGCCGTCAGTCTGCTCTTGGGTGTGTGTTGAACATACAAATCAACAGAGTGACAAAGAGAGAGACAGAGAGAGAAAGAGAGGCTGAAGTTTTAATAAATATGCATGATCTGTGCCCTTCTTGAGGAAAGACTGATTCATCCCAATGCCATGCTGGCACACACACACACACACACACACACACACACACACACACACACACACACACACACACACACACCAGAGGCACATTTTCACCTACACACCACAACAGGAACCCTTTAAATCCACCTCAGTCTTTCTGTTGATCTTCCTGTGATTTCGTCTTTCTCCTGCTTGCTCTGTGCACACAGTGCCCCACTGTCTGTTTCTGCTTCCATGATTCTTCCTCTGTCTCCTCTTCTTTCCAAACACGAGATTGGAAAGCTGTCGGATCACACCTGTGTTTTCCATGAGTTAGCCGATGAATACAGTCTGACGCCTGGCTTTTGACATCAGCTTTTAAGCCACATTGCTGATAATTAGCTGAGATGTTGTAGATTGCTCTTCTCTTTTTCTGGACAGCCATTGCTTTTAACTCATTTTAGTGTATTATTGGTAAATATAGTATGAGATAGCTAATCTACGACAGCTACCTGGAGTCAGTTTGTCTGACATCATCATGGAGTAACGCATTTGTCAGCAGGGGCTGCTGTAAATGATCTTTTTTGTTGGCAAGCTTAAAAGCCGGATGCCTTTGCCATGTTTGCTTATTGTTTGTGTGCAGGATTAATTTTCTGACATCATAACCTGGGGGCACAGTGCTTTTCTGCAGCATCCATGGACCCAGCCCAGCCAGGACAGGAGAATGGTTACCGCTTGCAAAGGCATTATCATGAAGAAATAAAGCTGACTAAATGTGTTCAGTGATGAATTATCCCACGCTATCTTCAGGACGTTTCTCTAGATCTCTGCAAGCTGGTTTTCACGGTGCACTGAATTCAAAGGGAAACCAGTGGCTTCCTCAAAGGAGGGGAATTAAAAAGAACTTGCAGCTTTTGGAAATAGTCAGCAGTAATGTGTTGTTAATGAGATAAAACATGCAAGAGGAGAGGAGAGGAGAGGAGAGGAGAGGAGAGGAGAGGAGGGATTTAAATCTGTTCCTAAACTCGGTAGGGTAACACTAGCCCTTGGCAGAGACACACGCACGCACACACACACGCACACACACACAGAATTGGGTAGCCTGAGATGCTCATTGTTATTCTGCACACAGTCGTGGTCACAGACAGGGCCAGGCAGGAGTGCAGACACACACACACACACACACACACACACACACACACACACACACACACACACACACACACACACAAACACACGCACACACACACACACACAAACACACACACACGTGAAGTGAGGCACATGTTGTCATGACACATTACAAATGCTAAATACCATACAAGATTAAGAAATACAAAAGCAGCACTAATTTGCATACACACAATTGCACACACTGCTACACACACACACACACACACACACACACACACCCACATTCCATCACTGCCAGAGCAACATCTGCCACCAATAGACCTCTTTCTTTCTTTCAAAGCAAGCTTTCCTCCTGGCACTTCATGAAACACAGTGAGAGGGATGAAGGAGGCAAACGGCAAAAATACAAAGTAGAGAAACATTTCCAATAAAACTGTGTGTAACAACAGTTTCACCTTGCAAATGAGCAACTGTATCTGTTCTTATTGATTTTGTCGCGTAGTTCAACCTGTCTGCACAATAAAAATCCACTTAAAGGCAAGAATGTCATTGAACTGTGAGTTTGGACTGGTGGGTTTTAATTTGGACTTTGGCTTTCATGCAACTGTTGAACCATCTGCAGCCTCATATACCAGAACTGTCCACTAGAGGGCGTTAAACTCAAGACTCAGTGCCTGTTAGCTGCTGACAGAGAAAAAGCATTACTTTTTCAAAAAGCTTGTGGGTCAGGAAGGTCATATAGCAGCTAAGAAAGTCCTCTGTGGTGGCTCCTGTAGCTCTAGGTGTCCTCGAGCAAGGCACATGATCTCTGACAGCTCAGGAGTGTTAAACTGCAGCTGACCTCTGATCTTCATCAGTCAATGTTTCACTATGAGCTGCCTCCTTCTGTCTCACTCTAACACCATCAGTCAGGAAAGAGTTAACTGAACTGCAGTCAGCAGCTAACTGCGGCTGAAATATGTCACCTGAGTTTTAACCCAGAGCACCTCATCATGTTGAAGGTGCGACTCATTTCTGAGCCCCAGTGCAGCCCCTTCCAGCATTACTTCCATACACTGCACCTGTGGTTGCAGTGCCGTGCAGGAAAGCAGATTCAACTACTATTTTTTGTCTTCATCATATCATATTTTGATGTATTTTCATGTGTAGTAGCTTAAACCAGCCTGACCCTGCCCCACTTGTTGTGTTTTATGTTTCTACATAAATAGATGGTGTGATCCAAGAAAAATATAACTGATACATTTACTCATGTACTGTACTTTACGAATTTGAGTTACTTATGCTTAATATAATTTCCATTTCATGCTACTTAATACCCATATTCAACTAAATTTATATGAGAGTAGCAGTTAGCAGCTACAGATTTTCACATAAAACATATGATTATTGATAGATTAACTAACCAACAGTAGCTATTATATACTTAAACTTAGTGCCACTTCAACCAACTATAGCTAAAAATACTGCATACACATTAATGCGTCAGTGATATTAACCCAGTAACATAGTCTATAATAGTATAACACTTACTGGGGACATTTCTCTGAATTATGAATACTTTTAACTTAAGTACAATTTGCTGATGTACTGTACTGTAATGGAGTATTTTTAACTGTCTTCCATCACTGACATAATCAACAAATAATGGTTTTGCATGTTTATACCCATTGACTATAGTTACTACATTATTGCCAACCACACTGATAAAACACACAATTGACTTACATACAGTTTTTATACTGACTCTGTTTCTGGTTTCCACGTATCTCACTTTGCATTTATCTGACTAAACGTCATATTGTGCGATGATGCATTCAAGAGCATGGGCCGTTTTCAAAATTGTTTTTGCTGGCTCATTTGAAGATGCTGCAACATGCAAGCTGGCGGAGATCATCGCACAGACAAACGAAATGACAAAATCAAATCAAGCAGGAAAAAACTCTGAAAATTTTAAACTGAATTTGGTTGGAGTGACCTTCAATTTAGTAACGCGGATAGTTTTCAAAACGATTCATGCTTGTAATTGCAGAACTGTGCACTGTGATGGATTAAATGCTGTACGTATTATTTATCTCATGCTGCTTTCCCTTTTGCTGACTGGACATTACATATTTTCTCATTTCTGCAGCTTAATGTTTGCTCCACTTTCTATTTTCTCTTACAAACCACACTTTGAATCTATTGAATTTCTGTTTTCACAACATGAAATCATAAAGTAAGACTTAATTATCTGCAAGGGCAGACTGGCAGCAGGTCCTTTCCTCCATCACCACATGGATGTAATGCCACAAACAAGTGTTTGCAGCTGCCACCGGCCCCAAACAAGCCAATCTGCATACACCAACACACACACAAACAAGAGAACACACAGCTTAGTCTTCATCAGGCAGCGTTGGCACAGCGCCCTGAGACGCCGGCACACATCTCGGGCACAAAGGAGAGAAGGAAACCCAGACAGAAAGAAAAAAGAAAGACAAAACAGAAAAAAAAGAAAGAGGCTAAAATAAGCACAGAGGAAGAAACAAAGCGCAGCGGACGGCGGGACGACGGAGAAATAAAGGAGGCTGGAAGACAAATCTGACAAAACGTACCTCGTTTCTGATCCTCACCACACAGGGAGAGCAGGAGGGATGTTGCTCTTGATTGCTACAGGGTCCACCTGTCTGTCTGTCCTTCTGCCTGGCTGGATCTTTGTCTGTGTGTCTGTGCATCTGTCTGCCATCTGGATCTGTCTGTCTGATGTCTCATATTTTCTAATGTTCCTTTGTGTTACGCAGGGTCAGCGTCCTGGTGCTTTTTTCACATCTTAGTCTGCAGTTTACTTTACTGTTCTATCTGTGTGACTACCTGTCTGCCTGTCTGTCTGCCTGCCTGTCTGTCTGCATTGGTCTTTACCCGTCTGTCTGTGTGGATGTGTCTCTGTGTTTGCCTGTCTGTGCACATATCTCTGTTTTGTCTCACGTTTTCCGCATCTTTTGTCATCCATCGCCAGTCTTCCATATACAAATACAGTCCGTCTGTCTGTCTGCAGTGTTCCACCGCCACACACACACACACATACACACACACACACACACACACACACACACACTAAAGCACAGATGGACAGACAACCATGTTAGGCTGAGCAGCACAAAAGCAGCTTCAGACCAAGAAAAAGTACAGGGGAAACACAGACGCCGCAGGAAGCAGGGGCAAGGTGGGATGCTGGGAGCCCATGAAGTTTAGTGGCCATCTTGGAGGACACACAGCAGTGCACAACAAGCCAATGGAGAAAGCACTGAGATGACTGTCCAAGGTTTGGGCGCCAGCCAAGTCGGGCATCCCACACCCACCAGACTTCCTCTGTTCCATCCCAGCATGCCTTGGCACGACGACGAATGATTGCAGTCACAGCGGCGAAACAGAGAAGAGACCGAAAGAGAGACAGAGAGGCTGGATCTCTGCCATGTGGTCCGTGTAGAGAGTTAATGAAGCAAGAAAAGCTTGGATGCACTTCAAGCATCAACTTTCACACACACACACATGCACACAGTGGGCACAGCAACCCAAGCCAGAACAGACAGCAGGCATACTGAGCACGCCTTTCAGGTCCGTTTTAACATCTTCCCACCTCCGGCACAAACAAAAACCCCTAACAAGGCAAACAGCCCCCAACCCGTCTGAAAGCCGTCCGTCTTTGTTCATGGAGAAATCAAATGGTGTTTGTTTGATGTCTTGATTCATGTTTTAGTGATTTTTGAGGGAGAGGACATAATGAAATGTCCCCCCCTTCAGAATATGTGTGTTGCATTCAGCGTGGGCGTCCTTACCTGGCATGTAGACGAGCAGACCAGATGAGTGGAGGGGAGGTGGTGTTGTTGTACTCAGTCTCTGGATGTGAAGCCAGCTGCTGGGCAAAGAGGAGAAAAAGGAAAATGGAGAGATGATGACAGGCAGACGAGCACAGAGATGGTGGTAAAGAGCACGTTTCTTCAGGGATCAGCCACTCTGCACTTCATCTTTAAAAGCACGATTTGAATTATGACACAGACTCACATTTTCGCGGCCTAAAATGATCCCTGAACAATCAACAACAACCAGAAACATTAAATATATTTAGTTTAGGTGCCAAACAGACCTCTTCACTCACCTTTTTCCTTGTGTTGCTGCTGTAAATGTAACACAGCCAAGACTCTTCTCTACTGAGGCTGGAGGCTCAGTCAGAATCATCGTTTTCATCTATTCATTTTAGCCCAGTCTTTCAAGTTTCCAGCTCGAGTTTCTCAAGGTGGTTTTAAAGAAGATTCACAGGTCAGGCAGCTCCACTGAGAAACACGTCTCTGGCACTTAACCTCCAATAAGACTGCAACTTCCTGTTTTTGTGTTAAGCTAAGCTAGCTATCGCCCAGCTCTTGCTTCATATTTAGAGAACAAAAATGAGAAAATGATCAGCAGGTATTTACACATTAGACAGAATCGCTTCATTTCAACAGGTTACGCAAAGACAAAACTGGCCCCTGATGAGAGGGCCCAGAGGCTGAGGCTTGTACTCAGGTAGATGCGGAAGCCCTGACCTGCATGCAAGTGTTTTTTAAGGACGCTATCTCGATGTCATGCTCACAATTACTTTCTTATCTCAAAAAACAAAGCTTGTTTTCTCGTTAAGTTATCCAGTTATCTCGAGAAAACAAAAGGCAGATTGCATGAGATAACATCAGGAGAACACATGAGAAAACAACATTTGTTTTCTCAGCAGGATCACTGAAGTGCACTCCGCTGTGAAGCTGCAGTCAGGCTGCTTTTTTCGTTAAATGACGAGGATTGAGCTGATTCATTGTACCATTTTGCAGTTCTCCTATGCCAACAAGTATTTTGGTTGTAGCCCACTGGATCTCAAGTTAACGGCATTAAAAATAACACTTGCAAGCACAGCGGTTCTTGGCTTCTGTGGGCAGAGGTGCTGAAAGCTCACCTCCAAAGTGCAGAGCAGCACGTTGTCTGTCAGGAGGAAAAGGTTAAGGAGCTCTCCACCAGGCTGTAGACAGAGAGGGATGAGAACAAGTCTCTGTGGAAACACTGCTTAACAAACAAGCTTTAGAAAGAGAGAAGCTGGAGCTCAGTGATGATCTGCAGGAGGAAGAGAAGAGTCCGCCATCAGCATCAACTGACAGAGATGAAGGCTCATGCTGAAAAGGTGAGTGAGGAGCAGGAGCTGGTCAGAAACCTGTGACACCTCCATCAGAGGATGGAGCAGCAGTTAGAGGACCTGGAGGTAAGACTTGAGGCCTCAAACAACCAGGCTGAGAAAGAGATAAGTCAGGCCCGGCAGGCACAAACTGCTGAAGGCTATATGTTGAAAGAAGGTGGATAGGCGAGCAAGAGAAACAGAGAGGAAACACCACATGTACAAAGAAAAGTGAGTCCACTGATCTTTAATTTTCGGTTGCTAAACCCAGACAAAAACCATCAATGATCGACCGAGAAAATGTTTAAAGGATTAACTGAAGTCCACAGTCATCAATATATGTGGGGGGGCTAATACAAAGCATAGAATTATAATTAAGTGTATCCTGCCCTACAGCTCTGACTGATCCACATTTAATGCCTGGGGGAGAAGTTTACCTTGAGGGCTTGCAGCTAAAAAGCCTCTCTAACACATGGTTAACATTGTGAAAAGGTCGCAGCTTTTACGCTACAAAATCGCCAGATCATGGTCTCATATTCAGATATTTGGATCATACAGTTAGAATATAAACTACGATGGAAATATGAGACTGTGGTTGGAGTTTTGCTTTAATTGAAACTGTCCTGATGGTTCTGATGGACCACAGAATTCCTGTACACCAAGTGATTTAAGGGGAGCTGGACACTGAAATGACCATTAGATCATTAATGAATCTGGTGGGTGAAAATGGTTCGTTTAGGGAGTTAGCAAGCTAACATTTGCTAATTTGAGCCATTTCTTTTCGGAAATCAAACTAACTGTCACTATTGTGCAACAGCAGCAGACCACATGTCACCCAGACAGCAAAAACACACCAAAACATTTCACAGACGTTTCTTTTTAATTCCTTCAAAACAGGAAAAACTCAAATTTCCTCTGACAAATTCTTTATCGGTCCAGCAGATGTTTCTCAATCAAACATTTAAAAAATTAAAAAGAAAAACAAAATACAACACAGAGGCTCAAAATCATAAATATTCACAGAATATGTTTTAAATGAATAACAATCTCTTTTCATTAATCCTCTATAAGCACTCCTGGGCTCCTGAGTGAAGCAAATTAAATCATACCGACTGATCCGCCGTCAAAATGTAAGATTCATGCAAGCTGTGTCATTTTAGGTTCGATACATAAACCATAGTTGGAGGCAGTCCTGATCAAGTGCATGTTGTGAGCATGTGCACGCTCCTCGACCTTTCAGTAATTCAAGAGGTCAAAGGTTTCACATTTGTTTTCATTCACATTCATTTCATATAGTATAAAGTGCTTTCCCCTCATGATTTGTTCACTTTGATTTTGGATGATGCATATCTGACATAAGGTGACACAAAAAGTACCCTGGGGAGAAAAAAAATGAAGTCAATAAATAAATTCAGGCACTTTTTGGACAAAAAAAGGAAAAACATCAGGCAATACATTTCATTTTTTGTCCCATGTCAGTCAAAATAAGGGAGCGGAGCAGAGCTTAGCGTGGTCTTCTTTCCACTTGTGGTCCACCTCTTCACCACTGCTCTCCTCTTCACTTCCATCTCTGCCTTTTCTTGACTTCTTGGCTGTGTGTGTCCTCAGCTCCCCTTCCTCCAGCAGCTCTGGGGCAGGTGGTCTCTTCGCCTTCTTGTGCTTCTTTTGTTTCTGCTTCCACTCTTTTTTCCTCTCGTCGCCACTGCTGTCTGACACGCTGTTGCTGCTGGGCTTCTGCCCTTCCTCCAGCTCTCTCCCCCCCTCCCACCTGGTCTGTCCTTCCAGTTTATCGGCCTCATCCTCCCATCGACTACCTCTGTCTCTCTCAGCCAACACCCCTTGATTTTCTCTCTCCCCTTTGCCCTCTTTTATTCCTTTATCCACCTTGTTTCGCTTCCACTCTTCCTTTTCTACTTTGCTGTCATTTCTACTTCTTCTTAATTCCCGAGCGGGGCTGCTCATTCTGGGCTTGCTGAGCTCTGACCCTCCAGAGGATTCGGAGGGTGGCAGGTCTCTGTCTTCACCCCAGCTACGGGAGAAGGAAGGTGGTGATTGGTGGGTCCCTAGAGGTCTGTCTTGGTGTCTGTAGTTGCCTGATGGATCTTGGGGATTGTGGTAGTTGTGGGAATAGTACCTTTCTGCTAATTTCAAATCCAGGAACGTGTCTCTACATGTTTTGTTTGGCAGTTCGGCAGCTCTGTTGATGGACCTGCTTTCCCAGCTCCTGCCACTGGAGGATTTCCCACTGGGAGAGCAGGAACTGTTGTTGCTGCCCTGGTCGTCCCCTCGCTGCCTGTCTCTCCTCTCTGTGTCATGTGATGTTGAATAAGACAAGGAGTGAGAGGAGGAGGGGGGATTCCTCTTTTGGACCGAGCCATTGCTGCTGTGTCTCTCCTTTTCTCTCCTTTCCTCTCTGTCTCTTGTTCTCTCTTTTGATCTTTTACTCTCCTTCTGCCTGTCCCTTGGTCTCTCGCTCTCTGTCTCTCTGTCCATTGGTCTCTCACTCTCCCTCTCTCTGTCCCTTGGTCTCTCCATCTTCATCCTTCTCTCCTTGTTTCTCTCTGTGGATGCGGTGCTGTCAGGTCTGTCTTTGCCACTAGAGGGAGCCACACTTATTTGTGAACTGTCCTTTCCTCTCGTCATGGCTCTGGCCCCGTCTCTCTCTATTTCTCTCTGTCTCTGCTTTTCATTCCCGGTTGGCGTCTCTGCTGTCTCAGACACAGATGATGACAGTTCGACTTTGATCTGTCCTTCATCCTGCTCTTCTTCCTCAAATTCTTCCTTCTCCCATTTGGAGCGAGGGACCTGAGACAGAGAGCGAAGGCGTGACTGAGATAACATGCACTTTTTGCCTGTGCATGCATGTATGAGTGTTGTAGTTCTTAATCTTTTGACTCATGAACTTCAACAAAGCGTCCTGCAGTTCAACGACTGAATGATCACACAAGCCAAAATAAAATCATACAAAACACAAATGATTGTTAATTTATATTATACACATGTTTTATTTCCTTTCCCGTGAGTCATGATGTGGCTCCCTCCACACATTTAAAATGCTCTGGTGGCACCCGGCATGTTCGGGGTCCACGGGCAGCGCTGACGGACACACCTGTATGAGTATGAGCTGGTCCTCTCTGCATGCCGCTCTGCTCTGGCTGTACTCCTCCAGACTTTTCACCACCGTCTTCTTCTCCTGATGCTCCTCGTAGCTGCTGCATTTAAAAGTAAGCACAGACTTGAAGTCAGCACTTATCTCTACTTCCAAAAAAGGCTTTAATGAAACACACTTTGGTAATCTTAAACCTGCAGTGCAGAACTTTTGTCTCCCCCCTTTGGCAGTGAGAAGAACTACACAAACACTGTTGACGTGTACATATAACGCCACACTCTGTCATACTAACACGGGCTAGCTTTCGTTGTGAGGCAGTCACAGGAAATGTGGCGTTCATCAAAATCAGTGTTGAGTGTTGGAGGGTGTGATGGAGGAACAAGAAGCATAAAGAATAAAGCAGTGATATTCTGACCTGCCATCGTCCCCCGTGGTGTTTGGTGCATCATGGAGGCTCTCATTTCTGCTCCTCTCTGCCTTGGATCTCGCTGTGTCTTCTCTCCTCATCCTCCAATCCATCAGCTCCTCCTCTGGCTTCAACTCCTCCGGCTGGTTTGCTTTACTTTCCCTGCATGTGTTTTCTCCCTCTGGCATCTCCTTTTGGGAACCCGCGACTAACTCTCCCATACCTTGTCCTCTGCCATCATTCCTCACTCTCCTCTCTCCTTCCTTTCCTCTCGTCATGCTCCTCCTCTTGTCATTTCTCATCTCTTCTTTGCTGGCCTCCATCCTGTCTCGTTGCTCCCACTGTTTTTCACTGCCCTCCTTCTCCTCCTCCACTCCACTGAGGGCGCAATGCCATAAGTCAAAGTCCTCCTCTTCTCTGCCCTCTTTCTTCCCTCCTCCTTTTTTCTTCTTCATCTCTCTCTTATCATCTTTGGAGGTAACCTTTTCCCATATGGGTCTTGCCTCTCCTTCACCTGGTTTTATTTTTTCTTCAGACACACCTTTCTGGTCTCTGCTGGGTTTATTTTTTTCATTTCCATCAACCCCTGTACCTCCTCTGTTTAACTTCTCCTCCTCTCCATTGCCAGTCTGCTCACTTTCTTCCTTTGTTTTTCCCATGATGCTCTCTAAATAAGACGAGTCCTGTTTTTTAGTTTTCTCTTCCATCCTTTTTCCATCCAGGTTGATGTTAATGCTTATCTTCTTCTGTGGTTTCACCTTTATCCCTTCCTCCCAGATGTCTCTCTCTTGCAGAGGCTGTGTTTTCTTCTCCGTTTTTGCCTTCTTTCTCTCAAATGGACTTGGGGATTCACTCTTGTGGGTTTCAGGGACCTCTGTGAGTTTTGTTTTCAGGCATTTGCTGCTTTGAGCCTTGACAGAACTTCTCTCCACGTCCTCTCCTTTTCTTTTCCTATCCTTCTCTGATCTTGAGTCAGAAGCTTTGCTGCCTCCAGGGCTTCTGTATCTGTCTGTATCCACCCTGCCTGCCCCTTTGCTGGGCTTGTCTTTGTGCCGCCTCGCCGCATCCTGCCTGGAGTCTGAATGTTTGCCTCTTCTCCATCCTCTCTCTTTCTCCAAATTCCTTTGTTCTCCGCTCTTTTTTTTGTTGTCTTTATCCAAATGTTTATCTGGTTTCACGAGTGGTTGGACTGATTCTAAGGCCTCGCTGGCAGTGGTTTTGTCCTTGCAGGCATCTGGTGCAGTGTTGTGCCTCCTCCTGTCCTTTCTGCAGTCATCTGCTGAGTCTGCAGCATCAGGGGATGAAGACTGCTCTTTACCTTCCTCCTGTTTCTTGACGCTCTTTTGCTCATGTTTCAAGGTGCTGGGTTTTATAGAGGTCTTTGTAATCAGCTGCTTGTCGTCTCGTCTTCTTTCCTGCACTTCTGCTTCCTTACTGGCCTTTGTAAGAGTGACTGGCAGGCGGCTGCTCTTCTCAGCGAGCCTCCGCTGATATGCCCTCGGCTGAGCTCCGTTTTCGAACTGAGTGGAGCGACCGTCACTGGACGACTGCGAGGGAGGGGAACGGCTGTCACTGGACGAGTGAGACGGAGAGGAGCGACTGTCACTGGATGACTGAGATGGCGTGGAGCGACTGTCACTTGAAGACTGAGACGGAGGGGAGCGGCTGTCACTGGATGACTGCGATGGAGGGGAGCGCCCGTCCATCCGAGCAGTGCGTCTACCTTGGAGTTGGTTACAAAATTCTGTATTAGCTTTTGAGTGATTTCTGCTGCCCTCTTTGTCCCCCCACTGAGGAAGAGGAGAAGGAGGAAGACTGAGGAGTGGAGGAGGCAGGTGATGGAAGTGGCTGACATAGCTGTTGAAATATTTCTCACACCACTCTTTGTACTCCCCTTTCCACTTCAGATAGCGCTCTCTGTCCAGCTCCAGGCTGCTGCTTTCATTTGCATGCTGAGCATACAGGTAACTGTCTGCACTCCCCCCTGAGCCTCCCGCTTCACTCTGGGAGCATCCCTCTCGCTTCTTGGAGCTACAGCTGCTCGAAGTGGATTTCTTATTGCGATGCCGACCGTGATTGCTGTTTTTGCGGCGATCCGACGGTGACTTGGACCTGGAGCGGTAACCCACTCGAGGTGAAGATGACGAGGACGGTGTGGGGGAGCGTTTGTAACCATAGCTATAGGAGTAGGAGGAATGAGAGCGGGGGGTGTGGAGGTCTCTGTGGCGGGTGTAAGGTGAGTGGGGCCTGGGAAAATAGAGAAATATTGAGACGTGTCATATTTCATATGCATTTTAAGGAATCACTGCTTAGTTTTTGCTTGAGTCATCTCTAGCTCTATTTCCCATCCCACCACACTGGTTTATTCCTCCTGAAAGTCACATCAGTCACAGCAGCCTTGATAATAAGCTGAAACCCGACTGTGAATATGATGGCTGATAAGTAACCAGGAACTGGAGCATGGAAATGCCAAACTAGGTTTGAGGTATTTAGAAAGTCATAATTACATAGTTTGTCCACCAGAGAGCGCTGATGAGTTGATTATTCAACTGTAAAATGTCCAGCTCAGTGTGGATCTGAAATGATCTTCTGTTTATGTTATGTGTTAATGTAAACATAAATCACTTTGGCCTGATATTTCAATATTAGTATTAGCCTCAAAATCCAGTATCGGTGGGGCTATAATATGTGCATTGCAGGTGAATACCAGAGAGTGAGGGCAACACAATAACTGTCAGAACAATTTTATGGTAAAAAAATAGAACACATGAACAAACAAACAGAAAAATCTTAACAAAAAATTGAAAAAAGCCACAGAATACCTTGATCTGCCTTGGGACCTGGACCGGGAACGGGATCTGGACCTGCTTGATGAGCGAGAGTAGGAGCGAAAAGACTTGGACTTCGAAGACTTTGAATTAGATCGAGAGGAGGAGCGTCTGTAGGCCGATCCTCTGTGAGGTGACCTGTGTGGCAGAGGGGGAAGGTAGTAACTGAGGGCAGGTCTATACTTCATATTATTATCAGTACGTTTCACTCATCCTACAATACATCTGCAGCTGTTACAAAATCTGATGGGAAAGTCTGAATACAGTAAAAATAATCTTAATTCTGTAATCTGGTCTGGAGAGGAGTGAAGGAGGGTATTTGTGTAAAAATAAAGAAACCATCACTCAACACAGGAGGAGGTCTATAACAGCTCGGAGAAACAAAGGTGTTTCATTTACCTTTCCTTCTTTCTCTGATGCAGGTACCACTCCTTGGGGATGAGGGAGGCGGAGGTAGAGGAGCAGAGGGAAGGGATGGGGGCACTCTGGGGGGGTGGGAATGTCCAGACGGGCGTGGCAGGTGGGTATCCAGGGGGGTAACAGCTGAGAGGCTGCTGATTGGACAGAAATGTGTGGAAATGGGGGGAGGGAAAGAGAGGTGGAGGAGCTGCTGGATACGAGGAGGAAGCAGAGGAGGGAGGAGGCTGCAGGGTGTTGGATTCACTCCAGCCTCCGGTGGGACAACCTGAGGAGGAGGAGCTGTGGGGGAGAGAAGACATTATATCATTGTCTTCAAACAGCAGAGAGAAAAAAAACAGACTTTCACCTAAACTAACACAAACACTGACCTATTCCAGCATGTCGATGGTCCAGAGTGTCTTGGAGCTGGACCTGTGGATTCATGGGAAAATGGTTTTACAGTATAATGAATAGAAAGAAAGAGTCACTGATTCTTAGTCACTCACCTGAGGAGGCCAGCTGCAGATTCTGATTGCTGCTGACTGTCTGGGGCTGCTCCACCCCTGGAGAGTGGTTAACCTGAGCAAACATGACAGATTTCATGTAGAGAATAGAGTTAGCATGTCTGTGTCAATGTCTATAGAGACACATGATCCAAATGATGTCACCAGCACAAGATGGTAGATAATACCTGTATCCGGCGTTTGGCTCACTTTATGTACAGGAGGAGGAAGTGGAGGTGCATTGTTCATCTTTATTTACAGTCATTGGTCTGTGTCTGTGCGTGTGTGTGTGTCCTCACCACTGGTATCAGCTGTGACGTGGCGGCAGCAGGGTCTTTGTGTGAAACCAGCACAGAAGGGGCAGCAGCCGATGAGTGATCCTCGGTCTTCTCTTCAGACTCTCTGAATAAACAGCAGATAGACCACAGAACCACATCAATGTAACTGTTCGCAAGTTCTTCCAAACTTAAATCCATGGCGCCATATTTGATCAGAGGTGGCACCAAATGTTCAGCTTCTGTGGGTACTTGAAGGCTGTACCCACAGAGGCAAACTCTCCTTGAGCGTCTACTTTGCCAGAAATAAAACAGAAGAGGATTACAGCTTTAAAATTAATAACTTCATGGTACCACAACCATGTCAGCCAGCAGATGCAAATGAGGGAACCAGCACCACCCACACACACTGCATCCCAAAGTGACTTTACTTGTCAAACAGCTGCAGGTGGTTTTGCGCAGGCTGGAGGGACGTGCTCGGCGTGCTGGAAGCAGGGGTGGCGCCCGCCGCTGTGAAAGGAGCCCCACACACCTGAGGCGACAACGGCCTGTCTGCAGCCTGTGAGCAGGGCTTGAGCGGGTCCTAAAAAAGAGCACAGCAGCAATCAGAATGTGACAGAACAAGCAAAAGAAGAAGGGTGATTTAAGGGCAAACTTTCAGTCAAGACATGAGTAATTACAAATAACATCTACACAAGACACATGCACAGTTCTTGTCAGTTTATTGTCCTTTCTGACAGTTGTCTCAATGGTTTTTCGCTCTGAAAGCTGACAAAGATCTGATTGTGAAAAGAAAACAGTAATTATCCTGTGTGCTCCTGAGTCACACAGGCACTGTGCTGTTCTTTCTTTGAAACACATCATTATGAGACTCACCTGCTGGCTGCGGGCTGACTGGTAAGGCCTTGGAGGCTGGCTCGACACGGTGCGAGGTGGCGGGGCGGGCACAGGGCTCGGCGTCGGGGTGGGATTTTGGGATTGGGAGGTACCGCACCCTCCTCTCAGACTTTTAGTGTGGCCTCGCTCTTTCTTGAAAGTGTTCACAGCCTGTGTGGGTAGAAACAATAAAAGCGTCTGGTCAAACAAATCATTTCTTTCGCTCTCTCCATTCCTCTCTGACTCTGACATCCACACATATTTTCCATTCGTTTGTCAATTCACCTGTCTGAGAAATTTATTGGCTATCAGGGTATCAGGGGAGACATCCGATTGGCTACAAGTGGGGCAGACATGTTCCTCTGAATCCAGCAGGGTGGTGCGAATACCTGAGACACAGATGGTTGGAACGTAAATATCAGACTGAAGAACAAACACAGCACCCTTAGAAGTGTAAATGTGCTAATATTAACAATGGAACAGCTTTAGCAGCTATTGTTTGTATCAACCTTTACATATTTTATGTGTTTAAATAGTAACACATTTAAATATTCAGAATCTGCTCATCATAATGCAGTTAGACAGTTTAACAGGTTCTTCCAATGTGGAAGTTACCAAGTAAAGCAGAGGCTGACACTGCTTCCTGCACTTACAGGATCAGAATGGCTGATTCTTTAAAGCACAGCAAGTGTACATACACTAAGTGTATCTGTGTGTGTGTGTGTGTGTGTGTGTGTGTGTGTGTGTGTGTGTGTGTGTGTCAGACACTTACAGTCGTCACAGTAGCTGTTTCCACAGCAGGGTATGACCACAGCGTCGCTCAGCAGGTCATGACAGATCAGACAGAGGAGTTCGTCGGGAACAGGATCCTCTTTGTCTTCTGATTTGGGGGGCTGCTCCTCAAACGGAGGCTTCTCCTTCTTGCTAATGGCGTACGCCTTACTACAGACAGACAGGAGTTCACACACTGCATTCACCTTTGATTTCTATGTGTTTAACAAATGCCTTTAACCAGAGTGACTTTAAATGAGAAAAGTTGGTGTTTATAAAGTTTTTTTAAAGTTATCCAGGCCACAGAATAACTACAAGGGTTTCGCCTCTGCAGGTCTGCAGCAGTGAATCCAGTTGCTTTTGACTCATATTTAGATGGTTCCTGTTGCTTGGCTTTGCCTTGGATATGATAAATTAACACTATTAACAGTAATTATTTAGCACAGGATCTTAAAACAAGTGTAATAATTAACTTTCAAGTAACCAAAACATTTCAAAGGGCAGGGGGTATATCTAGGAGCGTGGCAATATTTTTAAGGATTTAAGTACTCTCAGGTGGGAGGTAACAGTGAAATCCTCAGTTATGCTTGTCATGCATTCTTCTCTTCTCAGTTAGATGAGAAGATTATGACCATTCTCAAGTCTACATGTTAACTATACTGGATACTGCCAGCAGCTGGTTAGCTTAGCTTAGCATAAAGACTGGAAATCAGATGTGAATTAGTGAGCCTTAGAGGTGCTACTTGGTGGAATGTGTTAGCGTATTCAGGTTAGCATATTCCCATCTTAATGCTAAGCTAGCAGCCTGTTGGCCATAGCCTAACATTTAATGGACAGATATGAAAGTGGTATTGATCTTCTCATCTACTTCTCAAAAAAAAAGCTAACAAGTGAAATTCCCAAAAAGCCAAATCATTGCTTTAAAACAAAAGACACACAAACATCGACTCTTTTGTCTCACGCATGTATGGCAGGGATGGCGTAATGTCCACAGTTGGTCATCATGACTCCCTTTATGTTGGGATCATCCACCTCCACCATGAAGGAACGAGGGATGCCTGTGCTTTTCTTCAATCTCAGAGGGGCCTCGGAACTTTTATCTTGCTGTCAAACACACACGCATCGACATTTTATGTTAGGCTTACAGTCAACACTTAAGTACATGTTGGCACACGCAAATAAGTCTAGTAGTGGATAACAAATGCTAAGACAAACAGAAACTGCCTTGCATGTTCTGCTCTTACCCCGCTGGTGGGACAGTTCCTGATGTGGTGTCCAGCAAGTCCGCAGCGATAACAGGTGTAGTTCGCTGGAAGAACAGCACCGGACTTCTTGTTATAACTAGAGAGAGAGGAAAAAAGTTTAAAAATTATAGAAAAGCAGGAAGACTGAAAGAGAGTGAAAAATAAATAAAATATGTAAGGGTGGGGGTGAAGATGGAGCAAAGAAGTGAAAGTCAAGAGAGAAAAAGTGAGATCACAACATGGAGAGACAGAATTTAAGAAAAGGGAAAAAAACAGGTGGAGAGAGGTGCAACGAAGACAGAAATGGGGATGAAGGAGATTTGAAGGCATTACAGAAGTGACTCACTTCACAGAGTCAAAGGTGGACTGATTTAAGATGACTTTGAGCTTATCCTCCTCTGGCACATCTGCGTCAGCTAGGTTGGCCATCTGCATGTACACACGCACACGCACACACACACACACACACACACACACACAGAGGTGTGTGTGAGCCACAGAGATGGCAGTTCAGACATGAGCATCAGTGACTCACATGATTCAGGTTAAGTATGTAGACGCTGGATAATGAAGAAAAGAAAGGCGAGCATACCTTGGAGAAAAGGCGTGCGGCTCTGGAGGAACTCTGATCATCCATCTGTTAGAGTTAAACATAAAATCAGTTTCACTGATGAAGTGGCGACAGCCTCCAGGCTACATGTCTTGGGAGACGATTGAGAGTTCAGTGTTTATATCTACTGGAAAAGAATCACTTTGAAGTTGGACCACAAGACACACATACACGTTTTACTCTGAAAAAAGACTGTTTGTCCTGCTAAACTTAATGCTTTAATCCTGGTACCACTGGTGATTTCCAGGGTAACACAGGAATAACCGCTCTATGTCGAATTTCCACTTTCATAACCTTTTGAGCTGAGATAAAATTGACAGCAGCACCCAGCAGTGATTTTCATACAGAGTGGACAACAAATGTCTGTCCTCATCCCAGGATTACTGCCTCAGCACCTCCTGCCAACTCAATTCTCATCCTTCCAAACTTGCTACACTGAAAATGAAGAAGCTAACAACATAAAGCTCCCTGGGAAAATTCACCTGTCAAGGCAGCATTTTGTTGGATAAAAAAATGTCTTTCCTCTCACATCCTAAAGTCTCCCTCAGTGCTTCCTATCGCCTTGGTTCTTTCTTGTTTGTACTGGGTTTGTTCCACTGATCTGCAGGAATAGATAAGGCAGAGGTTATCAAAGTGAGGCCAGCGGGCCAGTGGTGGTCCTCAGAAACCTTTTGTTTGGCCTCCTGAACTTGGAGAAAGCTACTGGATGCATGGCAACTACTGGCATCTCGCGAGCGTCACAGGTGTTAAGTTCTGTCATCAATGCTAGTGTTGTTAGCTAAAGTTTGCAATTTTGGTGGACAATTTGGCAGCTTAATTTGGAGGCCACCTTGACAAAAATGCTGTATGGTTGAGGAGGAGGTTTCAGGAACATTGGATCACCTCTGACTTTGTTGTACCTCAGGGGCTCAAGACTTTGAGAACACCTGGAATAAGAGAACCAAGACTACAAAATCAACGTGTGACAGATGAGAACTCTGTAGCTAGCAGAGAGCCATGCTAGTAGCATGACTGTGAATATTGGTCGGTCAGTCTGTCTGTCGGTCTGTCTGTCTGTCTATCCGTCTGTTGGTTTGGACCGGACAGAAATATCTCAACAAGTATTGAACGGACTGCCATGAAATCTAGTAGACATTCATGTTCCCTTCCACAGCCTCAGCTGTGTTTAGTGCTATTTACTAAATATTAGCATGCTCACATGCTACACTAGCATACTGAACATGGTTAGCATTAAACCCGCTTAACATCAGCATGTAGCTAAGCATTGTCACTGTGAGCATGTTAGCATGCTGACATTAGCATTTAGCTCAAAGCACATCTGTGCCTGAGAACAGTCTCAGTAGTTGTAGACGTAAGCAAATAATAACAGCACGTTTTTCCAATTTCTTCCAGTCTGTCAGCTTTGCTACATTTACAGATTTTACTCACTGAGAGCCAGTGAGGATCAAGTATTGTGACTAGTGATCTTTACATTGACTCATATTTAACAAAATAAGATTCAGAAAAACCTTGTGCAGCCAGATATTCACACATGTATTCATACATAATAAATAAAATGCATTCTAAAGCTCAAAGTTGCAACTTCAAACTTCAATGCGTTCATTTAAAATCCAATGTGCTGGAGTAACGTGACTGCATCACATTACAGTGTTGATGGCAGTATGCCAGACCTTCATGCCTGGTTTTAATAAAGATCAGCCAAGTCCAATTAAAGAGGCTATCAATTGTGGGAAAATGTAGGATTCAGTGTTTCTGGAGCTTGAGCTATACTGGGGACTAAAAGTCAGGATATCTGTGCCTCCGCTGCCTTGATTGTAACCCTTTGTAAGTTGTGGATTTTCTGATTCCAGTTCGTGTACCATTATTTTTCAGCTCAAATTGTCTTTGCTGTAAGGGAAAAATGTGGACACGAGATTTTAACCATCGATCAACGTCCAATCCTGACAGATACAGATGGCCCCCCAGAAATGTTTTATCAGAGGTGACATATCAACTGTGGGTGTGTATCAGCGTCTTTCTCTCCAGTGAAGTCAAACACATAATCAATACATAAGACAGCTTCATACAAACGACTTTATTGATAGAAAAAGACAAAACTGTAGTCCAACAGACTCAAAGTGCTAAGAAGAGTGGCAGACACTTCTCCTACTGAGAAACCAGAGACAAAATCAGGTCAGGTCAGTGCACTCTAATTCAGACTGCAGCAAGTCAAAGCCTTTGAGATGTGTTTGAGTTAGTTTACAGGGTCATAAACAAACCTGCACTACAAGAGTTCAGCATAAAGGAACAATGGAGAGGGTTTAAGAGGTATTCCTCTTTGTTTTCATTACAGATAAGACACTCTAAATGCAGCCTGAAGAATATAATTGATGATGGTTCTTTCTCTGTGGTAAAAGAGGTTCTGGTGATATTCCTGCGTAGGTTTTATCTCAAATTCTTCGAAGAAGAATGGAAGACTTTGCTTGGCGTTATGTGCAGAGTTCTCTGTAGATTTAGATTATCCTGGTGCTGAATTATTCAGTTTGACACATTCAACTCTGGATGGTGGACTCCAATCTCTGGGCACTGAATAAGAGCCAATACACTAAATTAAAAAAAAAAAACTGCCTTGAATGTAATTTAAAGTCTTAGATCTGCACAGGCGGCACAGCTATCAAGCAAGGCTAACACGCTGCAAAAAGCTAAATGCAAGATGAAATATCTTAAATCAATGCAATATGTGCTCGCGTTTTAGTCTTTTACGTCAGAGCGTTTCACCCGTTAAAAGTTTTTTTTGTACTTAATTATCTGAATATGATATTAGAAGCTCTTACTGAGATTTTATTTCTGGTTCTGGGTAACTTAATGTTTGAAACTAGAATTTCTAGAATTGTGAAGCTGTTTGAACGACACTGACAAGCACAAAACTGCTCTGTTGAAAGCAGAATTTCTTTGTATCCAGACAAATGTACTAGTTTTTAGTCTGGCTGCACTACTTTTCAGATAACTGTGGGATCTTTGAGACTAGATATTGTTACTTTAAATACATTTAATACCATTGTTTTTGTTTGTTTTTCCAGGGTAAAACATGCGTGTACGCCTCCAAATGCTAAAGATATCTGTGCGAGTGCTGCAGCAGCTCATGGACAGGAGACTACTGGACAATGATTACCAGCAGTGCCAGCATCATAAAGCAACAGTTGGGTTTATCAGCTGTGAATAGCTGGCCTGCATGATAAGGTCTGACCCGCCCGAGGAGCTCCCCACACTGACTGATAGATACTGAATGATCTTCAATAATGAACACTGACTGGTGACACAGTAGCTGGTTAAATTAACAGCTGAGAGCTGCTATTAGAGGGACTATACACACAGTTTTTATGGTTATGCTTGTGGTTAAGCATATAGCCCAATTAGTCTGTAAACTTTTACACAGTCGAAATGCAAATACAACTTTTATTTTTTTATTTATTTATGGTTATTGTAAAGTATGATTCATCTAAGAGCAGCAGCTCCTTGTAAATCAAATACTGAGCACCACTTCTGCTTTGCGACAGGAACTTAAGCTGCAGTAGAGGAAACAGAGATTTTCGATCATTTAGCTTGTGGTCTCATTTGTTTAAACCAACCGTACGTTTAAGGACAGACATTTGGCTTTGTTAGCGATGTGTGTGTTTAGTGGAGCTGCAGGAAAAGAAGTGCAGTGGGATTTGATTTGGTTACGTACTGCTTTGATGGCCCCAGAGGTGTGATGAAGCTGGACGTCCGACCACTCACTGAAACAAAAAGAGGAAATCATGTTTAAGCCAGTTGTCTGGGATAATTTATCACTCCGAAAGTGAAGATCGGTGCTGAAATTAGCAGCATTTTGTTTAACCAAGAAGACATTTTACTGGCACAACTTCACACAGACAATATCCTTCCATTTAAACACATTTACAACACATCCCGCTGAACAATCAAACGGACCCAAAAATGGCAGCGACATCCACAAAGAGCCACTTTTAACATTTCAAGTTTAAAACCGAAGCACTGTGAAGGTGAGGGACTGACCGAGAGTTAGTTTGCTGCATTTAATCTTGTGCACAGCGCTACACCGCTCTGTGGCCCTCATACCTCTCCACCCGTCTGCATGCTGCTGACAGGACTAATCACATGACCGCCAGCCTGTTCCAGTGAGGTCTTTTCCTGCTTTCCATGCATAAAACCCAACCCACCGCTGGCTCTCCTGTGTAAGCCTGACTAATATCTGGGTAATCCCTGTTGAACGTCACCACGGAGTTACAGTTCTACTCTCGAGCTTATTGAATCGTGGAAATGTGAGACATGTATTCTTCACGAGGATGTTCAGAGCATTGTTTTCTTCACCACTGTGGTCCTCTACCTGCAAACACACCTATATCATGTTAACCTAATAAGAGCCTCTGATCTACGACATTAACTGTACAGAAGAAGACAAAATGAAAACAAACATTCTGAACCAAGTCTGTTTTTATATGAAAACGATCTAAACTCAGTGAGCGGCTGTACTAGCCAACACTCCATTAGCGACAACAGTGAAGGTGGACTTGTAGGTGCCAGGTGGCAGCTCTTGGTCGCTCACTTTACAGTGGCAGGTACTCAGCTACAACGCGAGCCGGACCAAAAAACAGGACACTTACACATTGTGGGTCTTGCTGTTGGAGCTGGACTTGGGTCTGATGATGGGGATTCTCCTCACGATGACAGACGAGCCTTTGTGGATTTGACCTTCATCATCTGTGTACTCTGATGGGGACAGATGGAGAAAGTTCATCGTCATCGGAGTATCGCTCATCTTTAGGGTTACTGAGATTTTCTTTCAAGCCTTCAGTCTTGGCTTGACAAATCTACGGCTGCACTTGATGATTCGTTTCAGTATCGCTCAATCTGCGCATTTCTTTTTCTTTTCTTGCTTCACTGATTAATCCAAAGATAATCAGTTTACTTTCATACACTAGTGAGCTTAGAGAGCCAACATCTGAGTGGCTGGAGCAAGTGAAATACAGGCATTTTTGCTTATAAAAAACAGCAAGTTTCTGTTGATTGGCTACTATCAACTGTTGGCTGTTTCGCTGTAGATAAACGCATTATACTTATCTGCTAAATTAAACAGATCAGTGTAACTCCTCATGGATGATGTCTGTAGTGATACAAAATGCCTTGAATGGGATTATTCACCTTTTTTAAAGCAACACAATAAAGACTGAATATTAATTTTACAGCCTGATTAACTCTGTCCACACTCTTTCATCACTTCAAATCACTCACTTTTACTCGTCTTTTCTCCTACATTGCATCTTATTTTGAAGTAGAAAACATGCAGCATATGATGGGTTTTCAGATCTTATCTGTAGAATATTGACTCACTATAGGCAGTTCTTAGAAGTCATGATTATCATGTTTGATCTGCAAGTCACTCTCTTTCCTTCTGCCTCCCTTTAATTTAGATTTTACCTATACTGTAGCAAATTTTCATCACCAATGATCCCTTTATTGACGATCTTCGTGTGTGTGTGTGTGTGTATCTGGCTCAACTTTAGTCTTATGGTCATGACGTCTACCCTACCTTTGCTATTTTTATCCCACATCTCACGCTGGGACTTATACATGCATGCCACCGATCCACCACCATCAGGCCGTGTAATGAAGGGCGTGAGGCGGCCATGCAGCAGGAATGTGGCCCATTCATTAGTCCCTTTTGTCAGTGCTTGACTTTTCTGGACCCCCGTCGAGCTGAAAGAGGTGACGCAACCCTCTCACCCGGGGCAGCTGTCAAACCTGGACCACGTGTTTTCTTCCAAAGTTCAAACAGCCAAGACAAACATACTCTCGTCAGTCCAAACATACGTTTTGATTACCTTCTTGGGTCTGTGCGTTTATAATTTGCAGGTCGCAGTCCCCGGATCGGAGCTTCTCTCTGCCCATGATCTGCCTCTTCAGATCCCTCAGCGTGATGTACGGGCCGTCAAAAACCACCGTGTCGTAGCTGAGTTTGGAGGAGAATTTATAATGAACATGAGTCATGCTGAAATTAAACAAAATAAACCTGCCGTCCCACACTGACAGCAAAGCGACAGCTGTCACTTTTCCTGCGATGACAGAGAGCTTGAGTCGTGGTAGTTTCTACGGGAGTAACGTTACAAAGTTAGCAGCCGCTAGCCGGCTGCGTCGAGCGGCGGTGCTCTGTCAAGCTAGGTCGGTAATTAGCAAGTGGGCGACAAAGTGGCGTTCACGGGATGACATTTCCCAGCGACTGGTGGAACAGCAGCGGGGACTCCAGTCAAAGCGCAACCAGTCAGTTTCGAGTCTAATGTGAACTTTAAGTCCTGCTCTCAAGCCGAAGTGTCCGCTGACAGAAACCACCAGCTGTTTCCGCAGGCAACGGCTCGTCAGCACAGTGCACGCACCATCTGATGTTGCGTTCAAGTGATCCCCGCACACTCCAGCTTCTAAGCTTTTATCACGTCCATCCTGTGTCGTTCTATACGGAGTGTAGATGTTTTGGAAATCCTTGGATGTTTTAAGTCCTTATGTGATTCAAGAAACGGTTGTTTTTCATTATTATTATTATTATCAAGCGTTTGCTATTTATGATGTGTCTTGTGATTGTTTTCATATGTTTTACAGATTATTTGTTCTAAAAGCTTTGTCAACACATACCGTATCATTAATAGAAATAAGCCAGAATTGCAAAAGCGCATATGGGCGAAAAGATGCGAATTAAAGTACTGTAAACAACACATACGTTTTAGTGTCTGACTTAAAGATAAAGTGACATAGTGTAAATGTTCTGCACAGTTGGAAAAAGAAAATATCTCAATGAAAATTCAGTGTATGACAATGAAAAGTTACCTAAAATATCGGAAATAAGACACACAGCAATATAATTTAGATTGCATGTTGAATAATAACATAGCCTATAGCATACTCTTATGTAGACCTACAAGAAGAAATAAGTCGACATCTACACAACCACTTAGATACACATTTATGATAATGCCTGAAATCCCATAGGTCTGTGTCTTTTTTTATGCTTTCGCATATCTGTTAATGGTATTTTTTCCAAGTTTTCCCCCTGCACATGAAGGCAGCATCCTGCCTCCACGCTCGGAGCAGTGCACCTGTTTGGACACAGGGGACAACAGGCAGGCTGCTCAAAGCAAACCTGGTTTTCACCCAGTAAATATTTCATAATGGCTTTCACTTGTCCAGCTCTTCTGTTGGAGATGTGACGCGTTGATATTTTTTCACACTGCGCTGTCGTCCCACCGGGAGCCAAGCTCACCGACACTCAGGACCACAGAGGAAGCTTTTTTTTTTTTTTTTTTTTTTAACCACGAAATTTCGGTGGAATTAAATTGTTGACTGCAGTTCCGTTGCTTGTGTCGTCTAAAAATCCACTAGATGGAGACACAGCATTAATTATGATGCTGGTGTGTGTGTGTGTGTGTGTGTGTGTGTGTGTGTGTGTGTGTGTGTGTGTGTGTGTGTGTGTGTGTGTGTGAACTGTACTGCAGTGTGTAGTGTGAGTAGTTCATATTCTGTCACCTTTAGTCCCATAGCCATGGTAAAACATGCTCCATTGTCCTTGACTGAAATAAAGCCCTCTGATAGCTGACTGTGTTATTTGAGCGCACAGCACAGACTGTATGCCTGAAATGCCAATTCTTCATATCAGCAATTGCATTGCAGCAATTCTTAATATGTTTATCACTTCTGCTAAATTCATTTTTGATTTCTAGAATTGTCCTTAAAGCAATGATTTCACATTTTTAATAAGCTTTCTTGCCGAGTTCGATGAGAAAATTGATCCTACGCTCATGTTTGGTTGGTAAATGTGAAGGTGTAGCCAGAGGCCAGTTGGCTTAGCTTAGCATAAAGACTGGAAACAGGGGGAAACAGCTAGCCATCTACCAGCACCTCTAAAGCTCACTAATTAACATGTTGTATGTCAGGTGTTTCATCCGTACAAAAACCAAGATGTAAAGAAGACAATTCGGCGTTAAACATGCGATACATCTGCTAGACTATTTCTTGGATGGGAACAGTTGCCAGGCAACCAGCGAAACTCCAGAAAGTTACTGTTCCCAACCAAGAGACAGACTGTGCCCCAAATCACTCCATCTCCTATACAGTGCACTTGATTTAATGTCTACCATTTTTATTAGAGTGTCTGAATCAACCTGAGTGTGTAAATGCATCCAACAGCCTAGTCAAGACTGCTCCATCTGACTAATCAATCCTTCATCTGAGGTTTAAATAAATTTTAATGTAAATTGCTGTTTATTTTGGCCATCCAAGGGAAAAAGTTTGGGCTCCCCTGCTCTATTGAGTAGTGTCACCTTCATGATCAAAGTGGACAAGAAGCAATGTGCAGTAGTGTAAGAGCGAGAGGATCATAGAGACACGGGGACATTTCCAACATAATAATTCCTAGACTATTCCGACAGTACTTCTATGATCATTCAGTAACATCTGAGCTGTTGGAAATGTGAAATTTGCACCCCAAGCCAGCCCTGTAAAAACACTATTGGGCCACACATCTCCAACTGACTCCATGGTGCTTTCAAAGACTCCATGAGTTCATTAATGAGCTTTAGAGGTGCTGGTAGTCAGATTCATTTACCTCAGGGCAGCTGTTTCCAGTTGTTATGCTAAGCTAAGCTTACTAAGCTAACAAGATGTGGCTTTATACTTTCATTACTGTAGGCCTACAGACATGAGAGTGGTATTGATCCTCTCATAAAATGTCACCAAAAAGCAAATAAGAATATATTTTGAAGACATTTTGATAAGTTAAATGTTTATTTGCTGCGTCAAAGAAAAAGAGAAATAGAGTTACGTTAGCCTAGCTTAGCACAGGCTCGCTTAGGGAGGAAACAAGAGAAAGTAGCTGCAGGAAGCAGGAATCTTCTCTGGCACCATCACCACAGGTTGGTGCTAATGAAACACACACACACACACACACACACACACACACACACACACACACACACACACACACACACACACACACACGAAGGCCAGCTGATTGGCTGGATTCCGATAAATAGAGGGAGAAAAAGGAGAGACGAGAGGGGAGTGTGTGAGGAAGTGTCTTGCACTCGGTCCTCTCTCTCCTGCCTGCTCTGCTCAGAGGAGGGATTTGCCCTATCTTCCCTGGCTTAGCACACCATTGTGAAAGCAGTGGGAGGATGGAGAGATGCAGAAGGAGAGAGAGGGAGAGAGGATGAAAGGGAAACAGCTGCTGCCTTTAAACTGATGTTCTTCTTATCGTGATACGATACAGGACATGTTCAGTGACTCAGCCATCAAAGAGCTGCTTGGAAACAATTATATCCTCAGCTTTATGTGTGTGGGTGTGGGTGCGCATGTGTAAATTCTGGATGGAAAATGGTGTGTTTATTATAATATATTATAGTGTTGGTGTGTTTATTGGTGGAAAGTTTGATTTACTAAACAATTATGACACTGTGACAATTTTGATTCTTTATCTCATAAATCCATGAGTATGTATTTTTCAGCTTTAATCTATTGTATTTATTGGAAATGGTCTTCCAGTACTGTGTATAGGTTCTGGTGACAATAGTGCATGTACTCAGTAATACCCATACTCTGTGTGCTTATATGAGTTTTATTATTCCATATCTTCCTGTTACTGTCTGACCATGTGGCCACTTAATGAACTTGCTGACTGGTGGACTGAGAGACTCAAAGAGTACTAATGAATTAGTGAATAGGAATGAATATATCTTCCGCTGGTTGACTGATTTGATGTTAAGTTGACTGACCATTGGCCAACATGCAAAGGTAATACTACTTTTCTCAAGGTTTACTTCATGCTTAAATGCCAAACCAGTGGACAGTGGAAAAGTGTCTGAATCTCTTCTGTCAGGACATGGCCTCGTGTCGCTTTGTGGCATTTTCCAACATTTGATTTGATTTTCTCCTTCTTTCTCTCATCCTCTCCTCCACCTTACACTCTCTTCCTCTTGTCTTTCTGCTTGAGCAGCGTTCACAGCTCCAAGGCTTTTTTTTCACACTGCAGATGGCCATGGTGTTACTCCACTCAAGGCTCATACGTGCACACACACACACGTACAGTACATACACACACACACACACACACACACACACACACACACACACACACACACACACGCGCGACATTGCTCTCCTTGTCAGTGACAATGGTTCAGAGAGCTCTTCACCGCTCAGTTTGCCCTTCGCAGAGAGCAGAAGTGTCTCTTGTCCTCAAAAGCTCAACTTGCTGAAGATTTGTCAACCCAGTCTGGCACTGATCTGATGCTTTGTGTCTTAGACAATGTGGCCTCAACAATAGACTAACATCACATGATGAAGGAAAAGTGTTTTTGCTGGAATTTTCTCTTTGGCATTCCTCTGACTTTTCATCAAGCGCCACCATCAGGTCAACATTTCAATTTGTCCAGTAATTTGGTTTAAGGCCAAATTCCTGCAAAATTGATGATGTATCCATCAACCACAGCTGTACCTTGTGACAGACACACTAACCTAACAGACATACTAGCATTGCTGTAGACACTTGTTATCCTATAAGCAGCTGGCTGGTTAATAAATGAGATTTTCAGCGGGGAGTTTCATGGTAAATTCTGTGCCCCAAGATGTGCATTGACAGTTTAATATGAGTATAATTTAAGGTAATATAATATGCATGCTGTAAGCATTGTGGGAAGAGTTATGGAAAGGTTAACAGGTGCTAAAAAGGCAGATTGCTGGAGCAACTTTCACATAAAAATAACTTGTCTTTTTTAAACACCAACATGTTAAATTTCCAGAAAATTATAGAGTCCTTAAAGCAATAATGTTGTTTGTGTGTGTGTGTGTGTGTGTGTGTATATATATATATATATGCACAGACACACACACACACACACACACACACACACACACACACACACACATATATATATATATATATAGTAATTCCAAGTACAGGTACACTGACAGATGTTAGAAAGCACGTGCACTCACACATGCACACAGAGGAAATGCACATGCACACATGCTTTCATCAACGTGCAGTCAAATGCTGTACAACAAAAGAAACACATGCACACAGACATCAAGGTGTTTGTTGCACGTCTCTAGTGAATGCAGACACTCTCTCTCTCTCTCTCTCTCACACACACACACACACACACACACACATTGGTGGATTGGGTACAACCAAACCTGCAAAACCCATGCCAGCTCACTTCACAGAGCACACACTCACAACTCACCCATGGAGATAGATAGATAGATAGATAGATAGATAGATAGATAGATAGATAGATAGATAGATAGATAGATAGATAGATAGATAGATAGATAGATAGATAGATAATTAGGACATCAAAGCTGACAGCCACTCTCCCTCAGAGCCTCATTCTGTCACAAACAGCTGTTATAGCAACATCCAACTGGGACACAAACACACCAAAACACAGACACACACTGACACTTGTATTTGTGTGAAACACTAGGAGCTCGCCTGGTGCAATTCACAAATGCGTGCGTGTGTGTGTGTGTGTGTGTGTGTGTGTGTGTGTGTGTGTGTGTGTGTGTGTGTGTGTGTGTTTGAGTCTGAAAATCATAACATCTTAGATATGATTAACTCACTGCAATGACCTTCAGTATTCAGAACAAATTGACTTCTGCACGGATTCCTGTTTTATTTTTAGAGCACATAGAGGTAAGACATTACTGTCTGGTACAGCACTATAAAATAATCTGATGTGGGATTCCTGCTGGGAAATGTTCAGTGTCTTTTATGGGCTATTAGCATAAGGGGCCATTTTCTCTTATTGGGCCAATGGAGCTGAAGAAAGCAATTACTACAGTACCATACTGCTCGATAGGAGGGTGGGGTTTCAAAACAGAAAAATGTGGCAGAGGGGAAAAACGGCTAAGAGGATCACGGAGAAGAAAAAAAGCCAGGGCCAGGGTGAAAAGGGGAAAAAGGAAAATGGAAAGATCAAACGTGGGCGATGGTCACAATATCTCTGCGCAACAGAGGAGATGAGCAGCCGGGGAGATTGAGTGACAAAACGGCACATATAAAGGCAGTTAAGAGGAACAAAAGCAGAGTGGCAGCCAATCCCAGTGTGGCAGAGAGTGTCCCATAATCCCGTCATCCACTCTAATCTCTATGACGACGACGCGGAGCTCCATCGCTGACGTCACAGTTATGAATATTCATCAGGTGAATCTGAGCTCTCCACCGAATTCTCCCTTCTCACATTACATACTCATATGGTCGTGCTGTTGCACTATATTCTGATAATACACATTAGCAGATCTGAAACAAATCAGGATACATATATGACATTTAAGTACAACCAAAGTAAAATCACACAAATTCTGAAGCAAATATCAAAACACATGCTATCATACTGATGATTTTACTGTGGGTTTGTGGTGATGCTAAGAACTAGTTCATACAACATGCTGGCTCACCATGAAGGCTCAAGTGCATTTTACTAACAGACAGTCTTTTCTCAGAGGCATTCACAGCACACTCATTTGTGCATATTAAAAGTGACAGAAGTAATTGTGTGAGGAATGAAAAAGGAGAACTTGAGAGAGAAGCTGTGGTAGAATTTGCTCATGCAACATGCACTGCCTATTCTTGGAAGTGTTTCAACAGCACGTAGGTGTGCTGTGAGCGTTCAGGTCACAGATAAACAACAGGAATGATCAGGTCATGGTGACCTAACACATTTGCAATAACAGGATTACAGGATGTGAACTTAATGTGAGCCATTGTAATGTTGAGAATGACGGCTGGCATCCTCCCAGAGTAAGTGGGTGTCGGTCATGTCAGCACAGAAGCCCCGCGTGGGTGTATGCATGTCTGCAAAAGTATATGAACAAAGGCAAGACAAGATATGGGTGGACTTTGCTGTGGAACATCTGTACGTGTGAGCTTTAGCTGTCTGTGCTGCACCTTGTTGTCAGTGTCATTTCTCTCCACAACATAACTGACATTGCTAGCAGTATTGAATAGGAGGTCAAGAGGTGACTATGCTGTGTCTCTGGACAGAGTGACAATCGCGCCTGGCGCCAGTATAAGGCAGGCAACGTTTGATTCTCAGTTTACAATGTGAGTGTGCTGTGTGGTTTTCTGTTTGTTTTTGCCTGTGTGTGCAAAGGTGCCCTGACATGTGTGTGTGTATTTACTTTGTGTATGAAAGAGAAAAAGAGAAACTTTCCATTATTGCCCATCTTTCTTCTTTCTCTCTCAACCAAGCCTGACTTATTGTGCAAAACTGTCATAACAGCCTGTCATATGCCTGAAGTAAAATCTTATATGACAGTGAAAAATTAAAATACAAATTTCTTTGTTTTAATCTTTAAAAATTAACAGGAGATTAGGACCTGTTGATTGAGAGTTAAGTAATTTAATCAAAGTCTGGTTGCTCGATTTTTCTAAACTATTGCTGGTTATTTGAACAACTGACTTCACTTCAACATCCAGAGCACATTAAACACATGTAGAAAATTTCCAATAGGACCATAGGACTAGAAACAGCTTGACCAAAAGAAGGCACATTTGATGTGAATGTGTATGAGAATATGGAGCTTTGAATAAAAGACAACAAACCAAATGACAAGAATAAGAAACTACAAAAGAAAAGAGAATTAAAACTAGAAATAATACATTTGTTCAAAAGCGAAGGTCAATGGTACAAAAAAAATAAAAGATGGCCTCAGCGAGCTAAGAAAAAAGAAAGCAAAAAGAAAAATTCAGTCATTCAGGAAGAAGATATAGATAACTGCCATAATGATGTCTGAAACAGCTGAACAGAACAGAGTGTTGAAACCTATGATCTTAGATACAGATCCAACACACACCCACCTGACAGATACACTGATCCTGTTCAGCTTCCAGTTTTGACAAAGGGTTATTACATACCGTGGCAAACACTCGACGTTGTGGGGTTGATCTCTAGACTGCCTGATGTTTGAGAGTTTTAAGCTGGACTAGTTACAGCGATCTGGTGTCACACCTCCCTAGAGGAAAGGGTGAATCCTGATGTCATAAAAAAGAAATCTGCAGGTGTTAACTTCTGCTTCTGCGTCTGCCAAGACGTTCATTGTCCAGGGTCCTCGCTATCCAGGCAGCCATCACAATAAAAGCGTTTCAAGTTTTTCAGGTGTTGATGTGGGTCCTTTGAAGAAATACAAACTCAGCTAATTTGAATCACTCAAGAGGCCTGAACAGGTATCATTTGATCAGCAGCTCCTGCAACACTCTCTGTGAACAGATGCAGACCACATGATGTGGCACACGGATGCATGAACACTGCACATGAATGATGCAGCACGCTCACAGGGATGCAGGAATAGTATCAGATGTATCATTTCCAATCACAATCTGATCAGAAAAAGTGACCAATAAACAGAGAGCAACCCATACACACATGTATTTGTATGTGCATGCACACTCCACAAACACTCACAGTCCTCTACATGCTCTCCTCTCTTTATCTCCTCCAAACACCTCAAATCTGGCACATCCTCCAGTCTCCTCATTAACTTTCTCCTCTCTTCAGACATCTGTGGGGCGGCAATGGAGATAAGCAGAGGAGTTATCTATCGGACAGCTAAATCAGAACAGTTGACACAGCACAGCTGATACACATCTAGTGTGTGTGTGCGTGTGTGTGCAGGTGCAGGGAGGACTGTGCACACTGTACGTGTATGTTTTCTCATCAATTTACGTTGGTGTGCGGTGTTTCTGATAAAGATCTGACAGTGTTCGCTTGTCAAAAAGACCACCAAAATATAGGGTTATCTGTGTGTGTGTGTGTGTGTGTGTGCGCGCACAGGATGTGAGAACAGATCACACAGCTACGCATCAAACATTCACATACACACATTCGAATACAAAATGAACTCACCACAGGCACTTTGAAAAGGTGACTCTTTATTTTCTAATTATTATACTGTATATAATATTCTTTCTCTCTAGATATAGGTAATCATATTTATACCATGTAAGTAAAAGTGTGCTTTTATTCACAGCATGTGTCCGTGTCAGACCGCTGTTAGTTGGAGGTTTACATTATAAAGTATACAGTGAAACTGGCTGGCAGGTATGTGTGTGTTTGTGTGTGTGTGTGTGTGTCTGTATATGTGTGTGTGAGCTGTGTTATACAGTCAGTGTGCCTGTGTGTAGAAAGACAAATGTGAGTGCCAGCATGTTTCTGCATGCATGTGTGTGTGTGTGTGTGTGTGTGTGTGTGTGCGTGTGTTTGTTGAGGACTAAGTATCTCATGATCGGGCTCAGAGGTATGGAGCAGGATTAAAAGCTGCCCATTGACACAGATGCCAAAACAACTGATCATCTTCAACCTTTAAACATATCACCCATCAGCACGCTGTTAGGTGTCGTTAAGTTATGACCCACGTTTTGGGAGGGATTTTATTCGCTGATGCTACTTCAGGTTCCAGCTGCACGTTCATCTGTAGGCTTTCATTCTTCACTTTCACCACAGAGTAATGGCTGGTTGTTATGGACTCTCCTCATTTTCTGAATAATTTGACCTCAAAGCAAACTGCTACAATGCCTGCAAGACAGACACTCCCTGAAAGAAAATAAATAAAAAACTTTTTCCTTTTCGCCAGGTCATTGCTACACATATAATAAACACAATACTAATAAAATATTCAAGTTTACTTTTACTGATATTCTGCATCTTTTACTTTGACTTTTGCTCCATCTTTGTCAACTGAGAAATACATAAAAAATGAAGTTGTCACTAACTTCTCCATCTCTTCTCCTGAGTTTATGTTCTGGCATTTGTTTTCTAACAGTCCTTGGGTCAGTTTGAAATGGACAAAGTCAGGTGACAAGCATTTACCACTGAAACTGGATTTTTCTGTCTGCTACTTTGAACAAGAGTATACAGCCAAGCTAGCAGCTCTGTGAGGCTGCACAGTGATGCGTCAGCATGCTAAAATGCTCACAGTGTCAATGCAAACATCAGCATGTTGTCTTTCTGGACATGTTAGCATGCCAGCATTTGTTAATTAGCAGTAAACACACAGTGTAGCTAAGGCTAATGTAAATTAGCTTTGCAGGCATTTGGTCATGGACTCAAATATTGGATAAATAAAAAATTTGACCTGATGATGGTGCTAGATAAAAAGTTATGGGATCACCAATATATTACAATTTGTCCTGAGGGAGATGTGAACGTCTGGGCATAATTTCATGGCAATTCATCCAGCTGTCGAGATATTTCAGTCTGCACCAGTCTGGCCACCATTGTCATCCATACAGCCATGCTGCTATGGCTAAAAACCCTCCAGTCTGTAATTATACCAACATAGTGACTGCTCTGTGCTGCTTTCAGTGGCCTCTGTGCCTGTTAGCCTGACTCTACCCATTACAACTTGGCTCAGTAGAAAGTGACGGGCAATTTAGTCTCTTTGGGGCATGGCTTCCTAGGATGGGAGTTTGACTCATCCAAAAATCTGAGTAGTGATCCAATAGAAGTAGATCACATGTTGGAACTGGTCTGAAAATCTAATGCGACCATGTGATCATCTTTTTTCAACTCGTGGTTTCACCCGTTACTGCTAAACACCTGTTCAAGAAGAAGAAACCTTTAACATGTACTGTTGCTACACAGCTCATAAGCAATTTATGCAAGAGGGAGCCTGAATACACCTGATGCAGAGCGAAAGTCTGGGAGCCTGGTGAAACATCCTGCCATTTTGGGCCTTTCATCCTTGGTCAGTCAACCATGGCGGCCTCGGATATGTTCTGCAAGTAAACAACACTGCCTGAACGTGAGGCTTGAGGCGAAAACCGTAAAAAGCAGATTTTAATCTCTCTGTACTTCCTGTCAAAATAATATATGTAAAATGCTAATAGCTAAAGGGCTAAAGGCTGGCACAAAAAACAGGAAATTGCTTAAATAGATGGCAGTCTGGAAAACGGGCTTAATAAGCGCCAAGGCCCGAATAATTCTAAAATTAATGGCTGCTATTTTAATCATAGGCTCGGTTTAGGGGACTTGTGTTGGAAATCAGCAATTTTCCATGTCCGGAATCTCTCTGTATATTGTCCCACATTAACAACAACCATTTTCTAATTGGTAGAACATGCGGTACAACCTTTAACTTCACCTGAAAGAGAAAACACTGTCACAAAAAAGCTGCTACAGTATAAAGAAAAACTCATCAACACGCTGGTTTTACAAGCGAGACCGCGCGAGGAGGTTTTTCCCTTTTCTTTGTCTGATTTTGTCTGAACACAAGGAGCAGCTACACCAGGGTGTGCCGATTCAAGACCAGCTGTCATTAGGGATTCGATAGATTATTGTCTATCCCGCTAAGCCCCCTCTGCTGATCCTAAATCAGCCTCACAGGCAGACACGACAAGTCAGGTCCGAACAGCAAATGTGTCAAAATAAAAGGCCAACAGTCCAGTCAGACCTTTGAAATGAAAAGTTCCTTCTTCCCACGTAACATAAACTCTGTATTATTTGTTGGTAATACACAATATCCAACAGAAACCGCTGACTCTAAAACAGTCCTTGTGTTTTGTATGGCTGCGTCTGCTGAGGAATGATTGGGGCAGTTAGCTCTAAAACTGATCCCAGTGCAACCGTGAAAGGTCGTGGGAATGCAGAGGTTATACTGGAAGCCCCATGGCTGATCTGGGAGCTGTCTGAAGGCAGGACAGGCAGGCACTGGGTGCATGGGTGAGGAGAGGCTAACTGAACATGCACACACACACACACACACACACACACACACACACACACACACACACACACACACACACACACACAGACACAAACACACACACGTGAATATTAACACACACAAACATGCAGGCACATAACTCCACCTGTAAGCCCTCCTCACACAGTAACCTTGTACGTGTTAGTGTGTGTGTGTGTGTGTGTGTGTGTGTGTGTGTGTGTGCGAGTGCAAAGTGTAGAGTGCTTATAGTATGTGTTTGTCTCAGAGCTATTCCATTAAATTCACATTTCTAAAACAGTTCTTCTGGTCCTCCGTGTTCGATTAGCTGGCTCAGTGTACTTGAAGTTCCATTGAGGAGCGACACATCAGTGACAGAAACAGTTTGTAGTTTTTCTCCCAAAGAAACACTTACAATATTTTTTTTCCAAACATGACACAGTGATTTTTCTTTTAACAGGACACACGTATCCCCACACCACACTGGGCAAAGCTGAAGCTGTGAGTGTGTGTTTCTGTGCATGTTTGTGCATAAAGAAATGTGTGTGTGTATATGTTTGTGACCATTAACCAGCGTGTTTTCCTATGTGTTATGTTCTTGTGTTTCTATACTTATGAGAACTTATATCCCACATTATTCTTTGGGGAAAAAAAAAATGCTTTAAAATAAGAAAATGTTTAAGGGTTTGTTTTAGATTTAAGAGTAAATTCGTACATAAAAATTGTTAAGGATGCAAATTTAGTCAAATAGTCAAACGATTGATATTGTCATTGGTTGTTATCTTAATCTGTTAAATATTAAATGAAATTTGGTTGAGATATCATCATTTCATCTCCTTTGGAGCATCAAATTGCCTTGATGTGTTACTCTTACATTGGTTTCAGTTTGAAGTTGCTGGCAGAGCACCTGGACAGAGGACTTGTTCGTGGAACCACAGTGAAAAGAAAGAAGGTGAGATGTAATTGCATGTGTGTCCCTGTTAAGGTTCATGATTTCTGGATACTTCTCTAATTTGCAATTATGTGTTATTTGATTCTGTTGATCAGGACACACTGGCAGTTATTGGATTTGCCTCGCTCTAGGTGCTAAGGAATACACACAAAAAACACAAAGAAACACTACAGGTAGCAGAACGTTTGCCTGTAGTGCACTGGGTCAATAAGTCCTCAGAAGCGTAGAAACCTTACATTGAATGCATGTATGTTTGTGTATTGCACTTTCTCGGTTGAGTGTCCCGCTGAAGCAAGTGACCTCTGGCACCAGTGAGGTGAGGTTAATGTCCACGAGAGATCGTCTGAGCGCTCCACTGTCTCTTTTCCCTCCTCCTGTCAGAGGCTTCAGATGTGATCAAAACAACACAATCTCACAAACCACATCAAAGTAGAAAATGAAACTAGAATAATAGAATATTACAAAGACTACGACCCCTGCTTCCCAACTCTGCTCCCTTCGATCAACCCACCCCCCATGGTTAATAACTATAATATGTGTCAGAGTTTGTCATCCTCTGCACAGTGGCACCTTTAGAGTAGAATAATTTTTTACTAATAATACAATTATTTGTTGTTGATATCAGAGTATCAAAGCTGTATGGCGGTAAGAAGAGATAGACAGAGGTCTAGTCTCAAAAAGCACCCTGTGCTCTATTGGAGTAAACATCGTTAAACACAGCACAGGCTTACGGGCCCACACACCCTTGTAAGGCGTCTTAAATGTAGCAGTCCAGTATCCCTACGGACTATAGAGATTAGGGTGCCATTTGAGACTCGATTAGAGATACAGCGAATGTTAAGCACTGGAAGCGGATGGATATGGCATGCATGGTTTGAAAGGTCAATGCTGACATGGCTCATGGATGCGGTTCTGAACCCTGACCCCTAACAGACCCTCAGGATCCGAGGAGCCTCTGATGTGCTGAGCTACATAGCTACTACTGCTGAGTCAGTATACTGCAGGAAATCCGATGCAAAAAGAGTACTGAACCTATGATCTAAAGCTAACCTGGAGGCCATGACATACAGGAAACAGTTTGAGTAATATTTGGCACCAAGTATGATTAACAATATTTTGCTAATATATGTTTGATCCTTAAGCTAACTCAAATTATTCTTGATTAAAATTATCCTACCTCTGCTTAAGGCAATATTCTTCATCTCTAATTACTTCAGGAAGTCACCCATCTAACCTAAAGTTAGCAAAAAGAAGCAGCTAGAGGCTAACCTGTAGCTAACGTGAGAAGAAGAGTACAGTCTTTGCGTTTTCTCTACCTCGGCTTCTGGTTTTAAAGAAGCATGTTATATTGTTAGTTAGCTATTCAGCTGGTTTAAAAACGCTCCTGTGCAAATGTACTTTGCCTTTCCTTCCGACATACAGTAACACCCTTCAAACGACGTTGCTGCAGCGCTGAGCATAAAAAGCCCTTGTGTGCTCCTGTCCTTTAAAAATTAAAAGCCCTTGCTTTGAGAAAAGCATTTTTTTCCCTTTCACAGCCCATGACAACTGCTGATGTTGTAGTTAGCTTGCAAAATTAATATTTACATGTGGAGGACAGCCAGAGCAAGTTCGTGGTGATACACGTTCGTCCCTTTAAGCTCCCTTTATGGCGTAAAAGACAGTGGATAAAACAGCAGCGTCATGAATTAAACAGTATGACTGAAGTTTGAAACATCTTTTATTATCAGGGTCATATCTCTCAAAGTGGTGGTGTGACTGGCGTCAGCTTGGTGTTTCATGTTTAGTTTGTACAAAACAGTGCAATGGTGGCTGAGGGGGGTTAAGAAGGAAACAAAAATGTGTTTTTTTCCCTCTTTGAGCTCACTTTGTACTCACAGAAAAAATTTTTGGGGAAATGCTGTTAACGTTTACACTAGCTACTCATGCTCTCTCTCCACAACTCTCCCTTTGTCTGTGATTCATAACTATTTTGCCTCCCTCTCACTCTCAGTGGCGTGATGAATGCTGTAATCTGATGTACTGCACTCAGACTGCACTCTGTAATAAAGTGCACCTGTTTGGGTCTTTGTATGTGTTGTAACAGCCTACTTTTACCTGTTAACTCTTTGACAGCATTTACATTGGACAGAGGTAGCAATAGATGGGAGATCCGATGGAGAAAAAAAAAATCTAAAGCAAAAATAAAGCCTGATAATGTATATTTAGGAATGAACAGCGATCAGTTCCCAGCACACGTCTTATTCAGTTAGGATGCATGCTTTTAGAAATACAGTTATCTCACAGTCACTGATGCCAAAGACCTCAGAAACATCTCACAAACTCCATCAAATAACTTTCTAAAAGATCACTGACTGAAAATGACTGACTGATCCAGCCTCATTTGCGTCTCTCCTCTTATCTAACACTGTCTTACTCATCCATGGATTCAAGCCCTCTTTCCCTCTACCCATTCATGAAATAGCCCCTTCCCTCTTTTTCAGTGCCATCTTACAAAACCAAGGACTCTTCACTGCGGCCGAAGAATCTGCATCAAAACTACTCTCAATGAATCGTATGCTTCTATGCTCAGCCAGAATTTGGCTATTAATCCAAAATGAGTGCATCAACTTTGTATCCAGGCATAATCTCAACCAAATCTAAGCTCACATCTGCCCAGTGCTTATTCAATTCACCCATTCAGTGTTTTTCTGTTTGTATGTCAGAGAGCAGAGATAAATGAAAAGTGACTGATGTCTGTAGAAGGTGTCACAGTAAAAACTGTAACAGGTGTTTGAAATATGAAAGGACCATGACTGTCTGTGCATGTCACAGCCACATGGAGGAGACACGTGGAAGACGTGTATAGGCTTGTGTGTGTTTGTGCAGATGTATACAGTATGTGCACATGTAAGGGAGATAAAGAGGACGAGAGGCTGTGAGTGATAGCTGCATGGATAGAGCACAAATCCTCTGCATAATGCATGGGACTTCTCCAAGTCCATCTAGTTCAGTTCATTTTCAACAGACCATCCACTGCAGAAGAGAGATGTGTACTTTGGACTGAAGTGAGCATTTTCTCAGTTTATTTCTGCAGCTGAGATTTTGACAGTTGTTCTGGCAAGAAAAGACAACTTTATGTTAAATTCATCTGAAGATGTTCACCAAGAGGTAGTGGGCAAACAAAAAAAAAGTCTATCTGTGTGTTTAATGTCTTTTTGGCTCTGCCTTAAAGCATATTCACAGCTCAGCGGTCTTCTCTCCACACTACCCTGAACCAGCAACCTCACTAGTCTAAACGAGCGACAGCGACGGAAGACGAGACCGGAAAGAGAAAGAGAGGGTGAGACGAGGTGTGCAGAGGGTGGCAGTGAGGTGAGTTATGGGGCTACACAGAAAAATGTGGAAGGTGAAAGGTGACGAGTGAAGGCGGACAAATATTTGATCATCTCTCTAAGTTTCAGGTGAAAAAATAAATCGAGAGATGACTCGTGTGGCTGGAAACAGGGGTAAAAGGAAGCACCAATGATCTAACTTTACCGTCTAAAAGAGATTCATTAGTTTTGTTGAGTCACACCTTTTCCCCCCTTAACAGCTGATCTGTAGTCAGTGTACTTCAAAAACCACTATGCATGTTTAACAGCTGACCTGGGATCAGAGAGATGGGGGTAAATGTGAGCAGGAATGAGCTCAATTCAGTTTCAGTTCAGTCAGTTATGAAGTGAGCCTTCCCATGATTCAATCAATCAATCAATCAATCGATGTGAAGGAGTATATATACAATATGTATAGAAAATAATAACGAGTGCCACAAATGTGCTGCCATTAAACGGACAAACTGTGTCTTCAATCTCTATTTTGAATCCAGCTGAACTGAAAATGAATCAGTCCCGATCCTGAGGTGTTAACTTCCACACTTTTACAGAACATCATGATCAGAGAGACAGCTGGAGCTCTAAGTCTGTTCCCTGCACTAATCCAACTGCTGCTATCCGAAAGGTCAGGAGGACAGAGGTCAAAGGTCAAAGATCACACAGAGTCTCTCACCTCTCTCCTCTTCTCCTCTAGTTCACATTATTTTCTTTCTTTCTTTTTTTTTTTTTTTGGAGAAGTTGCCCCAAACAGCAAAACCACTTCGGATATGATTTCAAACTTGGGTCAATCCCGTTTCTTCCACCTTGAAAAACCAGAAAGTCAATTTCTGAACATAAATTGAGTGTGCCTTCCTGTGTAAGGAGTTACAGGTCTAACTACAGTGACGTGGTAAAGTGGAGTTGGGAACAACTTCTCCATCAAAACCAACCCTACTACACACGCTGAAACTCTCACAGGGCTCAGGATTCACAGTTCAAAGGCTAAAAGTTCACAGTTCACAGTCAAAGTTTATCAAACCCCTTGTCCCACCCCATAACCCCGTCTGCCCCCTGCTTCTGTTTGCACTCCCCCTATATTTCTCATAATCCTTCTCTTTGATACTCTGATTGGGCGATATCTGCAGCCAGCACCTCTCAGACGGGCGTGGTCCTGCGGTTGGGGTCCTTGCTGTAGTCTTTAGTGAGCGTGCTGCTCTGGAGGAACTCCCTCTCTGAGTTGAGCAGCCCACCCATGCCGCCAGCTTTGGTGCCGGCGTTGCCTGCTTCGCGTGGGTTCAGCGTGTACATAGGCATCTCGGAGGCGGCGGGCCCCGTGTAGCCACCTTTCCCCAGCGGGGAGGCGTCGCGGCTGGGGGCCTCGGAAGAACGCACGCTGGAGCGACGCCGGAAGCGGTAGCGGTAGGAGGGGATGCGGCTGAAAGCGGACTTTTTGATGAGCTCGGTGCGGGACTTGGCCCGTAGCTTGCGGTGCTTCTCGATGAACATGTGCACGGCCAACACACCCACCATTTCCGCCATGATGAAGGAGAGGGCACCAAAGTAGAAGGACCAGCCATAGGAGTAGGACTTTTTGCTGTCGCTCTGGCCCGGGTCACCCGAGTTGGCTGAGATATAGACAATAATTCCTATGATGTTACTGAGCCCTGAAAGGGGAGGAAAGAAAGAAAAGATGGTAAGAGACGGTAGTGGAAAACGTGTGAGTGTGACCGATTCATCCAGACAAAACCAAAAGAACAACACACAATGTGAAAACTGTAAGAGACAGAGATTGGTTAGTGAATGAAAACAAAACACAGGAAAATATACAGTTAATGCACCAGAATCTATAAAAAAGAACCCAGCAACAGACGGCTGTGCGTTTGTGGCCACACTAGCATCTCTGTGCACTTTGGCACTGCAGTGCAATAGCTAATTGCTAACATCAGCACACTGAGATGCTTACGATGGCAATGCTAATGTTTAGTAAGTATAATGTTCAACATATTCAACATCTTAATTTTGCATATTAGCAACTAATGACATCAGTTTTGCAGGTATTTGGTCATAAACCAAAGGTCTATTACAATTCCTCATGGGGGGGACATGGACGTCTGACTGGCATTGCAACCCCCCTTGCTATGCTGCTACTGTGGCTGAAAATCAAGATATGATGGCAGATTAGTGAGAGTAAAAGTGAATGAAAATTTGTGAACGAAAAAACGTGGAGAGAAATGTGTGGAGAGGAGGAGGAGTGACGGGGCCACAGCCAAATGAAAAAAAGTAAATAACGATAGGAGAGCATCAGAGAGAGGGAGTGGAGCTTGATAGAAACGTTGGAGAGAGTCATTGCACACAGCTGGGCTCTCTTATTCCATATCATTAGTCCAGAATACAGTGCTCATGCAGTGTGGTGGAACGCACAGAATGGGGACAATTAGCCAGCTGTAATTAACCAGAATCAGCCCCACAGTATTGTGGTAAATAATTACCAATTTGGCTCCATGAATTCACTACAAAACCCAATGGGACCCTACACATCCCACTAAACAGCAATTACAACCCTTTGTGTGTGTGTCAGGGACAAGAGCGCAAGTGTGTGTGTGTGCTTGGGAGAGACTGTGTCAGCATCCACGTGATAGATTATGTGTGTGAGGATGTACGTGTGTTTACGCTCCCACACCCTCACGGTGCATCACAGCGGCATCGTGGTATTCTTGCTGATTGATTAATCAGCTGCTGTGCCCGATTTCCACACTCCGGCTTCTCACACAGGCCCGTCCGTGTGCTTTAGATGCCTGACGGGCTTCTTCGACAAATATTTGAGGGCTTTGCATCTCCTCTGCTTAAAGTGGTGCCACAGTAACACAACTGCACACACTCACAGACGCGCACACTCTTTGAAATGCAGCGGGCATCCTTGTATTCAAATTCCTCGAGATCAGACATATTTGGCCGGTGCTGCAGCTAAGATGGCTGCTATGTTGTGTTTAACAGTGTTGTCATGGAGATGAACATCGGGACACTTCCAACAGCTGCTCCTCATGTACTAAGAACAACCACATACAAAGTCTGTAGTCTCCATTTTAAGTGTGGAAGAAGATTACAGCAGGCTCATTGTCGGATTTTAGCGTTTTGTGATTTATCAATACTTTAAATATCAAAAAGTGAAAATCACAAAATTTGGCTCTTTTTCAAACTTTGAGAGATTTTTGTGTTGTTTTTTCAGCCTTTTCTGTTACAGCAAGATATTCTGAGCTGTTTTTGCCACCAGAGGCAACAAGAAACACCACAACTTTATGATGTGAGGGAACAAACAAATGGGGGAGAAAATCAGTTTCAACAGATCTGCTGCTTTCAAAAATGTGAACCTTTTCATTTGAAGTCTGAAAACCAAAACAAACAAAAAAAATCTCCTCCAAGATCTATTGTACGACTAAACTCCTCATATTTAAACTATCTAAACATGATAGGAAACACCAGGGAGAAAAAGGAAAAACATGATACAAAACATTTAATCAGCGACATTAAAATCAGTTCAATTTAAATATAAAACATGTCGAGCCAAGACGGTAAAGATTCAAAGTGACAAACAAGTGATCAATAGAAAATGAGGTTTTTTTTGGAGTAACAACCAAAATAAAATCAGGATAGAGCAGCAGCTATTCAGCTCAATCCTGGAAGACATGGAACTACCTCAGTATGAATTTACCCGTTAGGACAAATATTATGTGGATTTTCTTCCTAAACATGTCTGCAGTGAGGTCAGCATGAGTCAAGATGAGTCTAACACAGAACAACACCTTCCTGCTCCAAAGGTCGGACTTACTTTGCGTACACTGGAGCCCGTATGATTGACAGCCCTTGTACCTTCACTCTTAAAAACACACACACACACACACACACACACACACACACACACACACACACAGCGCAGACTAACCTGCAGAGACAAAGAAGATTCCTGCACTGAGGATGACGTTGTGTCGGCTCCGGTAAAACTCACTGGCGGCCACACAGAGCCCCCCCAGGAACAGCAGACCCACACTCATGATGGGGAAGATACTGGAGGCACGCACAGCACCTGTACACACACACACACACACACACACACACACACACACAAAGAAGACAGAGTGGCAACACATTTATAACTGAAAGGTACAAACATTTTGTGCTGTGTAAAGATATAAAACACACACATTTACAATATTTGTGGAAAGAAATAAAAAAGAGAAAACACAGCAACATATTGAGTGAACAGTGCTGGTATTGTAGCCTTCATCCCCTCTATTGAAGAGGACCAAAACTAATTGGACAGATTAACATGAACTGCTCAGACTGTGTATAAAACAGTCATCAGGTTCTCCAACAGTCAGTACTTTCATGTAATAGTCACTGTTTCATTTCAGATGCACTGTGCTGGAGGATGGAGCTAAACCTATGGAAAATGTGCCACTTTGAACACTCACACATACACACACACACACACACGGGCCAGTGTGCTGCACCATGCTTGACTGAGTCTGAATTCAGAACATGTTAAAGCATTCAGAAGCCTTGCTTGAGAGAGAGAGAGAGAGAGAAAGAGGGGGGGGGGGGGTGTGGATGCGAGAGGGAAAAGATGGACAAAAACCAAGACAGATGGAGAGCCGCACTGACACATATGCAAGGCAAAAATAATGAATAGCAGAGATGAGGAAAACGAAAGTGAGGCTGCAGTAGGAGTGAAATATTTGTCAGCACCCCATATGTGTCCATGGCGTGATACCATATTGAAGGATATTTGCAAACAGCTTGTCATGCAGGACTGAGCTGTGTCGTATTTTTCGATGTTGTGCCCTCAAACCTCACAGGCGTATCGTAACAAAAAACAATTGGAATCATCCTGTGAGCAACATCTTTGCATTTGTGCTCCAGATCGTCAGTCTGTTTTAGTTGCACTTCAGTCTTCTGCTTTCCAAAACATTTCAAGCATGACTGACATTTGCAGTGGCCAGTGGCGTCGCACGGCTGAGCGCGTAAGCCCCGCCCCTGTGGCCCACACCCCTGGGCTGTATGAAATGCCGGTCACTAGGTCCCCGATCCCCATTGGCTGGCCAGCTCTGAGGCCTGCGATCTAATTGGCTGCCTCTGGGGATGTTGCTCTGTGTTCAGTGGAGCAATGAGAAAGAAGCACAGGCTGAATCCATTTTCCCTGTTTTTGTTGTTGTTGCTGTTTTCTTGCTCCGTCCATCTTTACTCTGTTTACTGTGGGAGAAAGAACAGGCAGAGCCCCCTCCTCTCTGTTTTCCATTAAACCATCCTCTATCTATATCTGTGGCTGCATCCTGATTTACCTCTGTCCGATTACTCTTTCTGGAAATAACAAAGTGTTCCCTCCTCTCCCCTTCGTCATTTTCTCATCCTGCCAATGCTTTTCTTTGCATTTTTCTCATGTGTTTGTAGATAAAAACCCTGCCATCTGTTTACATCTCTTGTTCTCTCCATTATACCCCCTCTGTTCATCTATCTCCTCCTGCTTGTTTTTTGTAGCTTCTATTCATGCCTGCCAGACAGTGTTGTGTGAGATAGTTCTCTCACATCTTCAGCTATTTCCTCTGTGCTGGATGCACACAGCTCAGTCTCTGCATAAAAGACCGTTTGTCTGCTCTACTGTACGCTGCAAATGTTAGCATGTCTGGCTAACTATCTACTGTCGTAAAATGAACTGACTACATTAGTTTGTGGGGTTGCAATTTATGTTTAATGTAGGCCTCCGTCACAGCTACCTAAGGTAATGTAAGCATCTTTCTGCCCTCCTCTTTATTAGGCAGGACAGACCTCATCTTGAAAGTCTTTATTTATCTATATATTAAATGAGATATGTGTTATACTGTCAGTTTAATGCATCGTGTTGCCTTGTGTGTATTACTACAATGGGACAGCTTCTTCTCTTTATTCCAGATTTTCTCAAAATCAAGGTTGCAACCTGATGTGATTCAATAGGAAAAGTCAGACTCACTCTGCTGTATTCTCATGGTTGTAATGTTTTCTATGTTAACAAAATAGTGAGTGGAACAAACAGCATACTGCCATTTTCAGGATTCTTTTGATGAAAGGTTGTTTACAGGTTTGACGTTACAGGAACTATGGAAAATAAAAATGGCCAGTGAGCTGAGGCTGATTGTGAATATCACAGTGTCTGTATGTACGTATGTGTATGCACACTCCTCATACTTGTGTTTGTATCAGACTTACGGAGGAGGTATTCAGCAGCATCTGCTTCATAGTCGGCGTCCTCTGGGAAGTGATCAATCTTCTTACACACACCTCTGAACGTTCCTGCAGAGGAGAAGCACATGTCGGTTCAGACCTTTTTTTGCTCCATGAGAGAAAATTAAATAGCATTTGTTCTACTTAAAAAAAGCAAGCACGCATACACACACACCCTGGATTTCCAGTGGTCATGCTAAATGCAGAGAGGTGAAGTCTTGAAATCTGATAATTGAACAGTGTTACTTACATAATTCCTTAATGGCCACAGGTATGACTTACTCATTATTGGAAAGCATGAACAAAAAGCTAATTTTACTGTTGTACACAATTAAAAAAGCATCAGTTAAATGCCTCAAATGCTAAATTGTTCTGATGTTATGTTAGCAGTAACCACTAACCCTGTTGGTGTGGTTACGGTTAGCACAAACTTAGAATAAGTCAGTTTTGATTAAACTATTAACCATTTAGTAATGAAAATGTCCATTATAGTAGTAAGAAAACGCAGGTATTGAAGCTGGATTGTTGGTTTTAAATATTTTTGGTCAATAATCAATCAACTTCATTGTGCTGCATCAAATCACATTTTCAGGAGAGTGACCATTAGTCATCACGTATATGAACATACTGTACATCAAAAGCAGAAGAACCAGCAGAGAGAGAAAGAGATGACAGATGATACAGGACAGAGCTGTAGCCTTCAGGGTGTGTGTGGAAAACACCAATGAAAAACCTTATCACACCCAGAGCGCACACACACACACACACACACACACACACACACACACACACACACACACACATGCAATTACCACTCTAAATACAAAAACACACACTAGAATACAGACATCAAACAAGCTCATTAAACTGACACATGAACACTATCAATCATGCAGGTGAGTAAAAGCCTTTATATCATGTATGTCAGTTGGTATGCGTGTGTGTGTGTGTGTGTGTGTGTGTGTCTGTGTGTGCATGTGTTTGCATGTTTGTGATGTATTGACTAGGATGCAGTCTCCTACAAGCGTGCCATGTGTCGGGCAGAGAGTGACTCATCCTCCTTAGTACAACACACACACACACACACACACACACACACACACACACACACACACACACACACACACACACAGCATCCCTCATGCGTGTGCATGTGGACGTGTGTTCGTGTGTGTACACTGCATGTAGCTTAATTCCCACCCATCATTCAGTCCCATTCACACATGGTCAACACCACAGGGGATATGAGAGATGGGGGGGCAGGGGGGGCTGAGGAGGGATGAAGGGGAAGAGGAGAGAAAGCAAGATGAAGGAGGATGAAGAGAGAGGAAGTGGCGATTGAAAGAGGTTTGGTGGTAAAACGACACAGTAGAATTAGAGAGAAATGGGAGGATGGAGGCTGCCGATGAACAACGAACGACTCGACCTAATTGCTTATTTGCATATGAAGAGGTTCTTTCCAGCACCCACACTCAGAAAATCATTCATAAATTGATTCACGCAGCTCATGCAGTCAGGGATGGTGACTAACCTCTGACTGAGATCCTGACAGGCAAAAAAGACGTTAATCGAGTGTTTGATATCTATATTTAATAAGTAATAATCTGTAAAATGTTCATATGAACCAAAGTCTGTTTTGCTATGTTCTTACATTCAACAAATACACACAAGCATATGATACAGTATCATGTTTACACACCTTCTTAACACTGTAATCCTCATCTTTCATTCTGTCATTCATGGGTTTCTGCTTGTTTGGTGGAAAATGCTGGTTCACAAAGGAAATGTTCATCAGAAACCCACGATTTCAAAATGAATGGTATAGCTGCACTGACTTACATCTGTGTCTGCTCTCTCTCTCCATTCTCAGTCCTATTCAGAGGTGATCCCTCCTGTGTGAGCAGCAGGAGTTTTTGTCTCCAGATCACATACTACAGACTGCCTGGAGGAAAACCACAATCAAAAATTGAACCAGGAACTACTTTGAGAATTGATGAATCATTTGGGGCATTTTTCTGGTACAGCCTGTCCAATCTGAATAATTCCCGGTCTCGTTAATTGTCTATGACAGTAAACTCTTTGGGTTTTGGAGCGTTTGTTGGATTGAAGTTCTGAGAACTTGTGAGGCCATTTTTCATAATTCTCTGACATTATACGGACCACACAAATAATAAATCAATCAGGAAGATAATTATTTTCATCATAATGAAAATAATCATGAGCTGCAGCCTTAAACCACACAGATAATATCACTAATTGGGGATTATTAAAGAATAAGCCTGAGAGCCAGTGAGCCAAAACCAACAATGTGTCCACTCCTGAAGAGTGAGTATATTTTTAAAGAGGCTATGTACTTTCATTTTTTTGAAAAGTAATTTCCCCAAAGTACTCGAGAAATGAGTAAATATAGTGTTTTTATTGGGACTATTTACAGCCCAGGATTAATACATATTGCTGTGCTGGTGAGTATTTATGACAACAGAATGGTACTTGTGGACTAACTACAGTGCCCATGTTCATCTTAATAGAAAAATATGTCAGCCAATGCAACAGTGTGGCTCACTGATGTGTTTTAAATAGTATTTGGGCAGCTATGTAGCTCTGTGGTGCAGAGGAATGAGACATATATCAGGCTTTAGCTTTAGACAACACTTGTTAGTAAGGTCAATTCATTGTTGGTTTCAGCCTTTTCGTGGGATTTGCTGACAATAAAAAACACAGAGTACTGCTTTCTTTATTGTTTAATGTGGTCTGGTTTAAGTGGAGTCACATAAAGTATTTGTAGCTTTAGCCGTTCCTGCTGGATGCATGAAGGTGTAAAGCATCATCAGTCAGAGCTCAGCCTCGTGTCTGTCGGCCCGCAAATTTATTATACCTCCTGCCTTTTAATGTATCGAACCATCCTGATGTATAGAGCACCAAACAGCCTCATGCAATGAAATGCCAGTGAAGCGATGCACACACACACACTCGCATACACACACCCCCCCACCCCCCCAACACACACAGGGAGAGTCATTAAGACCGTTGTGTTGGACCTCCAGGTCAGCATGTTCATCATGATAGTGTGTGAGTAACAAACAGCGCACAGGGACTCTTTAAAACAATAAGACACACACATACACACACGCGCACACACACCAGACACACACACATGGATGGTGTGAAGGAAACAGAGAGATAGATGGCTGCTTCTATTTGTCTCTCAGTGGGATGCCATCACACTATTACTTTGTAGAAAGCAAAGATGGTCTGCTAAAAATAACCAGAAACACACGTGTGCACACACGCACGCACACACACACACACACACGGAGAAGGCAGAGTATATGGAGATATGTAGCCTAAAGTATAAACTGAAATACTGTAGCTTTGCTGTCAAAAGGCCAATCCTACAGCACATGAAGCCAACTCAAATCAAAGCTTGAAAATAAAAACTTAAATAACATAAAAAACAAGGCAACAGTTTGTATGTTGCACCACAAAGGACACTGATCTGATCCATGTTCAGATTTGAAAAACAAAAAAAACCTTCACTCAAGCAGTGGCAAAAACAAAATAATCACCTCATGTCTGAATCATTTTGGTATTTTCAGTCTCTCACTGTCAGTTCATTGACCCTTGAAAACAAACAAACACAAACGTTGCAGCCCTTTTGTTCAGCAGAGCATCGGCTGAAGGTCGGTGCAGGAGAAGAGCACATGTTTCTTTAATGAACTTATCTGATCCCATTGTAAGTGTTTAATAGATTTCTGGAGCTCACATCCACACAGTTTAGTTTCCTGTCATTAGTATTTACCAAGGCACAAAATGTGTATTAATCCGCCCCTGAAAATAGTCCCCAGTGAATGCACTGTTTACGGCTGTTTGATTATTTAGCCTTAGAAATTACAGTATACACTTTTTTTAAGGAATTACATCTTCAATAGGAACAAAGGGTTTTGTGAGAGTGACTAATGCAAACCCAAAACATTGGCTTTGGTCTTTTTAACAGATTTGCTGTCAAAAATCTAGAATATCAACCATAATCTTTAATGCATTTTCTTGTTTGCCATTGTCTGAAGAAGTATCATTACAGTGTCTGGACCAAAGTGGCTGTTTCTTCGGTTTGTTCTTCTGTCCTTTATGAGTGTAATTCAAATATTCTTACATTGTTCACTGATCTTAATGAAAATTGGTTGGAAGTTGGGTCACAGCTGAAGAAACTGGTCAAGCATTTTTGGTGCAGATTCAGGATTTTTTCAAGGACTTCTTAACATCAATGGGGTTCTTGAAACTTTGAAACTTTTCTGATGAAATACTGCACCTTAAAATTTCCATGCATATTAAATGATAAATGATTAAAATAACAAATTTATTGGATTGCCCAGCTTTGGCTGAGACATGTTTGACATGTGGGCTGGAGTGTATCCCAGCATGGACTGGGAAAAAGGAAATACCCTTAAACCTATAAAATACAGCTACACACCTTCTGAATTCAAGTTTCTCTCCTCCACCAAACTAAGATGAGCTTAACTGCCTTGTTAACTCATAAAATACATTTAATTCAAACTCAGCAGGCACAAAATAAAACTCACCTAAACTGTCTTGCTTAGTCTTTCCACCGTTACAACAATCACCAGCTCTGGTTTGGTTGAAAAAGACCCTTAATTAACCCTGTGAAAATATTCTGGCTCTCCACGCCGTTTTCCTCGCTGCCACTCTCAGCAGCAGCTCTCCCTCGTTCTGCAGAGGCAGACCATTAAATTACCAAAACAAAATGACAAAAAAAAAAAAAAACCCAAAACAAAACAAACAGGTGATAGACTCAGTCAGTCGCTGATTACCGAAACATCCGTCCAATCGGCCAGCGCTGGTGGGTGTGCATGTGTCACACGCAGCATTCCCTCAGCCCACACTGAGGTTTTGGAGGGCTACCTCCAAATGCTGTATCAGTGAGTGAGTCAGGAGCTGTCACATAGGCTTATGTCAAGTGTCACAACCAGTCTATGATCTCACACACGCACACACACACACACACACGCACACACACACACAGGACCGGCAACAATTTATGAATATGCATCACACAGATTGGCTTGAAAAAGTGCATATATTTCCTTTTAGGAATCAAAAAGCTGTCAACAAACCCAGGCTGGAGCAGACTGTTGGACTGATTTATCCCTCCATCTAACTTTTGCTCTTTCCTGTGTAGTTTTGTCTTACTTTCAACCTTCTGTCTTTGACACCAACACCTCCATTTTCCTTGCTTATGTCGCTTTCACCTTCTCAGTCTGCTGTCCTTTCCCTTTCTCCCTTTCTCCCTCTCGCTCTCTCTCTCTCTCCATGTCTCCCAGCCAGTGTGTTGTGTGAATGAATGTTAATTCAGATTGATTATGCTATAAACCTCAACTTCAATGATATTAGCCCTCCAGGTTGCAATGGCTTATTTGAATATCACTAAGCTTTTTGGCTCAGGACAAAACCTCCAGAGTAGACAGAGGAAGGCAGAGACAGAGAAAATCCACTGAAACCTTTCAGAATTATTCTAATGTCAGTGTTTGTCTTTCACTCAATGTCAACATTACACAAAAGCTTCAACAAAACAATATGAAATTACATTTATCAAACGGGGTGATGAAGCAGCAACCTCGCTCAATATAAAACAAATGGTAATACCTTATCTGCATCATAACACTTTTAATGCAGAATGATGAGGATATGGCTTATACAGCTAAATCCATTGCCAGGCACTCAAGCAGATGGTAAAAATAAGGAGCCATCAATACATATGGGCTTAACATAATAAACATAATAATCAAGCTATTGCATAATTACCCTTTTACCCTACCATTTTTTTTTCCTGAAAGAAAATGGTAAACAGATCTCTAACAATAAAGTAGGCCCACACAGGTTCACCTTGCTAGGTTTCCACTACATCTGGCGGTAACTACAGATGCAGCTAATTACTTTTTCACATCCAGCATAGTGTGGGTGTCTTCTACCAAATCCTACTGTCTGACCAACACAATCTAAGTGTGTCTTACATGTAGGAATACTTGTTGTTGCTGCCCTCTTATCTCACTCATGTTGAAGGACTAGTGCTGTTCCTTATGGCCACTTTTAGTGTTAAATGTGCACAGTAGAATTCTGGGGAAATTATATCAGCATTTGATTGCACACTGGATTAAGATCTTATTGTTTATACTAATATAGCATAACTCAGCAGTTACATTTACAGTGTGGAACTGGACAAAGTTGCCTGTTTCTTATCATTCTAACCACTGTGATCGAGCCACTAGCTCTTCATAATGAGCTGCATATAGAAGGAATAATGAGGTGGTACAGAAGGTGAGGTTTTGCAGTATGTAGATGATATTATTCTTTATATATAAAAACCTACTTCCTCTCTGTTGCTAATGCTACTTACTGCTTAGATTCCATCGCAAGGTAAACTTTGCAGTCTAAAACAACGTCACAGTGTTTTTGGATGCATTGTTCATAGTTTCATATCATTAAAAAGGTAGAAAGAAGGTCTTTGGAGAAATATCAGAAATAATGTTCTTGGTCTCAGCTGGCTGGAGGGGCATGTCGTGTCTGCGTTTGATTGACAGCAGCTGGCAGGCTGCCAGAGAGTTGATGTTGCACAATAGCGAGCGAGAGAGTAAACAAACTGAAACTGGAGCCTGGGCTCTGCCATGGGCTGACAGCATGCCGTTAGTGATATTGAAGAGTAAGAACCACCAGCAGCATTTAAACGAAGCACATAGAGATTTGCAGGAATGTTCACATGCTTTTGAATGTTCTGCAGCTTAGCAGCTAATTAGCTACTTAGTCGCAAACTGACATTAGCGATGCACCTTTCACCAGTGAATGTTTGTTCCGTCATTTGTTGAACAAGCTGTGGCGCAGGACACAGACGTGTGTTCATGGTGATGATTGACCGTTGATGTTCAAATTAATGCAAAACTCGTGGGAGCCATCATGAAACTATAAAATCTAAATATAAAATACTAATTTTCCCTTGTGTTTTCAATTTTTTTTTTTTGTCAAAATGACTTACAAGTGATTTACAGAACATTCGGTTCGGTTTGTGTCCATTCCACACACAGATTTACCCTTTCACTCATACAAATACTGATGAACTTGAGCAATCACACACATATGTACAAGTACACAAGACAGCAAAAACACACACAAATGCATGTACTCCCGCCATTAGAGGATGTAAAGATCTAGTGGCTGAACTTGATTTAAATGTCCCCACAACAACAACAACAACAACAACTGAAAACTCTTGTGCTACGTGTGTGCTAAGCATTTCACTTCAGACTGCGAAGAGGGCCAGTTCACTGAAGTAGGATTTACTTCAAAACTGAAATGCAAGGATGGATCGATAAGGACTCCAAACTTGAAAACTGTAAGTTTGCCATTTCTATGTTGTTTTATTGTTTATTTTGTTGGTTAACCTGTTGAATTTGGTGTTAGCATGTTCTACAGCAAACAGCATCTATTGCAGACCCACACGCTGGAGCAAAGTTGCAGTGTTTAATATTGAGGGACAGTCAAGAGACACTGTGTGAAGAACTGTGGGCATCATTTGAAGCTTAGTAACTAACCAGGGCAGTAGGTTGGATGTTTGTAACTTTTTTCACCGTAATAAACAAATAAACAAGTAAAAAAATACTGTGATATAAATTTTAAGATATATCATCCACCCTTATTTGACGCACATGCACACAAACACACACACACACACACACACACACACACACACACACACACACACACACACACACACACACACACACACACACACACACACACACACACACACACACACACACAGTGGGAGCATCTATCAGGAGACATCTGCCTCACAAAGGTCAATGTGGCCTGAGGGAAGCTGTAACCACAACCACAGCAAGGCATTATGGGACACAGCAAATTGGGATTGGAGTCCAGTGTGTGTGTGTGTGTGTGTGTGCACTGCCTGCCTGTGTGTGTGTCTCAGAATGTTGTTTCTGAGTCATGTGGTTTAGTTTCACCTACTGGGCCCAGTATGCTGCTGCTGTCACTTATGTACAAACAGGTGCACATGAACATGGACATACACACGTGCATCTAGTGGATTATCATATCTAAAGTGTAAAATCATGACATCATGATTAGAGATCCCATTCCTAAATAAAGACCACAGTAAAGAGAGAAGAATGTGTACTTGTACTACCTCTAATAATAATTTCTGCTCACATTTGAACATAGGCATCACAGAACACCTTTGCTTGAATGCCAAAAAGTGAGACTTGAATCGGCAGACACAGCCAACAATGTTACAGCATCTATGTCTGAAAGGGTTCATGAGACACACAGCTGAGCAGACACACACACACGTATTGAAATTATGTATGAAAACAGTAGTACATCAAATCCAAGGGCTAAAAGACGAGAGGTAGAGGCAAAACACTTTCCATTTCACCGACTCCTGACTAACTGCTAGCTGTTCTTAAGAGTGCCGAGCTACAAGCACAATTTTATTATTTAGTTTTACACCACATCTTACTTTCTGTTTCTCCATACCTCTTTCTCCACTCTCCTCAGTCTCTCCTCGGCTCTCTGACATCTCTAACTTTTGCAGGTCAGCCTGCTCTCTCTGCTGTCTTTCTTCCACCAACCTCTTTAGTCCTCATCATAACATCGATATAATCAAGCAGTATTGTCATATCAAAGGTGGACAACAGTTAACATACTGTATGACTTCAAATTAAACACAAATATTTGCCGCTGTATCAGTCTAGTTCTACTTGTGAAATTCATGCAAGCAATGTGGTATGCATACTAAACACTGGAAATATTCCACTAGAAAAAAAAAAAAAAAAATAGTGCCTCAAATCAAGGTTAAAAAGGAGACCAACACAAACAACACTGTGTCCAGATGCCCCCGCGATTGTGACGAGCTGGTCGTGAGGTGCCAGCTGTTTGTCCTTGATCTAACTCTGTCCCACACACACACACACACACACACGCACACACACACACACACACACACACACACACACACACACAGTTACAGGTCAAACACAGAAACACCATAAATGACTGTAAATTATGCTTACAAAACAACAAGGACAACTGAAGTAATAATAACCAACAAAGAGTGCTCTGATGTAAGCAAAGATCCAGGTTAGTAAAATCTATTCAGACATCAAAGCAGCGTGCACCATACAAGATAGACACGTTTTTGACAGGAAGGGGGAAAAAAATCAGGTGATGTCTTGAGGCAAATGTGTCAAGGCAGCAATATTTGACTGACATGCGAGCAAGCTTATCTTGCTCACAGGTTTATCTTCAGTGGATGAGCATTGTGTCTTTTGCGTGTAAAACCTTAACTTGTCTATTTCATTTGCAGAACAGTAAATCATGAGCAATATCCACGAGAAGACAAATACATTTCATGCTCATAAAACTGAAGAAGCTCCTTTTGTTTCCAGTTTCTCCAATATCCTCACCAGTTCATGTCAGGGAGAAACTTTTTTTTCAGCTTCAAAAGGCCTAACAGGAAAAGTTTGAGAGCCACTGTGCTAACACAGCCTTAATTATTACAGAAAAATGGCCGACTGTAACAACTATGCCAAACTCAACCTAGAATTAAAGGATTTTAGCTTTTTCAGAATGCAGATGCTGTTGAAACACAGCAGGGACACCAGATGCATTCCCAGCAACAACTTCTCTGAACTCCATGACAAAACAGGTAATCTGTCAGTGCCCTCTAACATGACCCATGTAAGAATTTTCTAATGTGATGCCTCTAACTAAATAGTTCATATGATCCTTTCCTTCCTATAGTTACTGGATTAATGTCAGAAAATGATCATGTTTGGACTAGACTAAATGCTATCTAAATGCTATCAACAGCATGCTAACATGTTATTTAGCAGGTATTGTTCGCTAATATTTGCTAGTTAGGACTAAAGAAAAAGTCAAGTCTTTGCTGAGGCTGTGGAGATGTCCTCTCCTTTCTCCTGTAGTGCTCCTGTGTTTCCCCCCATCTTTTTGTCTCCTGTCTGTCTCTGCCCTGTCTGTCTTGTTACTGCAGGGTGTGGCCAGCTGTGCTCAATCAAGCAATCAAGCCTCACCTGCCTACACCTTGTCAACATTTTTTTGTCTTGTCTGCTACCTGAATTCCTGTCTGTGTTCAGTTGACTCATTCCCACCTGCTGTCGGTCCCGCCCTGTCGGCCTGCTCTCTGGACCTGCTGAGACATGTCTCCTCTCAGTCACTTTGGACTCTGCCTTGTTTGAACTCAATCTTTGCATTCTATCTTGTTTAATCTCAAAACCCCCGCACACATAAAAACCAGGTATGTGCATGTGATTCGAGCGCACAGAACAGTGCAGAAGAAGCAGAAAACTATCCTTGCCAGAATAGACAGTGACTGATGTCTCCCCTCCTGTCTTCATCTCTCATTAGACTCCCAATTACATTAATAGCAAAGGATAAAAGTAAATAATGACTGCGAGTTTGAGGAAAGAAATGATAGCTGTGCAATGACCCCGTCAAAGGTTCGAATAATCATGGATAATTTACACTGAAGCTTGAAGACCCAAAAATAGTATTTGAGACAGCCCTATAATCCACCAACAGTCTACTTTGTTAAAATCACACTCTCCATATGCTCAGCTACCCAACCTCCTCTCAAGGTTTTCTGGTGGTATAACAATATCACACTATTTTCTCCTTTGCCTCTGAGAGAAAATATGTCTGCACCAGTAAAACATAAACACAGGTCATTTTAGGCATCTGATCAATTGACCAGTGCTGTAGTTATTGTGGTGAGGACAGCCTCGGTCCCAGGGGAGTGATCCCTAATCAGTGGATGTGCAGTCCAAAATCTTGGTGCGAGTGGCCTGTCTCAACCCAGCCACATGCATACACAAACACATTCACTCCGAATATAAAGCGTTTTGTCAACTAGAAAACAGAGGAGACGAAGAGGAGGGAGTGAGCAAGAGCGAGGAAAGGAAGTTGAAAAGCAAAGCAAATTGGACTGCTTGTTTCCTCAGAGCGCCTCTGACAGCTCAGTGTGGGTGACTGTGCCTCTTCCTCTCTCTTCTCTCTCGCTTCGCTCCTACCTCTCTCGCTGTCTCTGATTACCTCTTTCCAGGCGGAGGAGAGAGAAGACGGGAGAGAGGGGAAAAGAGGGAGAGGAAGAGGCTAGTTTCCACGGTGATGGCTGATGAAAGAGAACGAGACAGGTTCTGCTTGGTTGCACACCTCTCCTCTTTCTCTCTCTCTCTCTCTCTCCTTTCCCCCTTTCCTCAGTCTGCTCTTTCTCAAAGGCCCATGTTCTCGTTCTCTCTCTCTCTCTCTCTCTCTCTCTCATTCTCCAAAACATTTCTCTGTTCCTGTTTCAAATCTCCTCATCATCCCTCGTCTACTCTACCTCTTTTTCTGTACTCTCATTACCAAAACATCCATTCATTGCTTTCCAATCTCCCCCTCATCCTCTCTCGTCTCCTCTCACTTTTGTACATGCTTGTTTCTCTCATTCAGCCACATTACATTGCCAAAAGTGTGTGGACATCTCATTCCAAAGCAGTGGACATTAACATGCTGCTGTAAAAGCATCTACTCTTCCGGGAAAGTTGGCCAGGAGATTTTGAAGCTGGCAGCAGGGATCTTCTCCCATTCAGCCACAAGAGCATTAGTGAAGTCAGGCACTGATGGAGGGCTTCATGGATATCTTCATGGATATGGCTTTGTGCACGAGGGCTTTGCAGTTTTGAAACAGCAATGGCTCATCCTCAAACTAATGTCTAAAATATAACTGAGTGCTATCCTTGAATTGGAAAGGAGGGATTTAGTCCAAGCCACGAAAAACAGCACACACAGGTATGAGGACAAGGGGTCCACATACTTTTGGCCATACAGTGTATCTGTCTTCACCCTGTTCTTTTTCTTTTCTTTCCAAACTCTTCCACAGAGCTCATTTCCCTCCTCTCTGTGCCTGACCTCCATTCCCTCCCCCCTCCTCCCCCCTTCTTCATTCTCCCCTTCCTGTTGCAGCCACCTGGGTGATCATTTCTCAGTTTAAAACCCTGTTCCTTCTCTCTATTACCTGGTGATCATTTAGATCCCCAGCATGGTCAAACACTCCCCAGAGATTCACCTGAAACAGAGGCCATGCACAGCTCATCCATCACTTTCCACCCGCCACCCCTCTCCACCTCTATCCCCTGTTTCATTCATGCACATTCTGGTCTCTCTTCATTCAAGCTCTGTCTCCATCCTCCACCTCCCTCCCCTTCCTTCTCTCCTCATTTCCTGGCTTTCTTGTGCTCATTTATCACAGCCGGAGCTTAACACCTCACTACACCTGCACAGACACACAACAACACATTCAGCGCACGCCACAAATCCCAACCTGATCACACACAAACTGTCGGCGGGTAGAGGAACCATAAAGATGCTATCACGAATAAAAGGCACATTAAAGCTCACTACACTAAGAGTAGCATGGACTCCATTTACACCCAGTTTTTAGTGATCTATATCTGGAGGACAAGACATTACAAGTGCCTGTAAAACATGTAGATCCAGTACAGACGTTTTTTTTTTTGTTTTTTTGTTTTTTTTTTTTACAATATGTGTGGCCTTTAGTTCCTCTTTTGACTCTGGGAGGGTATGTGGATATACAATAAGCATTACACCACTGAAAACAAACACACCACACTATAGTCCCCTTTAGCTCATCCATATTTATATTTTCTTTGATAAAATAGGATGCTTCTTAAAGGCTTTTCTTCCTCTCACTCCATATTGTCTGCGAAAGAAACTGTGCCACTGGAAAATGTGCTGCATGCTATATGCTGCACAGTACATATGCATGACTGCTCTATACATTTACTGTAAGAACACTGCATACATGATGTTTTTCTACCCTGCTCTCTCGCTCTATCTCTCATTCACTCACTCTCTGATGTCAGGCAGAGTACAAGCTACACGTACACGAGTCAGAGACATCCATTTCCTGTCGGTTTATGAGGCGTTTATGAATTATAAAACCGTGACAACCAGGGACCTGGAATGAGCGAAGGGGGATAAGATGGACAGAATGAGCGAAGAGATAAGAGAACTTATTCACTTTAGTTGTGTTATGGTTTATGTGCATGTGCATGAATGAGTGCATGTGCATCTGCATGCTTTTGTGTCTGACGCATGTGAGCCTGTCTGTGTGTGTGTGTGTGTGTGTGTGTGTGTGTGTGTGTGTGTGCGTGCATGTGTGCGTATGCACATGTGCATGCACTGACATTGTGCTGACATTGTGTTAAGTTGGCGTATTGCTCCCGCAGCTGTGCTTATTTGGTGCCTTGGGAATATCCTAGAATTTGTCTATTTATTCATTCAATTACAAGTGTGTGCATGTGTGTGTGTGTGTGCACTTGTGTGTGTATGTAAATGAGAGTGCGTGTTCAATAAAGCCTTATACCTGCGCCATCTGGCCCTGTAATAGCCTTCCATGCCCCCCAGAATGAGATGGTTATGTCTGGCTGCGTCACACACAGACACACACACACACACATACATACACACACACACACACACACACACACACACACACACACACGCACGCACACACACACACGCATGCACAGCCATGAAAGACACATGCATGCCCCTACCAGAGGCAATGTATCTTTTTAATGATAATTGAAACCAAAGTTGACTTGCCCCTATGCAGAGAATTTTCAGAGGATCAAAGTCAAATCATTTCCAGTGAATAATGTGTGAAATCATAACGAAGCATCCAATGGCAAAAAAATCTACATTTACCACAACTTTACGCAACTCACCCTCAATTTCAAAGAAATATCAGTCATTTGTTTGTTGTCTTAAAAGGAGCTCAAACATCTCCATAGTTAAGCAGGAAGCTCGCCACCAAAACATCCAAGAATAATCTGGGTCGAGCTCTTAAGATATATGGGAGCGTGGCCGAGCGGTCTAAGGCGCGGGATTAAGGCTCCAGTCTCTTCGGGGGCGTGGGTTCAAATCCCACCGCTGCCAATACATTTTGGGTTGCACGGTGGCACAAGTGTCGCCTCACAGCTAGAAGGTCCTGGTTCGAATCCCGCTGGTGGCGTGTCCTCCACCATGCCTTCAGTGCTTGCTCCGGGAAAACGGGGGCCTTTCTGTGTGGAGTTTGCATGCTCTCCTCGTGTTCACCTGGGGTATCCTCCATAAAAATATACCCCCATTAAAAACATGCAAGAAGATCACCACCTGACCAATGGTGACAAAAGGAACTGGGTCCCCGGGCAGCTGGCAGCCCACCGCTCCTGGTCTGCCGCAGAGGAAGGACTGACCAGCATGGGTCAAATGCGGAGAAATAAGAATTTCACGAAGCATGGCGTGTGCATTGTGCATGATGTTGTGTGTGTGATTAAATAAAGTATGTTTCTTCTTCTTCTTCTTCTTCTTCTTCTTCTTCTTCTTATGTCTTTGTATTCTTCCAGTAAAAAAACTGCCACGCTTTTTTTTTCTAAGTCTTATTTAGAGCCATTTAATTTTCTGTGGATTTGGCTGGAACTCCATGCTGTAGACCAGTGATTTGATGATTGGTGGTTTCTTACATTAAAAGTTACATTTTAAAATGGTATTATGGCATCTGTGCTTTATTCCAGATTCCACAGGGAAGACTACAGGGAAGGTGGAAAGAGAAGGAGGACGACATGCAGCCAAGGTCAAAGCCCAGGCTCAAATCTATGATGCACACACACACACACACACACACACACACACACACACACACACACACACACACACGCACAGACACACACACACACGCACAGAGACACTAATGTTGTAAATTCAAACTTCTTTCCATGGTGATGCACCCCAATATTAGTGCTTTCATTTGCTTTGTCATATGCTGCTATGAAGTATGTCCTAACTGCTTATCAGTTGAATTAAAAGCAGAAAAAAAGACAAAGAAAAAATCTAATGCATCTTATCTTAATTAATTGGTCCAATTATTGCTGCGCCCTGGACTTTTTGGTCTAGACTTAGGTTTTGATTTTCACCAGATAACCACAAGATGAGAGCTGATGAGAGAGCTGGTAAATGAACCGGAGAGGTGGTAAAACACAAAAACCCTGAAACCCAGGTCAACCGCCCCATTCAGTCGTGCTTTTCCAGCCACACAAACACATCCCTTGGATGAAAAATAAAGAAATATACCAAACATTAAGTGCCAAAAGTAATGTGCAAACTCAAACATTAGAGGTTATAGCACTGAACTCACATCAGAAATGACATTAATGCCCTTCTGACTGACAGTAATGAAGTTGGCACTAATGTTACATTCTTACAGGTGAAGCAACATCACTACTTCTGACTGGTTGATCTGACTGTGGCACGTCAAAAATGGCTCTGATGCAGCAGGAACAAGCAACAATCGACACACCTGTGTGTTGAATGTGAATGTGCCTGACGATGCAGTCCTTGTTATGGCCACTAGATTCTGGCTCCAGAGGAATGGTCATTAGTCAGGAGTCAGAAGAAAGAACCCAACTTCTCTCCAGTAAACAAAGTCACACATTAGTCTCAAGCGCTCAGTCTGCATGTCTGGTTTCTTAAAATGAGATTTATAACAATACATAAGTCGACAGGTCTCTCTCAACCGTAGTGGTTGCCAAGTGCATACCCGATCCCAGGACCAACCTGCCCAAATTAGTATTTTCTGGCTCCTGACAACAGGACAACAAAATGGCTTCAAAAGAACAAATTCTCAACAACGCTGTGTGCAAGAGTCCCGGCAACAGTGTGCAGATCCAGGTACTTGTTAGAGGTGCAGCTGAGTGGCTAATCACACTGCCAGCTGTCTGTGTTTGTGCCTGTTAGTGCTTTATTTGCACCTTCAGCTATGCAGTGTGATGACAACAAGAGCAAAACTCTCATTGTAGGTATGATCAATAAATATTCTGCTTTATTATGTTGCAGAGGAAAGGATGCCGGAGTGAACTCAGGAAAGGACAGCTTCTGAAGACCCGAGTTTCAGGGATTATCGGATGCTGTCACACTCACACAGGCAAATACACGCGCACTAGGTACACCAATGCTCCTCTGGTGTTAAATAGACAGAGGCAGACAGTTGGAGACGGGGACAGAAAGAGACTTACACACTCATGGACAGACACTAGGAAAAGACAGAGAAAAACAGACAGCTACACAGCAGAGACAGACATGTCCGTGCACACTACATAAGCAGAGAGACGCTATAAGAGACGGAAAGCCAGTCAGTCAGACTGATCACGTACCTTCCAGACAGCAGGTTCGCCAGAGGCCGGAGTGCGTCATCACCTCCTCGTTCTTGCGGCTCGTGTCGTTGTCGCCGCTGCTCTTCACGCGGCAGACCCCGCGCGAGTACAGCCAGTAGTCGGTACCGACGGCGATGGTCATGAGGCTGAAGGCGGCGAACGCGCCCACCGTCGTCACGAGCATCTGGACGCCGCGGTCACACATCAGCATCTTCATATAGGCGGCTCCTGTTTGTCTTAATCTTTTCCCCCCTCTCTCCTCTCTTTTAGATTCAGCCTTTTATTTCCTTTATATCCCGCGAGACTTGCAGAGCCAGAGTGAGGGGACAGGCACTCAAAAAAAATAAATAAAACTATGGGTAAAATGTGGGGATTTTATAGGTATGGAGAGAAAAATGAAGTACTTGGCTGCCTTGTCCGTTGAGTTGACAAGAGGCTCGTGGCAAAGGGCGGGAAGGTGGGAGGGCGGCACGTCACTTTCTCGCGCATCAAAAACCGGTTTTCACCACCACCAACACCACCCTCATACACACAAGCGCGCGCATACACACACACACACACACACACACACACCGGGGGTTTAAGGACCACCGGTTGTCCCCGACTACCCGACGCTGCCCTCGCTCAGTCAGAGTGGAGGGGAACGGCGATGCCACATTCTGCCTCTCCGTCCCCTCCTTCCGTTTATTAGTCCCGGGGTTTCGCAGGGCGAGCTGCGTTAGAGCCGCGTTCTCCACCAGTAACCGGAGATCTTCTCCTCTTTCTCCTCTTCTCCTTGCCTCTGTCTCTCTTTTCTTATCCTTCCTTCCTTCCTTCCTTCCTTCCTTCCTTCCTTCCTTCCTATCTCTCTTCTTCAACTTCTGCTGCTTTTCCAAAACAGCACCCTTATTAATCTGTTAACCGTTAACAGCCAAGAGCGTGGGGGGACTCCATCTTTAAAACAACAACAAAAATGGGGGTTAGTTTGTGTTCTTCACTGATGTCACCGCACAGCTTATGTCAAGGGAGAGGATTTCTAATGTGACTCCGCTAAAACATCAGTGTTTAGGCGGCTCGCCCCTCACTCACCGCTGGCTCTCCTGGCCGGTGAAAGATCTCCTCCTTCGACAGTCTCTGTCACAGCAGCGCCAAAATATGAGAGGGTACAGTGGATTTATTCTTGTTCGTGTTCCTGCTGAATTAGGCCCACTGAATGAATGGACGACTGAATAAAGCCCATACGTCAGCTACGAAGAGCGAGTGGACGGTGACCGAGTTCCGTCGTGTGATTTCTCCAGCTGTTGACTCACTGACATGTTTTTTTCCTTCCTCCTCGATGTCCATAGGCTACGGAAACTCGTCCAAACACGCAGCCGCTAATACGAATTCATTTTTTTTCATAGATTATCTGCAGTGGGGAGACGCGCAGCGCGGTTATTTAAGTTGAACGGGCTTTAAATAGGCACCAAAAAATAAGACCAACTCGGGATAAATCAAATTTCTGGTCCAAAACAGCCGTCTTCGCTCTCTCTCATCGCCGAAGTTCAACCACAGACGGGACAGACCGTCCGATAAGACGCCTGCCGATGGAGCCTGTAGGACAGCTACACCCGCCTGGGTTTGCTCCCGAGAAACGTGCCCGTTGATACAAACGAAAAAAAAAAAAAAAAAAAATGACAGCCGTCGCCTCCTCCGCCTCCTCCTCCTCCTCCGCCTCTTCGTCTTCCTCCTCCTCCTCCTCTCGGTCCAACCAACACAAACTAAAACTAACCGCGCGTCTCCTCAAACTCCGCCTGAGGCCGCACCGCTCGGCTCGGATTGGGCTCGTGAGTGACAGCACCCATCAGGAGCTAATCACGTGCAGTCAGTGCTGTATGTCCCGCCCACCGCCGCAACGCCGTCAGTAGGCTATAAAGAATGTGGGGTGGGGGGCTCCAGTCTACAGAGGAGAGGGTATTTTGAGTTTCAGTTAAAGTGGAGCTTTATTTGATCAGAGGAATGTCTTTATGTGTCTGTCAGCAACCTGGACCACCAGCATTGAGCAGTGGAGATAATAGAAGCTAACAAGTGGTCAAAGTCATTGTAATTCTATACTGGGTTATATCTACACACGAGTGTTATCTAAAAAACAATGATGTTGATCAGATGTATTCACAAACCGACCGCTTCTGATGTCTCAAATGCAGCTTTCAGGTTTTTAAGGCAGAGCAGTGCCGCGCCGCTGTCGCGTCAGGAGCGCCTGCCGCGTCGGTTGAGCTGTCCATGGTTCTGAACGCACGATGGAGCGCGCTGTGGCGCTGTCCTGAGTGCTGACGAGAAGCGTAGCGTTATCCTCCCCTTTGCTCTCCTCTCTCTTCCGCCTGCGCAGCCCCATGCACCGCGCTGATTAGTTAGAAGAAAGAGTCAAAGAGAGAGAGAGAGAGAGAGAGAGAGAGAGAGACAGAGAGAGAGAGAGAGAGAGAGAGAGAAATATATGAAGAGAAAGTGGGAGAGAGATTGGCAAGCGATGCGTGAAGAATCGCGCCCGGGAGAGAAGCAGAGACGCCACTTAAAGAGCCACGGACCGTTTTTAATGATTCCACTCCAGCGAGGCTTCCACACAAGGCGGTGTGAGCTTCACAGTTCACTTCACACACGGAGTGTGCACGTGGATGCAGGAGTGTGTGTGCATGTACTGTACATCGGCGTATGCCTGTTTATGTCTGTTCACGTGACTCTGTTGTGTATGCACATCGTATGAACATGTGTAAGTGTCTTGTCTGCGTGTGCGCGCGTGTGTTTGTGTGCGTGCCGCAGGCGGCTGAACGTTTCTGACTGTTTTAAAGCTCATTGTATTGGCTGTTTAAACAGCAATGAATGGAAGCTGGTCTTCGTCACTGGAGACCCATACAAATGATAGCATGACAGGACTGCAGGGATGAATAAATGTATGGATCTCCCCTCTCTAATTGATTTGCGTATTTACTGGCAGCTTTTTTCTTTGTCTTTTTACTTTCCATTTTTCTCTCTGAGCATGCACACATATTCATTAATGAATGAGGATCAAGGAGTCCAGTGTGCATGCTTGTGTGTGAATGAACACACCCATGCACATATACAGGAAACAGATAGATTTCCGTCTCTCGTTGTGTCTGTCCTATGCGCATGTTTGTCAAGGTGACAAAAGACCAGACGAGTGGACAATGATGCTTAGTTAAACTGTCTTGGTGTCAGTCTGCTTCAGTGTTTAAGTGCCATAGCTAAGTGACTGGCTGATTTACTGACTGGAAGTCAGGCTGTAAGTGACTTAAAGTGAGTGAGTGACGCTCTGACTGACAGAGCAACTGGCTGTTTAGCTGATGGAATTGGTGGCTGTCGGACAGACTACAAAATAAACAGCGGAGGAAACAGAGGAATTAAAGTGACCAAAAACAAACAGAGAGGGAGAGGAGTGAAGAGGGAGAGGGAGAAAGAAGGATTACAGTTAATAATTAAATAATTGCATGAACAGATCAACAGAGAAGGCAGTGACAGGTCCTATCATCCTTCTCACTTTCTGTGTGTGTGTGTGTGTGTGTGTGTGTGTGTGTGTGTGTGTGTGTGTGTGTGTATGTGTGTGTGTGTGTGTGTGTGTGTCCGAGGCCTTTGCTGCCTGCGTTATCTCACAAGGAGACTCATTAACATAGAAATGACTTCAGGAAGAGAAGTACAGCGTTTCACCTTTGGTGAGAGACAGGAGGGAGGGAGGGAAGCTGGAGAAAGGAGGGAGAAGGAGTGACAGGAGAGGAAGGAGGAAGAAGAGAGAGGAAGAGGTGAGAGACAGTGGGTGGAGGGAGAGAAGAAGAGTGGAGAGAAGGAAAGCATGAGCGGTGGGAAAGATAGAAAGGAAAGGAGAGAAGTATTGATGGAGGCAACAAATCAGAGGACAGAGTGAGGATGATAACAGGAGGTAGAGAGGGAGAAGAGACAAAGGAAGAAAGGAGGAAGTAGAGGCAAAGAGAGAGGGAGAGAAAATGCAAAGCATCAGGGTAACCCTGCCTCCCAGAAATTACATACTAACATGTTGTCAAACAACAATTTGAGGAAGTCATAGATGTCTGGATTGTGTCCAGTGTTGTGAAAACACAAATTGTAGGGAGGTGAGCGCTAAAAGTGATTTTTCATCAAAAATGTGTCTACAAAAAATACTGACCATTTTTGTCATTTCATAAGAGGATCATTTTTAATTTTTGCAAATGTCTAATGGAACAAGAAGGAGTGAGCTGTCCAATGAAGAGTTGCAGTCGACAGGCTGCACACCTCAAACTCCTCAGCAAGCTGACAGAGTGTGTGCCATGCCTTTAAGTGGACACCCGCTTGTGCCACTGAAGCAAGTGCTGTGGGTTTCTAAACCATGAAATCTCCTAATCATCATCAATCATTAAAATCTGTTCTTCATTATTTTTGATGATGATAACCTAAATCTGGAGGCAGGAAGTCTCTGCAGAAGCTTAATGTATAAAGTAACTATAGGATAGATTGCGATTGTTTTCCTTCTTATGTTTTTGTGTCATGTCTACGTCCACCATGACTCAGCATGACACACACATAGCAGCAATTTGAAAGGAAACACACTCATTGCCTGCAGGTGGCAAAAGTTTCACCTACTACTTGTCTTGTCTACACCTAAAAAACTGTTCCTGCTGCTGTGGCTTTTCTTTCCAACAGGTGGTACAGGTTTGACGCAGCCTGCAGGTCCATTTGTTTCTGAGATTAATCACTGAAACATGAAAAGAAGTTCAGTTTAGGTATATTACTAACTTCTATTAAAAGACTGATTACTATGTGGTTTATGACCCTGGTGTTGTTAGGCAGCGGGTGGGGTCAAGGGCACCTGTAGGCAAAAGCATCATGGGAAATGCAGTTTGAAATCACGAAGGCTCTGTTTCTCTCTCTTCTCACCTCCTTCTGCTGCTCTGTCCTCAGTTATTGGCTGAACAACAGGAGGATGAAGAGAGGAAGACAGGGTGGTTCTTGAAGAGCGGAGGAGGAGGACTGCAGGGTTTCTGCTCAGTGAGCTGGAACCTTCTCACGCCTCTGGCCAGCGCTCAGAGACTGGGAGGGAAAAAGAGGAGAAGGAGGAGGAAGAGGGCAGGCAACACAAGAGGAAGAAGTTATAAGACGCAGAGAAATTAGAGAGAGAAAGATAAACTGTTTGGAGGAAGAGAGAGGAGGAGGAACACAAATATACTGCAAATGAAGTGGGCTGGATATGTTCACAGTCAGCGAGGGACACTGACACGTGGCTTTAGGATTAAGACTAACTCTCTAACTGCTCTGACTGACCAGTTTATTCACGTCTTCGTATATGTATGCGTCTGTGAGGCTCATAATGCGGATGTGTGCATTATAATGCATATCTCACCCTTGCCTTTGCGTACTCTAGGTGTGTGTATTTGTGTGCATGTGTGTGAAAATGTGTTTCTGTGTCTGTGGGTGTGTTTTACCAGATGGTAATGACTCCGGGGCAGAGAGAGGACATATGGTGATGTGGCATGACTCTGGCGTGATGTTAATATGTCAAAACTGTGATTTATGACTTAGATGTCCGCAGACACAGCCCCGGGAAATTCTCCATGAAAGGGTGTTGTGTGTGTTTGTGTGTGGATATAGAAAGTGAGATGTTTTCTGATGTGTGTTGCCTCATTTGGCATCAGGATAAATATGATTTCTGGTGTTGGTCGGTTAAATTTCAAAAATTTCTCCACTTTTTTGAAAATTTCATAGAAAGTTAAAGCTTCTGTCAGTGATGCTCTAATCTGAGGAAGTAATGTGTGTTTGTGGGACTGTCATGTGTAAGGGAGGATACTTTCAGGAGGGCCTGAGGTCAGAGATCACGTGGAAGCGTTTCTAATGTGTGTGCATGATGAAAATGTGTCTAAGGCTGTTTGTGCGTGTGTGTGTTGGACATTGATTGGGCGAAGGACTGACAGATTGATTAAGAGAGGAAGTGGCATGTGAATGAACGGGCGACACAGACAGAAAGAAGTGTATCTTGATTGTGGAGGCACACGTCTGATGGTGTGAAAGTGTGTCTAATATGTTTGCCTAATGAAAATGCATGTTTGGCTGCACGAGAGAGCGAAAGAGAGAGAGAAAGTGAGCGAGCGAGCGAGAGAGAAAGATTGTGTGAAATAAATCCAATCAGCTCCTCCGTCATGCTCCCCTCTTGAGCCTTTTTAAGATCCACTGAGTGAAATAAATAAGAGATTCTTTTGCTTTTGTCAGTTTCCCTTTTTCATCTCTCCCTCCTGCGTGCTGCAGCGCTCTGCTGTCATTCACTGCAGCCTCCATGTTCCCTTCATCTTCTCCTTTTCCATCAACAACAACAACAGCAGATAGCTTCTTTGCTAGCTAGCCAACTAGAGAATCGGTGCAGAGCCGCATGCACATGGCAGCCATTGATAGCTCGTCTCATTGACTGTAAACCCTGCCCCCAAGCAGAAATTGTTCAATCATAGCTTAGCAACCGTAACTAGGCAGAGCAGGCCTTTCAAGCGTTGGATTTCTCCACATTTTAGAGCCATGTGCATGGGGCTGTAATAAGAGCAACACTCTGTAAATAAAGAGTTTGGAGGGTGGTGTCTTTTTTAGTTAGCCTTTCGAAAAAAACAAAAACCCAAGAGCAAATAAGAACGTATTAAGCAATGTATTAGATGCAGTTGTTAGCATGTTTGGCTCCATATCTTACGACCTACAGTCGTAATCTAGCGTTACTTTCAAGGTCAAGCAGCATTTGATACTACACGATTTTGTCCAGTTATAGGTTACATAAAAGCTCAGTTTATGATAATGCTAATGGCTCTGCCTTACTGTTTATTGGATTTGGAGACACTCCAGCAACCCAAGCCAGCCACCCAAGACATGCAACATGTATCTTTAGCGTCAGCCTTTTAGCAATTGTGCCTAATGATATCATGCAGGCATATGTAGTCATCAAGTACTTATGTAAGACCCATTTACAGGGTTCTTGTTTTTAAAAGTCAGCTGGAAACATTAAAAAGTCGCCCAGAGACAAAGTTACCATTAGCTTAATCTGAATCTATCTGAGTCACCAACTAGATCTGAGACAGTTTGTCTGTCCTTCTCTTGTTGTATTTTGTAAACTGTGAGTGGGAATGTGTGGGGTGTGACAATGGAAAGTTTGACAAGCGCAGCAACTACTGAGAGGAAGTGAGGCTTAGTGAGCGGCCCATTAGCCATTAAGCATTATGCTGCTTGTAGCTGACCAAGGGTAGCAGTTGTGTATTATTACACAATCTTAAAATTACAGCTGAACTCATTGTCTCCATCTCCAGCAGTCAGAGGTAAATTGAGTGCGTGTGTGTTTACATGTGTGTTTATTTGGAAAACATCAATGTCTTGAGGGAAAGTAACTGTTTGGCAGGAGAGAATTTACCTGTTTGTATTTGTACAGTTGTCTGTGTGTATTCCCACATGGAACCAATGTGTGCAGGTGGTTTACACTACAGTACTCTGTCTATATGCCAACTGTGTTGAGAGTAATCTACAGCTGTATACTAGCATCGCTTTGTGTTCCTATCTGATCTCCATCTTCTTCTTTTCCCTCACGTCTTCCTCCTTGTTCCCATCCTCATATTTGTTTTGAATTTTATCTCACTCCATCTGTCCCTCCAACTTACCTCATGCTCTCTGTGGCAGAGGATTATATGTTGTCATTATGAGAAGTCTGATTATTGTTATTATTATCACAAAGGCAGATGAGGCCGAGCATGGCCATATGGGATATACATATAGATGTTTGTGTGTCTGTGTGTGTGTGTAAATGTGAACCGTAACAGTGATGGCTGCCTGCCAGTTGCACAGTATGCTAATAATAAAGATTTATTAGACATTTGCTGTCAAACCTGCACAATGTACAACGCATATTTAACAGGTGGACCATTAATGTCTGTGCTGCAAAAGTAGCACTCATTTACTATGTCTAATAAGCAGGCTACCTACCAAGACCGTGGAGGAAAATCCCTTTATTTTCATAATTGTTGGACGGCTTACGAGAGAAAATATTATTACTTTGTTGTGGTTTGATATTTTTCAAGCACTGAAAATGTAAAGATATAATTACATCTAGTCATCTGGCAGACGCTTTCATCTTAAGTGATGTACATGTGACACACACTGATGGCACAGCATTGGGGACAGTTTTGGGATTCAGTATCTTGCCCAAGGATACTTCGGCATGTGGACTGCTGGGGCCAGGGCTCAAACCACCGACATCCTGATTGGCAGACGACCGCTCTTCCTCCTGAACCACAGCCACGCAAATGCTTTGGTTTCGACTGAATTGGGCCTGAAAGTAACTCAGTAATGAAACAGGTGTCAGCAGCTGTAAGAGAATACAACTCTGCCTAGTTAATCTAAACAGAGATTTCACTCAATTACAACAGGTGGCACCACACAAACTAGTTCGTCCATAGAGATTAGCTGTTACTAAATACACCTACAAAATGCTAGGTGGAACTGTTGCGTAGCTAACTGAACTAGCTATGGCTTACACACTATCAGTTTTCACCCGAGTGAAGAGGAGAAGTAGTAATCTGACGCATCTGACAGGGCACTGGATTAAAATGCTGAATAACACCGAGAATTAAAAAAACACAGAAATTACACAATATTCCTCAAATGATAAAATGTTTTACTAATTGTGTTAGCACTAGACCAGATGATCCAATGTCTGTAGAGGTTAGCATAATCAGACGTTTCCCCCTCACACAAAACGTCATACCTACACAAGAAGCACCAGCATTCACTCAGCTGAAAAGCACGTCACACACACCGAGACAAAATGTAATGTTTCAACATGATTTATTATTCTACAATCAAAAACATCACAATACACATTTTAGACTTAGTAAACTATCTCACAAAACACATTCTTACTCTTCATGAGCAGTATCTTTGTTGTTCGCTGCATGTAAAAACTGTAAATTATCTTCAGGTTATTGTTAAACTACTTGTTTAGCATGTAAGCTCAGCTGAAATCAATGCAGAAATAAGTTCAAGAAACAAGCATCAGATTTCAAGTTTAATGTCAGGTAGCCAGCGTCAGCAAGGCTCGGGATCGCAAGAGAAACACAGCGAAATGTGAACGGAAGCAATGTGGGACAAATCAGCGAGAATGGGAGAAGAATGATAAAGGAAGGATTAGAGACAAGAGGATGCATCAGAATAAAAACAAGCAGGAGGGAAATTGATCTTAAAGACAAGAGATACAAAACAGAGGAGAGGGTGAGCAAAGAAAAAAAGCCTTTAGAGAGGGGTAAAGGTCAAGAGAAGGGAAAATGAGGTAAGAAAAAGACAATGAGGAAGAAGGAGAGAAGAGGGGGATCGGGAAAGGTCAGAGGAAAAAAATAAAATGACGGATGGAAAGGTGTGATCAAAGAAAAGGTCGGAAGGAAAGAAAGGAGTGAAGGAAGGAGGACGCTAGTTAAGATTTGGTACACTGTTCGGCCAATTCTGTTCCACCCTGCAGAATCTATCAAACTGTATGAGTGGGTCGAAGGAACAGGTGTTTTTGATGTAAAATGTCATTATAGTTCAGTTTTCAGATATTTTTCGGCATGTTTTCTATTGCAACTCATATATATAATTTTACCCCTAAACACATTATACTTCTCAGTGTATAAGTGGAATTATGGAAATGGAAGACTTTACCGCTATAGACCTGTAAAATAGTTATATATATACAAATGAAGCATGGCCCTTGTATAATATTTCATAACAATGACATGAGACATACTTTATATCATAAATTAAACAACATAAAGCCTATTAATGTCTAATAAAGTAATTATCACACACCAGTCTATCAATCAAGACTTAATATAGGATAAATCCATTTCATATGGAACAAGATATGAAAGAGAAAGAGAGAGATCATCACATGCATGCATAGTATAATTTTTAACACCAAACATAACCATAACGAGTAACTGGCTCATGATCGTGTCAACGAGTGGAGCTTCACGAGGGAAAAAACATGTTTACATGTGTGTTGCTGTGGATGTGTGGCAGCTCATCGTTTCATGTTTGCTCTCTCAAGTCGCTGCTGTTTGGACAGGTGCAGATAGAGGCTATGAGCTTACAAAAAGACAGAGTTCTTGTCAATTTTAAACAAAGACTTCTATGAAATTATACAGTACTAAACATATTTAAATTACGTGTATGTACAGTGTCACATTCACTCGTCTCACACACACACACACGCACGCTCACACACAGGTAGACACAGCTGTCGAGTGCTATTGAATGCTTCAGGGTCTACGATTCAAAACAGCAGATGTTAAGAGTAGGCATGATTAACATCAGGAGATATTTACACCCTTGACCTGAGCTACACACAGCTCTACGCTTGAGAAAGGCCGACACACAAATGAAATTTTACATTTTGCATGATCTAAATAAAAGAACGGGACTGCGGAGTCGAATCCAGTGAAACTTCCCCAAAAATGAAAGAGTTAGGAAAGATGCTATGTATATGTGTATGCTTATATACTGTATAGAAATATGTACAATATATGTATATGTACTGTATATACTATACACGAGGGTACTTTTTGTGCTGATTAAAGAAGGGAAAAACAATCTAGGCCTGTGTAATGGACCTACAGTATATGCCTTGTGTGCCTCCAGGAGCGAACATTTCACAGTCATTGTCCGCCTTGTTACGCTTCACCTAATAATTCCAACCCTCAGTCATGGATTGGACTTTATGGCTGTGTGTGTGTGTGTGTGTGTGTGTGTGTGTGTGTGTGTGTGTGTGTGTGTGTGTGTGTGTGTGTGTGTGCGTGTACAGTACACAGAGCTAGTTGGCATTATAGCCAGTGTAATGTGGTTTGAAGCTTGAAGGCAGATTTGCTGAATTTGAGCTGAATTTGAAATAATTGGCTTTAGCCAATGAAGCCTTATAAACCACACAAGCACAAACATGCACACACACACACAGACACACACACACACACACACACACACACACACACACACACACACACACACACACAGACAATGCAAGCGTGTGAGCACACACATGCATTCATACATGTATTCTAGCATATGGACATTTGCCAAAACATGCACACAAACACAGCTCTGACACACACAAACACAGATGGGCTGGGAGAAAGAAGTGCAAAATAAATAATTGAGAAAAGCAGCATTGCTGTTGTTATTATTGCTGTTTGTGAAATCGCTCACTTGGGGGTTGTCACAGCAGCTCCTCATTCACTGTGCGTGAATCTGCATGTGTGTATGTGTGCACGCTCCACTGGTGACTGCCGCATTGCCAACCCTGTGACACCACGTCATACTAGGCTCCCAGTGAGGCCCTGTCAGAAGTACGGATTAGAGCCAAAACACAGAAAAATAAATAAAAGCAGACAACAGGGGTATTGGGGGAGGAGGGGAAAGGAGAAGGCAAGAGCCAAAGGAGGAGAGAGAAGGAAGAGAAGGACAAAAACGTTTGACAGGGAAGTTTGCTCATTAGGCATATTCCCCTGTGATGGCCCTGTGTGAGACGCTCAGTCTGCGTGTGTGTCAGCACTTCCATGGAGCGCAGGCTGACTGAAACAGGCAACATTGGTCAAGACACACATGTTCAGATGGATAAAGCCTGCACACTCAGGCCTCTGTTTAAATAGCTGCAGAAGATACTGTAGATGCACTTTGTTCATTCTAGTTTTTTTACTCCTTACAAAGTGATGAGAGTAACAAGATTTAAAAAACTGATAAAACTTCTAACATCATGACAATTTGGTCCTCTCATGTTCTAAAAACATGTTGTAATCTGGAAGCAGCCACATTTCCTGCTTGTTTTGGTCCCATCTTTCCACCTGCCCTTGTTGAAGCTTAATACTATCATGGAAAAAAAAAGCATTTATTCATACATGAACAGAGGACCAGAGTGACTGTGCTATGTTAAAAAATGACTCCCACATACTCAAGACAATGCTACCGTTTTAACTGCACCAGACAAATCACACCAGGGACTGAGACTGCTGCTCATATCCATTCATTCTTGTTCAACATGGGTTTATGTCATGTCACATCTCAGTGATTAGTTACTCTCCTTACACGGTTTGGTACGAGATGTCACAACTGATGCAATTAAACTTGTGGAACAACACTAGAGAACGTATGACAATGCCTCAATTAAGAAAATAGGTTTGCTGTAGCATTTTAGCAGATTTATGCAAACCAAGTTTTATTGTTATTATAATCATGGCGTAAAATTTAGAGTAGGGAGCACTTGTTTAGTGCAAGCCAGACTGGGGTGGTGTGGTGTGCATGGCGTCTGGGCTGCCCATGTCTTTGCAGTGCATTATGTATATAATTGGTCAATTTTAGTCTTTGGGGATTGATATTTTCCCATAAATTTAACATGCCACACATGCTTTTGTCCTGTATGAAAAGCATTTTGACACCCAGGGTATTACTGATATAATACTTCAAAATCTTTGGTATCCAGTCTGTTGTGCAATTTCGGTGTTGTGATACCTTTCTTATGCTGAAGTATTGAACAAACCCCAGTGTGGTCGAAAAGAATGCAGACATTAACAGGACAAACACAGACAAATCAGACTTGTAGTGCGAGTTTTCCTTCCTATCTGCTCTGAAACCTCGCTTTCTGCCAGTCCATCAGCGTCATCAAGTGTATGTTAATTTGCAGGAGCCACATATTCAGGGTTAGTGAAGGAGAAGCCGAGGAAATCGTCCTGGTCCAGGTTCATGATAACGAGCTTGTCTGTCGGCGTCAGGTCCACCGGCATCTTGGTGAACTCCTTGTCAAAGTTGCAGGTGTCCCGACGGTTCCTCTGCAGGTGGAGTTTATGAGATTATGATGAAGAGAGGGTATGGGGAGAGGAGGGATTGAAGTGAAGGAGCAAAGATAGAAATGATTGCAGGTGAATGGGATGGATTGGAAAGGAGAAGAAGAAAAAGCATTGCTGTTAGATGTTTTATATTTTAGTCCAATATCAACTGCATAAAAGCGCAAGTCATATTTTGACTGAGCCGTCATTCAACACGTACATAATTTCCATTTCATAAATCCCAGCAAATTTTCAATAAACATGAATTAATAAAAATGAAACCCTCAAAAGTGATTGTAGTCATTATTTCCTTTGATGAGAAGGCAATCACTGTACGCATTCCTTTGTCTGTACCTCACAGCATTGTTATTGTTGATGCAAGCATTTCTTAAAATGAATACCACCGTCTCCTTGTGGCAATGGTGTTTGCACTGACAGTGCAGGAAGCTGTGTGCTGTCACTATCACTCAGCACATTATGCATATACTGTAATACGCAGCATATAGAGTGAATTTGAAGTGCTGTCCTTTATTCAGAAAATGTGACTTCCATTTATTTCTCACCTGAACACGTCTCAAAGGAGGTCTCACCTGCCAATATCTGTTTTTTTTTTCTTTTTTTTAAACATTATGAAGCCAGGACTGAGGGTCATAGAAATCAGGATATTTTTACAGCTCTACAGCGAGCCCCCCTTGTCCACTGTGATAGTTACAAGACATACTACACCTGACAGAGAAGATGTTGGTACAGTAGCCTGGATGTGCAAGAGTGAATCTACAAAAATGCTGCTTTTCTGGAGTTTCAGCAGTGAAAAATAGGACAGCGGTGTATCCTGTCTGCCTGCTTTGCTGCTACTGGTGTGTGGGTTTATGTCGGGAATAACAGGAACACGCACAGCACCCTCCTCTTGTCCTGTCTTTGCTGTGATAGTCCCTGTTGCTTGTGCTATTTGTAGTCAGGTCTCAGACTTGCTGTGATAATGATCTTGCTAATGTTAAGATGCTAACTAGATAGCACCTGTATGAATGATGGCAGATCAAAGGAAGATAAAAGATAGAGATAAAAAAAAAGATACATGGATATGATGAAACAGAAAGAGAAAGGAGGAAATAGAAGGAAATGATCAAAATACCAAGTACCGGCAGACAACCTGTAATAGAAAGACCGCCAAACAGAGGAAAAACAAGAAAACACGTGAAATATAGGAGTGAAGAAAGTGCAGAGGAGAGTCACCACTAAGACAGAGGGATGAGAAACAGATGCTAAGTGACATGAATCAAAAGAAAACAGGGGGAGACTGAAGTCAAGGCAACAGCAACTGTGACTTTGTGTAGGAGGTGAGGGAAATCTGTGTGTGGTGTGTGTGTGTGTGTGTGTGTGTGTGTGTGTGTGTGTGGTAGTGGAGGGTTTCTCCAGGCCAGGGCATTGTTAACGCACTGTTCAGCTCAGCTGGTGTATGTATAGAGGAAAGAAAAGAGTGAGCGAGGATGGAGGAGTGTACGTTAGTGAGAGGGGGAGGGGCGAGTTCGATGCCATTTGATTCACTGACACTGACACACGGTTGGAGACTTCATTCTTATTGCGGCTGTCCGTGCTACATGCACTCATGGTGCTGTAAGGCTCTGTATGTAAGAGCAAACACTAAAGGAAATGTGGTATAGGGAGTCATATCACTGTTTGCCATATATGGCCTGTAGGTGTGAGATTCTGTGTGTGTTGTCATGTGATGCTGCTTAAACTCGTAGAGGAGGATTGGTTAGGGGCATCCATACAGTATTAATCATGTCCAGGGGACACACATACAAACAGTTTATCCTTGGTAGAGTCCATCAGAGGTAGCACAGAGATTTGTGATGCCTGTCAATAAATTTAGTGAAGGTAAGAAGTAAAGGTAATTTTGTGGCTGTTTTAAACTTTGATCATACTCAACACAAGTCAGAAGACATGATCTGTTTACTAAGATGCATCAAAAGCAGGTTTTTTTTTGGTCTATGGGCTCTATTTCTACACCCCTCGACCACATAGAGCCCATGAACATACACCTGTGTGGGCAGGCCTTTAAAGCCCATCAGGCCTTTATGCCATATTCATAATGGGATTATCATAATTATGAGTTTCCAACATTTAGATAGCATTCACGTCAACATCTAAGTCGTCATTAGGACTGGGAAAAGTGGGACTTTTGTGAAAGCTCCAGTATATCAAACCTGTCTGCATCAGGCTTTCCTCTCTCTGCTCGCTCCTCAGTCAAGTGTTATTTATTCAAATAAAGAAACAGTTCTTTTGAATGTTTGAAAAGAAGAAAAGTGGTAAAAATTAGATCTTAAAAACACAATTTGGAGCACAAACATTCTGCACTTTTAGCACTTGTTTATCATTACTTTGAAGGACTGTCTCAGAGCTGTGGCATGATAAGGTGCTCTTTTGCATTTCCTCTCCTTTTTTGGTTTTACCTTTTTATTCCTGAGAGCTCAATCTGAGCTGTGCTTGCCTCTTGCAGAAAGATGCTGGATGAAATCAGTGAAAACACTATATATACTCACCATGTAGGTCTATAATGGTATTATCTTACTCATTAATAAGAATTAATATTCTATACTTGGCTTGATGGTCCTTCCACCATGGCTATGACCCAAATAGATTAGGTAGATTAGGTAGACAGATAGATTGATAGATAATCACAGATGATATGAAATCATGAGGTAAAGTGGGATAACGACAGCAGCAGAGAGGGAGAGAAAGAAATGGGTCGAATAAAAGCTGGCCACATAAATATTCACATCAGTAAGCAAGCAGCGGCCACAGAGAAAACCACACAAGGGGCAATCTCAGAAAATCCACAACCAACCATAAGTACATCCAAATACATCCACAAAGTCAAGAGTCTGAGCATCTGACACCATGTACGTTTGAAAAACACACAAATAGACAGTCCAGGTCACAGTAAGAGGAAGAGGACGGGAAGACGGAGACAGCCAGCAATAAAGAAGAGGGGAATTTAGCCTAGTAGATGCTGATTATTATGATGGTCCAACACTTCTGAATGCACACTCGACACAACGCCCGTGTCTGCTGTTTGACAGGAGCGAGGCAGAGGAGGGTGGGGTCAGAAACAACAGCGAGAGAGACAGAGAGGGACAGGAGAGCTTTCAAGATCACAGGAACCACAAACCAACGTTGCATCTCCTACCTTCATCTGACAGCTCTCCCACCGCCTGAGAGGAGCTCCCTCCATCCACAGGGACACACCTGCCACAGCTGGCCCAGATCCACCTCCCGTTCCTGGGCATGATATCCACTAGAGTGCCTCGAATCAAGAGTGTGATTTGCTTCCCAAATTACACATCAGAGATGTAGTTTCGTTAACCTTGTGCAGCCAAACGTCATTAAAATCCAGTTTTATTTTGAACTATAGTGGAGATCAAAGATACCTAATATGTTGCAGAGATGTGTGTAAAACCATGCATAAGATGGAAAGAATATTTTCATCTGATGGAGGCGGTGCAGCCATAAAAAACATGGAGTCTTTGGAGGCGTTCGAATACTTCACTCAGTGTAAACATCACACAGCTTCAATGGCGAGGCAGAACAAGCTGACGTGATAAACATGAGTTTTAAGTACAGAGTATTTTTAAAGACTGCACACTCACACATGTTTTTAATACAGTCATTAGACTTGTGCTCCCTTCCCTGGACAGCGATCATCCAATCAGAGCTTAGCAAACGTAACTACGCACAGCCAGCCTGTCAAGGTTTGGATTGACTATCTCTACACCACAACACAAAAACAACGGTTCACCCTCACCAGGTGAGGATGCTGACTTTTTTCCTGGAACATGCAGCTTTAGCCTCAACCTTTTAGCATGATAGCTTGCATGTAACCATCAAGTGCACATTTCAGACCCCTTTTACAACATCCAGCTTAAAAACAAGCGAGCTGGAAACATGAAAACATTACCCTGAGACTGTTTTCTTGGTCAGTTAAAATCAACTGTGAGCAGTGCATGGAAAGTTAAATGTAACAGGAAAAAGGAATGAGCATCAAACGGTGAAAAATATGCAGAAAACAGGATGGAGCTATGACATTTCAGTTTGTTTCATGTATTCAGGTGAGGTTCAGGTTACGTCAGATCTGTGTTGAGCGATAATCTGTGGAAACAGTTTCTACCTTCTTCTTCTTCCTCTTCTTCCTTCTGAGAGGAAGCAGTGAGTTAAATGTTCACAATGTGAGAACGTATGAAAAAAGGTGTTTCCACTTCCCATTAAACACATTAGCTCTTTTTTTAAAAAAGCAACCTCAAGCAAGCCTGAAAACGATTTTTTTGTAAAATTGAGGAAGTTTTTCCAAATTTTGCTGTTACCATCAATCTTTCCTCATGCAATACTTCAAAATGTGCAGAAAAATACAATGATGGAAACATGATTAATGTGGGTTCAACACAGCTTGCTGTGCCAAAGTATGCTTTCATTATCTCCAGCTGGAATATTCCAGGAAATTTTACTCACCCAGTCAGTACTTGCTATTGCTAATCGATACACTGTTAAACTAAATGTCACTCAATTTAGGACTTAGAGTTTGGACAGTTTATCTGACTGGAAATATAAACACACACACATTCAGGGATGTTTATGTTTCCAAAACCCTGTAAATCCACTGTGTACACTGCCATAGAGCGTGCACGCAGTTATTTACCAAAGATACACATACAAACACACACACACACACGCATGCTCACACAGCTGCCAGCCATGTAGGCCAGCTCATAATGTGTTCCATCTCAACACGCTTCGATTGCAGTCAATGCTGTGAGGCAGAGAGACAGAGATATGGGGGAAAACAGAGAGAAAGAGCTGCAGCAAAGGACAGCGAGAGAGATAAATATCAGTGGCCCTTGGTATAGATGCATAGATAGAAAGCTTAGAATATACAGTAGCATCAGGGCAATTGTTTTTCAAGTCGCTGTGTTCCAGAGGCAGCGGTTTTAATGGAGAAACATGACTCTGAGACTTTAATTTCGACTTTGCCTCTTCACACCTCCCTTCCCTCTCTCCCTCCTCTCCTCTGCCTTCCTGCCTCACTCCCCTCCACCTCTCTTCCTCCCTCTCTCACCCCATCTCTTTTCAGTAACGAGAGGATTAGCGGGAGACGAGCCGATGTCAGCTGAGGATGTGGGGAGAGTGGGAGGGACAGAGGAAAGGGGAGGTGAAGAGGAGAGGAGGGTGAATGAAAGGCGGTATCGAACGCTGACCTGTTTTGGGCTGATAAGCGGAGGCTGCTTTGTGCTGAAGCCACTGGCTTTAATTTGGGGGCCGCAACATTTGGAATTAATTATCACACACACTCCAGCACTGCTGCGGCTTACTGCGTACATGGCTATTACATCCACTCCAATACAAACTTTATACAGCTTATGTGCTGGAACTTACCGTTAGGCCAACACAGGAGTTTGTACTGCTGTTCTGATAAATTTGCATAAAATACAGCTGCACTACAATGTTAGCATACGGTTACACAAAGGGGGATATGGGGTTTGCCTCTGACGAAGAATTGTTCAGATTTTGGGAGACAAAACAACACGAAGACACACAAAGAACAGCATGTAAAATACACTAACTTTGGTTAGGCTTAGGCAGCATAACTACTTGGTTAGGTTTAGGAAAAGCATGTTAGCATGTTAGTCTTGTATGCTACTTACATACATTGAATAACGTATGTTACTTCACTTATAAAAGAAATCACATTATGTCATTTGATGCACAGGGAGAACGGACTACACTGTACAATGAAAAATGATACTTAACGGGTATTCAGTGACTTAAAAAGTGATGCCAAGGGGCCCTAAACACGTGTCCGTATGTAACATGTTGCGACAGGTTGTGAGAAGTCCATATAAAAACACAAAAAACCCACAACTGTCATTTTTACATTTCTGTTTGTGTACAGGACAAACAAGATACAAATGCTAGACAGTGAGCTTTAGAAGTGCAGGTAGGTGGACAGAACCAGGCTAGCTGTTTCCCCCTGCTTGCGGTCTTCACGCTAATTTAAACTAATCATCTCCCGGCTTTAGCCTCATATTCAACAAACATATGTGAAGACGCACATTTCCCTTACAGCATGCTACATAGTTCAGGCAAAGACATGTGCAACAAGCTGGAGAGAAACAATTCTCTTGGTTTTTGGTTATCAAAAGTGTGTTGTGTTGATCCAAAAGTGACATTACACCTGTTCGTGTAGAGGCGATGCTGGAATAAAGAATGTAGCACTGGATTTGTTTAGAAACCTGCATTAATTTAGTACCAAAGACTGCTGACTGATCTGGTTTAGTGGCTTTTAGTGCCATCACATCTATGTAATGTATCTGAGCTTGTTTCAGAAGTGCATGTTTTTGATGTTTGACTATCCTAGTAATCATTCTGAATAACGCTAAAATATCTTTAATAACCATCTGAGCCAGATGTCCCACTCTTATGGTCACATGCCTCTACCCTCCCCCACAAATATAAAGAACTTAAAGGTCATCTCAACATGTTTGACTGACTTCATGAAAGTTTAACCTCATCTCTTCCAATCCACGGATTCTGAACCATAACCAGATCGATGATCACATTCCTACATTCACTTTCCCGGTAGATAATTGGTGTAGACATTGTTTTCTATCACATTGTGCGTGGTCAGAACCGCTGCATCTAGTGTGTGCACAGACTTGTAAACATTATACTGTACTAGGGATAGTAAATGCTGCAAGATATAGTAACCCCTATTAAAAGTAAATGTGCAGCTAGTAAGAGCAGCAGCTGTGGCTCGACTACAGTGGATTGGGAGCAGCTTTAGAGGCGGTGTGAAGTGGTTGAGTGGCTCAGCAGGGCTGTGTGTATGTAGGCCGTGTTCTGCATGTTATTTCCTTGAAGTCATCAGACCTACGCTCCCCCATCAGGGAAAGGCTCTTATGATAAGTGGCAGCCATGAAATATGCACAGCCTGTCGTAGCCGCCTGCCTCGCTTCACAGAGCCTCGCTTTGCTTCCTCGTCCCCTCCCTTCCTCCATTCCACTGTCCCTTCTTACTACCTCTTCCTCTCTCCTCCTCGCCTCCCTTCATTGTTGAATTCCTTCCATCTTCCCTTTCATCTGTTTGTCTTTCTCTCTCCCATTTGCTCAGTCTGTCATCCTCCATCACTCTTTCTGCTCACCCCCTTTTTCTTCACTCTCCCCCACAGACAGCACATCAAAATGTACACAATGAGCATATAAAGACAACAAACATCCCCTAACACATCTTTTAAATCCTTTATTTTAGGTATGCCTGTTTTTCCTGGAAAAAAAATTGGCACATGGAAAGCATTGTGAAAAGCATTTTTTTTCCTTTAGATATATTTCATTATTTTCACATGTAGCGCACACAACAGTAGCCTGGACCACAATTTTGAAGCACTGCTGACACAGAAAACATGAATCACCCTAATATGCTAAATGTAGGCTATATAAATCCTAACTAATGAAAAGGTAAAACAAAAGCATTTTTTCATGCAGAGTTCATTTTGATTCTCCTTCAGCAGGAAGGAGTCAGAGAAACAAAAACACAAATCCTGGAATAAGACTTCTCCTCTCGTCCTTTGCAATACTGACCACATGGTGTATAACTACGTATATGGATATATCAACATTTGACACAGCTACTGTATATATATGTTTACGTATAAGTGTATGCAGTTATTTGTTGTTGTTAAAATACAGAAGACACTGACTGTAATAAATACCGACAGGTGGAGGTACGACACAGATAATGGACACGGATTTAGCTTTACGTCGCCATGTTTTAAGTCATAAAAACACAAGGGTCGTATTAACTTTCACACTTATAATTGTGGACGCGATGTGAAAGTTCTAAAGCTGCTATTCTGTGACTTCATGTCACAGGTCTCAGTGCCACCAAAAAGCATCTAACACACGTTCCATTGAAGTGCCTTACAGACGGCTGCGTGTGGAAACATTCAGAGCAGCAGTGAGGCACCTGAGCAGTGCATGGCTTCCCAGTCTGAATTCTTGCCATTCCCAGTGGGATCAGGCCTTCGCTCCCTCGTCTTTCTGCTAACCCTTAGCCATCTGTCGCACTGGCCAGGAAAGAAGCAGAGCACAAATTGCTAGTGCCCTGCAAAAATGATACAGATGCCATTTTTCACCATGTTTCTGATATTTAAAGCCTATGCCTAATTCCAATCTAGAGGACAGCAACACATATATATCTATACCTTCGAAACAATCACTATATTCTGATTCAATATTGATCACCACGGATACACTGACTGACATTGTAGATATCGGTTAGTATCTTCATGACAATGTCCTGTCAGCGGTCATGCTTGTGGAGACCACGGTGGCAGGTAGGATGACAGATGACCATTTGTTCAAGTAAATTAACTCTATGATACTGTAGCATTATTCCTGTTAACCTGCAGATACTGTTTAGACACCTTCATGCCACTGCTACGATAAACACCAGTGAAACTCTGGGTGTGTCCACTGTGCACAAAAACCTCCTTGATGTCCCTCTGTGATGATGGGGAGTGTGATCATGAGGAAGCACTTCAGCCACCTCCACACAACATTAACCGCCTGACAATGTATGACGTTCGTCCTTCTCTCTGGTCAAGATAAGTGCGCCTGTGTCATAATAAGCTTCATATGTGAATTAAATACAGTCCTAACCTGAGCCTTCGGAGGGTCGGTTCACTACCAATTCTCCCTTTCTGTCAACAACATTATTGCTCGCTGGGGAAAACAAAAGACAAAACACACACACACACCTTCCTGCTTCAGAAAGCCTGGCTTTAACCCGTGTCCACATTTGCTGCTGCTGTAGTTTGGATGGAAACTGTTATTGTGCATGCAGATGGCTACTTGAAAAGCAGCAGTCACAGTGAGTTTAGCCTCAAACCCTTTCTCCACTCCTTTAACCAAAAAAAAAAGACCATAAAAGTTGAGCTGCATGACATATTGTTCCACTTCTCTGTTTGAGATGTTCAGGTACGTAACCTGCAACTGGGTTCAATTTTAATTTCCAGGCCAAAGATCCTAGCATGGAAAACATCCCTCAGACTGGCTGTGGTTTCCAGGAACCATCCAGGTGGAGTTTGCTGGTTCAAACACAAGGTTTGAGACTACACTAGCTTATGGACAGCTTTCATTAAGTACCCACTAATTGTCTCAAGTATCACCTTTCTCTTCAGACATTAACTGAAACTTCATATCATTTGCTAATTGTTTCAATTTCATGCATTCTGGCAGGAATCCATCTGTTCTCTTTACTTGCAAAGTAAAGTAGAAGGAAGCTCGATATGAAAGGAGGTTGCAAACAATCACCATACAAACAAATGCTAACACAAGGCCAGGCAGGTACGGACACACATACCAAAATGTAAATGTGCATTTTCATACACGGTACTCGTTCGCACACGTAAAAAACATCCATGTGCACACACACATGCGCTGTAAACAAACGCCCAGGTATCGGAATCATGCTTTCGTAAAACACAAAGAAACTAACTGCTAGTCTCTTTCATTTCTTAAATACTAGATAACAGAAAATCAGAGTATAAGAAGTAGTATTATCTATCTATCTAACTGACTCAAAGCCTGCATACAGACTATATTTTCCAGCAGCATTTCACCATCATGATCCAAGTGCTGAACAGCGAAATAAGACGCAGAGAATCCATTATTTGTGGTCACATCTGATTTTTCTCCGTCTCATTGGGTAAAATCATACTCCATGTTCAACAGTCACAATAGATGCTGAGATAAGATGCTAAAATGCTGCTGGGAGACAAAGTCCAGGGCTTTTATTGATATAGAAACTCATGCACAAGTATGTAAAGCATTCCAGTTTTAGCTAAGATAAGGATAAACATACAGACACCATTATTATCATACATTGCATTAAAAGCACACCAGAATTACAGGCCGAACTCAGAATGCGCCGGAATAGCCGAGGAATGACTAAAAGAAATGTTAAATCACAATTTCCACCATAACATGGACTGCTGAAGAGTTGTACGTGAAGTTGTGTTACTGTGCGTGTGTGGGGCGAATCGGGACTTGTCAGTAGTCTGGAGTTGCACTTGTGCCAGTGAATGCATTACTCTCTCTCATCACTTTTGTCAGATTGTATGAACTTTTAAGGGTCATAATTAACATCTAATCCTTATTTTCATGACTTGTGAGAGATGGAATCATCCCAAAGTCAATTGCTCATATCTTGTTAATTAGTAAGATCACCTGGAATCATAGAAAAAAAATGGGATTTGCTTAAATTCAATCCAATGATCTTAATTTCTCAATCTAAATCATATTGTAGAAGCTGCACTAGAGTCCTACAGGCCATCAGGATATTCAGGATATTTAAAGTTGATATGTGTGTATGTGTGTATGTGTGTGTGTGTGTGTGTGTGTGTGTGTGTGTGTGTTCCAGGGTGCACAGGGTCGATACTGAGGAAAATAACTGTGTATATATTTGCGTGTGTGATTCCATGTGTCCATGCATGAGCTGAAATCAAGCCTGCTCGGCGGCAGTGGTGGAAGCAGGTGTTCCTGGGAACTCTGGGTTGATAAAGGAGAATCCCTGGAACTCGTCCTGGTCCAGGTTCTGAATCACTTCCTCATCGGGAGGGGTCAGCACGGGCGGGTGGCGGGTGAAAAAACGGTCAAAGTTCTCAGCATCCCGTCCACACTGTTGAGGAGGGCGGGGAGGGACGGTGCACAGGGGAGAGGGTGGAGGGGGAAGGAGAGGAGTGGGGATGGAGAGGAACGGATGAATTGGGGTGGGGGGGTGGGGGGAGGAAAACAAAAGAAGGGGAATGGCGGGTTGAACCAGGGTGTGAGATGACATCACTTGAACATGGTTTCAAATATCGGAATAAGGTGCCTGTATGTGGGGTGCGCTTGGTTCACCTCTCTGTGTGCACTGGCAAAAAGCTGACTTTACCTTCAAAGTGATGTGCACTCAGGAGTGGATAAATCAAGCACGCCTCAGGTATATGCTTTCCTTTTTCAAATATTTGAAACATATTCAACTCCAACTTTAAACAGAACAAGGTCACTGAAGTCTCAAACGTCCTGCGGCAGTGCACTACGTCGGACTGGCGGCCGTGCAGAAGTGTAACTTTTTGGTAACGAGAATTTCACTCAAAAAGCATCCCACCATGGCTGTAAGTACTGTACATGGCCAAAAACACTTCTCCCTTGGTATTTCATCTAGAGTTTTTGGTTCTGATACTTGGATTTAATTGGAATTTCTAAATCATTGTACAGGAAAAGGCTCAAAGCCATGAGATGATTGTGGTGTAATTGTGGGTTAATTGTGGGTTAATCATATGCTGCAGCTGTGGAGACCAGCTGAGATATGATAAACTAAATCAGACAACCAGCTAGTATGCAAAAGAGCACCGGCAATAACTCAAAATCTCTGCCATCATATTGAAATCAACTGAAAATGTTGACAGCTATTCGTGCTACTGAGAGTATCAGCTCCAATCCAAACTCTCAGCTACGACGAGTTAAATCACCTCAAAGTGTGTCGTGCAACACACATTATGGAGAATTTGTTTTCTCAAGAAGCAATTTGGAAAAAAAAAGACGTGATCGTTCATTTCAGTCCACTTCATATCCTCGTTCTGACCACTGGGAACCCCAAAAAGAGCTTAGATACCCGTGAGAGGTGCGTCCATCTAAGTACATAAAACAAGTTATTAACTTGAAAACTATATTTTCCCGACAGTGCGCCTCACGGGGACTTTGGGCCGAGCTATTCCTTTTTTTTTTCATCTCTATCACTGCACTGAGCTTTAATTAACACAACAAGGATTCAGTGTCCTCTGACAACATCACCCAGAGGAAAACTACAAACTCATTAAATCTCTGCAACTCGGAAAACCAAATGAAATTAAGCCAGTTTGGGGAAATATGTGAAATGAGAAATACACCGGGGTCAAATAGTATTTGCAGCTAAGTGCTTGCGTTTGTTTTAACCTGTTTGGGGGGACCAGATGGGAAGAATTTGCCATATAGGGAAATAAAATACAGTAAGTGGCACAAAGTTTAGAAGTATCAGTTCAGTACACAACAACTTAGCCGAGAATTGATGTGGTAAACATTTCAAACGACGTGCTCAAATCTAAGGTTAAATACTTTTTTAATACCAGGGATGCAACTGGAATAAGTTTTGATGAAATGCCCCTTTAAAGGCAAAAAGGTGCTTTGATTGCATTTGGCCAAACTACAAGCCTTACAGACTGGGAGACAGGAAAGGGTGAGATGTTTCTGTAAGACATAAAAACTTTGGTTTTAATGTAGTTCTGCATTAATGCTGCTCTGCTGTCAGGTTTCTGTGAACAGTAGTGCACTTCAGGTCAGGTTTCATTTGAGACTGAGACCCAGAGCATGCAAATAAACAGAAACAAACATGAGAAAAGTGTGAACACAGACAAAAGGACAAATGAAAAAGTGTAAGGACAGATGGGCTGATGCACAGCAGCAGGAAACAGTGTGAACAGATGGATGGATGGAACCTTTAGATGGATGGATGGACTGACAGCAGATTGCTTAATGGACAGACAGATGAACAATCATAAATTAAGATTGCGGATAGCTGTAAATGAAAGTCCAAGGTGACAACGTGAGCCTTCTTCATCTGTCATAAATGAATAAACCAAGCAGTCAGTCAACCAGTCTGTCAGTTGGTCAGTCAGTCAATCACACATTCAGAAGTTCATCTGATCAATCGGACTCATCAAAGGAATTCACAGTGTCTGCAACCACAAACACACCCTGATCACAAACACTTAGGAAACTAACTTCTGAACAAAGTGAGGCTTCCACTGCAGCCAGTGCCATCCCTCATAAACAATCATCTGTACAAAAATGCACCACCACAGACCGCTCTGAAGAAAAATGGCTTCTAAAAAGTTTACGGCAGCAAATATTGAAAGGACCATCTTCAAAATAATACACACATAGCTCGAATAAATCTGATAGCATAGCGCCAAAATAGATCAAAGCACCACCTTCAGATGCTAAACTGAACCCTAAACTTTTATGCAGGATAAACACAACCGTTCTTCAAAAAATCTGGAACCTTGTTGTTCTGAGAAGACTGAAGAAACACAGACGAAGAGAGATAGCAAGCGACAGCGCGGAGAGGTGAAAGACGAGAGATGCTAGAAAGAAGAGATCAAACAGAGAGAAGAGAGCCATACAGAGGGAGAGAAGAGAGGAGATCAGACAACATATGTTAGTAGTCACGGCAGAGGAACTGTGCAGAAACACACCTCAGAGTTAAACCGCAGCCTGGGTCCTAATGGTGACCTCTAACACCCTCACATGCACCATATGTACACACACACAAAGACAGGAGCATGCATACACATTGCAGCATAACCGATCCAGCTTAGAACACACACACACACGCACGCATGCACGCACGCACGCACGCACGCACACAAAACCCCAGTGGGCCAAGACAGCTGCATAAAAAGCTCAACTCAGAAAAACTCTTTCGCAGCAGTCTGGCCTAAGGCTGTGTGAGCGTGTGTGTGTGTGTGTGTGTGTGTGTGTGTGTGTGTGTGTGTGTGTGAGTCTCAGTACGAGATGACATCATTCTGAGTCTAGTTATGATCAAACTAATTTTGCAGTAGAAAAAAAGCCCAGCGAAGAAAACACAGTTGTTTCAGGACACTGTATGGACATCTTCCCTTGAGGTCCAGTCTAAACTCGATCTAACCCTGATGAAGACGCAAACTGTTTCAGCTCGTGCAGGAACGACTGCACCAAACTGGGGACACTGATTTTGCATTTTTTGCATCCAAAAACCAATCAAACGAATGCAAAATTCAAAACGGCCCCCAAAATCTAAAAATCAGCAGCGCCACAGTCATCGCTCTCACCTGGGCATCATTAGTGTCTTTCTCTGTTTGTCACCGTCATTGCCAACTTCTCCACAACATTCAGTGTCTTCCTCATCCGACCCACATCCATCACCGCACCTTTCTCATTATCATCTTCACAATCACCACCATCGTCATCATTTCCTGACTTACCTGTGTGCGTCGTCCCATACAGAGGAGGGGGAAGAGACAGAAACATTACATCGGAAGTGAAAAGATGAGTAAGATAACAGAAACAGAACATAGAGAGGTGTCGAAGGAACATAGAGGAAGTTAGACTGAAAGAAGGGAGCAGAACGTGTTCTGCGACCACGACCAGGCATTTTCCTGGGCACGTCTTTACCAGGAGTTTAACCACAGGCAGGAATTAAACTCCTGGTCTCTGCGGTGGTGGGAGGCGTCTTCGCCCCTTGCGCCACTCATGGGAATTGTATTTCCGTGTTTGAGGTCAAGTCGGATTCAGTGGGGTCAGACTTACGGCTCTTGGTTTGAATGGCGGCTGCACCTCCTTGTTCTCCAGTTTCTCCCAGTCCATGTAGCGGAAGAAGCTGTGCTCCCTGATGTCTCTCTCCCCCTCCGGACCACAGCCCAGTCGCTTCGCTGGATGCTTCGTCATCAGCTGGACGGACAGGGAGAAATAAGAGACTTACTGCATGCCATTACTTCCCGTTGTCCCTCAATCAAACCTTCCTGTCTCCTGGCACATGTGCTTTGTCCCCTTTTCACCTCTATATTCTCATATCTGCTCTGTGGATCACTGTTTTGTAAAGGCATTTCGATCACTTCCTTTCTCTCACTGCCTCTTCCTTTTCAGTACGACCACCATCAGGAAACTAATATTCATGCTTCTGTCTATCTTTTCCACCATATTTGAACAAGACCAAGGGTGTGCAGCCATGCTAGCAGCTCTGCGAGGCACAGCGGTGCATTAGGCAAAATGCTAAAATCCACATGCTGACATGTTCAAATTTTTGTTTAGCATGGTACGATTTGCTTATTAGCACAAAACACAAAGTACAGCTGAGGCTGCAGGTATTAAGTCATCAGTCAAGGCACTGGACAAATTATAATTTTGACATGACGATGGTGGTGCATGACAAGTTAAGGGATCAACAAAGTTATGCTGAGGCAGACTTTAATGCGTGCTACTAATTTAATGTTAATCAATGCCATCAACTGCCTTCATAGCACCTTCCATGGAGGAAACATGTGAGCGTCATTTCAGGAAGTACTGTCACAACCACATGCAAGCTTTGATCCCATAAAACAAAATCAGCACCGGTAACCCGCACAGTTGCATGAATTACGAGCTTGCAATCAAGGTTAGCTAACAGAAAGCAGACTAAATGCCTTTAATTATTATATTTCAGAGATGTGTGGTGTCTTGGCTTGTCACATTTACATAAGATAAGCTGCAGGTATTATCCAGAACTACAAGACAGGTCTATGTCTGATCTGCACTCAACAGTCTGCTGCTGCGATGCCCAAATTTCCCCTCTGGCATCATTAAAGTTTCATCTCATTTATTCCCGTCTCTTTTCCTCAGTGTTTCTGTCCATGACTCCTTCCTGTGTATAAATAAACATCATATACTTCTGGTATTTTTTTTCTCTCCTTCCTTTTTAACCATCTATCAATTCTACTATCTATCATCTGAGATGTGTCTCCCTGGGGACCAAATATAAGCCACCGACCCACCGCCTGCAGATAAATGAATAACTGTTGTTGTTTTGTCCTCTTTTACCACAGCAGTTTTTCCACAGGCCTAATTAAGGACCATTTACGACGTCTGTCCACACAAAACCTTAAGAAGAGCATCGAGGCCGGTGACGTCAGTGTGAGTGTGTGTGTGTAGGTGGGGTGTCTCCCTCAGGAGCAGCAGTCATAACTCATTACATTAGAACTAAAATAACATTTTCCACGGGTCAGTCAACCTTACACTGTGCACGCGCGCGCACACACACACACGTGCGCATGTATGTATGTATGTATGTATGTGTGCACATAAACACACTGGCTGCTCAGAGATAAGTGCATGGGCACACACACACTGGCTTACTCACCCATACACACACATGCCTTAATTAACAAGCGTGCAAACAGTCAACAGTTAAGAATATTTTATATTTAAAAAACACAATTGTTTGAAATATTTTCCACAGAAGAAACCATAATCTCTCTCATCCGTTCCTCCTCCTCTCGCTGCCTCTCACCTCTCCTCTCGCTGTGTACGTTCATGTCTTTCTCCTCCGAGAGTCGATGTTCCTCGCTGACTGTCTGACACACATTGTTGAAAAGTGCATGCACGGTGGTTTCAAGGCGACCCAGTCGGGCACACTTAAAACCACACCTGTGCTGCCACAGTGGATTTAGACCCCTTTAGCAACTATTTTACAAGAGTCGAGCAACAAATAAGATGGCTGTTTGGGCAGACTACAATTACAGCTGCTACTTTCCTTTAAGGAGAGTCTCTGTGAATCTGCAGTTCTTTCCTCACTGTGGTCGTCTTCAGTGAGAGAGAACGGCACGTTCAGTCCACCACAAAGCAGCCAGACTGAAACAGGTCACTTATTGCAAGAAATAACGGCATATGTGAAAACGGGATGGTTTACTTGTTCTGGTCACTCAGCACTAACTGGCTGCGTTTGCCATCTGGCGAAGCGGTGCTTACTTAGTTCCTTTACAATCATGTTGTTTCCTTTTACTTGAGTTCATGCAGGCTGGCAGTAGAGCAATGCTTTAATGTTACTGACAGGTAATTTCATCATTTTCAAAAATACCAGACAGGACATAGAAATGGTTTTATGCTGTCGTACGTTTGTGGCTCCAATGGAAGCTGCTTGCATCAACATAGGTGGAGTGGTGAAGCTGAGTGTAGATCAGGTGGTGCAGTGCGACTTTAGGTCACATTTTGGCATTAAATTGCAATTGCATTTCCATTTGTGTAGACACCGTCTTATGCAAAGACAGACATTTTTGCAGGCAAAGTTATTACCATTAATGCCATCTGATTGTACAATGTCCAAGGCCATTCCCTTTGAGTTAATTAAATACCGCCGTTATAGAAGAGCAGGAATACTGTAACTCACTTCCAACTATAATGTTTCATCTGCAGTCTCTAATTTGAGGGATGTGCTTTGTGTAGTTATGTATGGCCAATCAGCATGTGTATGTGATGGGAGAATCTAGCAAAATAAGGACATACTTCTCTGTTTTAAGGTGTATTCACATGATCATGGAACAATTTTGGATTTTGTGCAAGCCTTCTCAATTATTGTGTGTGTGGTTTGGTGCAACAGCACTGTGTGAAAACTGAGGATTGCATTCTGAATTGCACAAAGCAATAGGGAATAGCATTGGAGGCTGTGTGTGTGTGTGTGTGTGTGTGTGTGTGTGTGTATTTGCTCAATGACTTTAATCATTCTAAATGCTAAATTATTGTCTTTTACTGGCTTCTGTTTTTATTTTTCCTTTAATTGTATTTTATTTTTATTTTTCTATTCTCTTCTAATCTCTTTCTTTCTTTCTTTGAAATGTATGATTTTAATGTATTTTTATGCTTCTGTAAAGCACTTTGAATTGCCTGGTGTATGAATTGTGCTATACAAATAAATTTGCCTTGCCTTGCCTGTGTGTGTGTGTGTGTGTGTGTGTGTGTGTGTGTGTGTGTGTGCGCGTGTCTTTGCATGTGTAAGGACACAGTTGTACAATTACTCTTTGCGGCAGAATCATGAGAATTTGAAGACATCATGTACCGAACACTACAGCACTATACAATATACTGCAGCAGCTTAAGTGTGTGTGTGTGTGTGTGTCCCATTGCTGGCTATGAAATATGGATGCTGGTCAGGGTGGAAGCAGGGGAGTGGAAACGTCTCTGATCACTCCCTTCTCTCTCTCTCTCACACACACACACACACACACAGACACACACACACACACAGACACACACACACACACACACACCACAAGCATGCCCTTTGTATGAAGTCAGTGCTGTGCAGTGGGCAGAAATTAAACTCTGTGTAAAGGAAATGTGCACCTTAAAACATAGATTACTGGTGAAAGTTTTGCAGCAGTTGAAGTGGGTTAGGGTTAGGGTTAGGGGCTGATCTAAAACATCAATGAAAACCAGAACCAAACACTCAGGACGTCCTGGACTCCAACACAGTTCCACCATTTGACACCCACAATATACCTGACAGCACACTCACACTAACTGTTAATGCTAATCCGTGTTACTTTTACATTTTTTAATTTTCATTTTTTAAGATCTCCACAAAGGACCTGATTTCACGTTGTTACTTTGTAATACGCAGCACCTGCTCTTAAAAAGAAGAATGCATTTCTAGCACTAAATTAGACAGTTAAAGTTTGACACACCATTATGTTCACAGACTGCACTGTGTTCACGGCAGAGTACTGCAAAATGAACTTTACATGACGATTTTTTTTCTTTTTCAAAATGGAAATATCTTGTAGTATTTGAAGAGGAACGCTTCATGTCTTCATGTAGTGTTCACAAGCACACACACACACACACACACACACACACACATACACACACACACACACGCACATTCACCCATTGAGTTAACCCAGGCAGTGCTGGCAGGGTGCAGTGGGAGCTGTGGGGGTGGACGGAGGCGAGCTTTCATGCTCCACTGAAGATCCACTGTTGTAGCACTACAACCCAGTAATCATCACTAATACATGTGTGTGTGTGCAACAAATGTGTGTGTGTCTCAGTGAGCATATTTGACAATATGACTAAAACCATGCCATCATAGATGTGTGTATGTTAATTCAAGCTTGCACTGTGCGGCCATGTTAATATATATATGAGTGTGTTAGCGAGTGTAGATAATAGATTCGAGCCTGGGCTGTTTATTGCAGATTTTGCAGCTTCAGAAACAATTAGGTGAGAGGTTCTTTCTTCCTTTCATCCTTCCTCCTCCTCTTTTTTTAAAAACAACCATGTGTACCTTGTTAATGAATGAAAATCTTTGTTTTTATGTTTAAAAACCTGATTGAATCACTGGAGAGTGATGACCTGCTCTGTGCAAAAGGCCTGACTGTGTATCTAAATATTACATACATCCTCCAGGGTGTGTGTGTGTGTGTGTGTGTGTGTGTGTGTGTGTGTGTGTGTGTGTGTGTGCAGTTTGTCATCATGGTCAGTGAAGCATAGAGTTAGGAGATGAGACAAAGAGGTGAAGGTTTCATAGAGAGGACTCACTCCATTTATAGCAGTAATCAGCTCACACACACATACATGCACGCACACATGCACGCACGCACACACACACACACACACACACACACACGCACCAATACAGCCCAGTTGGGAAGTGTCAGGGCATCATTTGGTACTGGCCGATCTTTTCTGAAGAGGAGTTTCCACAGTCAACTGAGCACGCTGCACGAGCTTAGGCTATTAGAGCGGTGCAATGTGTCTGTGTGCGCGTCTGTGTTTGTGTGTGTATTTGTGTGAGAGGGAGATGGTGAAAGACGGAGAATTTGTGTGTGTGTGTGTGTGTGTGTGCATGTCTGCGTGTGTGAGAGAGATAGAGAGGATGTACACTGAAAAAAGTGAAACAGCAGCTTAACAATGAACACTGCAGTGAGAGAAGGACGGGAAACAGAGGGTTAGAGGGGGAGAGAGGGAGAGAGAGAGAGAGAGGGAGAAAGACAGAGAGATGGAAGCAGGACAGATAGCGAGAGCGGACAATGTTGTTTCACTCCAAATAAATGTTCCCCCACAATGGCTTTAATTATGCAGATAATTTTGATGTCCCTCTCTGCCTCCTTCTCTTCCTCCTTCCTCCATTCACCTCCTTCCACTTCTCCTGCCTGTTCTTGCATCCTTTCCTCAAACACCCTCCCCGTTCTGTCTTCTCTGTCTGCGCGCGAGTTTGTGAAAGGGAGAAAGAGAAGAGAGGGAGCGAGACAGAAAGAGAGAGAGAGGTTTTGTAGGGAGAGAGCAAGGTTGAGCATGCGAGACAGACAAGTGTGTGTGTGTGTGCGTGTGTGTGTATGTATGTGTGTGTGTGTGTGTGTGTGTGTGTGTGTGTAGGGAGTGGGGGTTTACACTCACCCCTTTACAGATAGCGACAGCCTCCTTGGACATTGACTTGGGATAGGAGACGTGATGCTCCATGATGGACTGAAATAACTCATCCTCATCCTCACCGTCAAATGGAGGCTGGAGAGGAGAGAGGAGAGAGGAGAGAGGAGAGAGGAGAGAGGAGAGAGGAGGAGAAACGGAGGGCAGGATAGGACAAATAGAGGATATTTAATTTGAATCATTAAAAGCTTTTTTTTTGTCTGAGCTCCTCAGAATCTAAGTGCTGCAGGCCTGAAACGCTCACACATTCACGACATTCACTCCAAATGAGATATCCGGGATTTGCAAATGTCACATCTACTCTAACAATTATTAATGCCACGAGAGAAAAACTCATCAAGGGGTATAATTTAATAGCTAACCTTTCATTACATGATGTCAGATTTTAAAGGCTGCGATCATGACTGTTTGTTTTTTTCACTTTCAGTCATGAATACAAATGCTGCTCAGGGAGTTTCTACGAGCACATTCCTGCTCAAAAGACTGCTTCGTTTTGTTTTTCCACCCACTGGGTTTAATAATTCTATTTGTAAAACTAAAACACACACACACACACACACACACACACACACACAGACTAACCTGTCCAGCCAGCATCTCATAGAGCAATACTCCAAAAGCCCACCAGTCCACAGATTTTCCATAAGGTTGGTAGGCTATGATCTGGAATATAAAAAATTCATTAGCTTAAAAGAGTCATAGAGAGGGGGGAGACACGATATCAGTTAATACAGCAGATTGTGTATGTGTGTATGTGCATATTTTCAGAGAGCATTCGTAGTGTTATATAAAAAATGAAAAAAGAGAGCTAGAGAGCGGTCAAACCAACTTTCTTCACCCAGCTGGCATATCACTGTGTCAAGTAGGCATAAATATCAGATTGTCGGTTTCGTAAAGACCCCCCAATCTGACATCAGATGGTATTTAACCATCTGATGAGCAGTTCTGAAAAGTGCACTGGCTCCTATTGTGCAGCCAATTAAAATGCGGCCCTGAGAAAGAGCCGATTTAGGATATTAAATCATCCACATGCTTAAAGGAAACTGTACCTCCCAGTAGCAGTACTGGTGGCAATGATGGAGGTTGGTTTAACAGTCACAGCATTAGAAAGCTAATAGAAATGGTGTCCAATAGACAGTTTTAGTAGTATTTTCATCTGTAGCAACAATAGCATTTGTCTTTTCTACATTTCATGTGTTTTTACTGATGATCAATTAGAAATACTGTTTTCATTACAGAGTTTAAGAGGTGCTGATGCCGATTGGTTGATTGGTGCCGATTTTGTTACTTATGGATACAGCCAGGCCAGCTGTTTCCAGTCTTCATGCTAAGCTATCGGCTGCTGGCTCCAACTTCATATTTACTGATCCAGATATGATCTCCTCTAACTCTTGGCAAGAAAACAAATAAGTGCATGTCCTGAAAAGTCCAACTATTGCTCGAAGGAACTGTAGTGTCTGTGTAGCGTCGATCACTGTGCACTAAATTAAGCACGCTCTTTAGCAGCTGTGAACTGCAGGAGTCAACACAGCAGTACAAATGTGAACACACAGTGGGCCAGAGACAGCGACCAGAGCACCTGCGAGGCCGGCCCACCCACCATCCTTGCACCTCACACACACTCTACCTCAGGAGCTATGTAGTCTGGTGTTCCACAGAAGGTCTTGGTGGTGACTCCGTCAGTCATGTTTTCTTTACACATGCCAAAATCTGCTATCTTAATATGACCCTCGCAGTCAAGCATCACATTGTCCAGCTTCAGGTCTCTAAAGGAGGTAAAAACAAAGTTAAAGAGGATCGACACTCAATTCACGACCCAACATGGACCACGAAGGCTCATCATCATCACAATGTGTTCTTACTCCAAAGTTTCTTCTCTACAATCTCACTGATTCACTTCAAGTTATTAGAATGTCTTGATGGCGGTAAACCAGCAGATAAAAACTGCACAGCTCACCTTTAATGAACCAAATGAAACAGCTTGCTGCAGTACTTTAGTGATTAAGACTCACATGTGTTACAAAGTACCTGCTTGTCAAACTTCAAAATTCAATTTCAACTCACAATCCTATTACCAAGAAATCAAATAATTAATTAAATCAAATGCACTATGATTGTGAAATATTTAATTTTCTGCTTCAGCCATTTCTGCCACAGTATGTTACTGTGTGTCATTGACAGAAGGGGAGAGAATAAATAATTATGAGAATAAGATTGCATTAATATCAATCTAAATTTGACTTTCACTGGTGATACATGACTTGGGGTTTCAGATGGAGTGGTGGATATCATAAATCTGCCCCTTCAGCAAGATGATATCACATATGATGATAAACGGTGTGGTGTAAATGTTGTATATATATAGTATGTCATGGAATGGAGGTTACCTATAGATGATGCCCTTTTGATGTAGGAAGAACAGACCGATGGCTATCTCTGCGGCGTAGAATCTACACAAACACAAGGCGAAACAAAAACAGTAATTAGATGGAGGCTGAGAGAAAGGACAGGAGGAAAACAGAGGGATCATTTGTGTGTGTGGGTGTGTGTCTGCATAAAGGTCACTGCTGTCTCTTCAAGGCCAGAGAGCAGCTGATAAGATCAACAGGAGGAGTCTGGACACGCTGACCACGCAGTCAGCTGCTGTTTGTGTGGGCGTGCGCAATCGGTGTCTGTTTGTGAAGTGCGGCTAAAAGATGTCAGGAGGCATTTTGAAAGTGCGTAGAGCGGTGGAGAATATGTGCAGCCTGTTAAGAGCTTTTTGGGGATGTTTTATTTGTGATCAGAATGACGATCACATGCGGGGCCGCTGTGGCGGGGAGCGAGACGCAAAACACAAGAGTGCCAAACAGAAAAGACAAGACACTGAGACAAAAGTTCAAGGCGTCATCAGCTGCAGAGCAGAAATATCTTGACTTTTGTCTGATAAATAAATTAAACAGAGTAGAACACGCTGATGGCCTTAGATAAACGAGTTCCTCACCGCGTTCGACTTGCCCTTCAGCCGTCTAAACCTTCTGCCAGAGGGAAGAAACTCTAATTCCCTACAAAGCAGATGAAGGGCAAACTCCTCCACGGCTCTTGCTTTCCCCGACAGCCCGCTTGTCAAATATGTCAGCCCGCTGGTTTGACTTGACACCAGTGATCTCGCCAGCCACCTTAACTATACTCTGCAGTTTTGGAGGTATTCTACTGCACGCTGAAAACTCACTGCTGGATTACTCTCGTGTCTTTGAAGTTCCTCAGAAAAGCAACGTGCATCGGGGCGAACAACATATTTCACCCCCGGGCTCTGCTAGGATTGCTCATCCATCACCTGAGCCCGTCAAACTGCTGATGACTCACTCAGTATCATTTAAAAACGCGTTACCAAACTGTGAAACACTGTGGGAAGCGTGGGATTAAGATTTTGTGTTGTGATGGCGTAAGAATGTACCTCAGCCTTCAGTCCACAAAAGCTGCTTTGTGTGTCTCTGTACTCACACAGCATGGGGCTCTTTGAACTTGCCGACCTGCTGAATCTGATACATGAGATCTCCTCCGTTTATGTACTCCATGACAAAATACAGACGGTCCTGTGGAGAGACAGGCGGAGAGGAAGATGTCAAAAAGTGCATGTTCCTGAGAGGTCACAGAGAAATGGGATGATAGAGAGAAAAGTGTGAGATGCTGCAGAGAAAGGTATTGTTCAGAGGTAAATAGAGACTGAGGGGTCAAATGAGACAAGATAAAAGGAGAGATCGAGAAAAAAATGGAGGGATAAGGAAAATAAGTCTGTGTGTCCAATCAGTCTTCAACTGAAGGAGCACGGCAACTTCAATTTAAGAGCTAATTCTCCTCCATTATCTACAGAAATTGGCAATAAGGTACAATATGTGTGGGAGCGTGGAGGGATTTGGTATGTGGCCATGTGTGCGTTTGAGAAAAACATTGTGGAGTTGCGTTGTGTATTCGGGCTTTTAATGTGTGTGTGTGCGGGGATATTTTGCTGCACTGCCTGCTAAGTCTTATGAGCAGTTGTTTGTGTGCAGTATGTGCTGATGACGTGATGTGTGATTAAAATGCATTTCTATGCGCGTACTGCACAACATGTACAGTGAGTATGTGTGCATGCATGCATGTTATAATTGCCTTTATGTGTGTGTGTGTGTGTGTGTGTGTGTGTGTGTTACAACTGCCTGCTAAGTCCCATATGTATGAATCCTCTGGTCAAAGAATTAGCACTGAGGAGGATTAACACACTGGTTAGTGTGTGTGTGTGTGTGTGTGTGTGTGTGCGTGTGTGTGGGCCAGGTCAACTTTATTTGTCAAGCCTTTAACCGCAGCCTCAAATGGTTTCAGCACACATTACGTCCATCAATCGGTGAAAACATGACCGAACGAGTGTGTTTATGTTGTACATGCAAATGACATGCACTCAGTGTTAAGTATGAGACCAGTGAGCTATATTTACTCCTCTGTTGACTCATCTTTGGCGTAATATGGATTAAACTGTACGTCAGAAGAGGAGTATGAATTGAATATGAATCCAGCCTGTGTACTCCAGCTGTGAGCTGGTGACAGCAGGCAGGGCGGCTGCTGTTAAGACCACAGCGCTCACCAGCAGCGAGGCTCTGGCCTTCAGCAGGACACCGCACTGTGGCGCCCTTCATGTCAAATAGAAAGTGAAGGTGGAGGGTCGTGGGAAGGGTGACTGTTCAGCTTGCAGAGAAAGTAAATGGATATTTTTTTTGGTTTCTAGTCAAGACATTTTCACTCCTAACTTGTCACATACAGATGCTTGATCAGGACCCCTTGGTGTTACTTTTTAAGGCACCGGGTACCCTTTTGGTGTCATTTTTCATTGCGCAGAGCTCTGCAGTCAAAGTTAGCAATAATAAATATGCAACGTTGGGTTCAAAATAAAGCTTGAAATAATAAACACTTGGCCAATGTTGTAAAATGGTCACACTTTGGGTAGGTTTAAGCACAAATACTACTTGGTTAGGTTTGGGAAAAGATCCTAGTTTGGCTTAAAATGACCATGTTAGTTATATACATGACTTAAAAAAGAAACCAGCCTTCACTTCTGGTTTCACATAGGACATGAACCCTCTCCTGGGTGAAATTCCTGCACATGATCTATCCAACCACATTCCTCCATATATGGACTTTACACCATTTGATGTGTTGGGAATGAGAACAGATTGCCTATAGAAGTCTATCTGACTATGCTACATGTTGAGTAATGGCGCTTAAAAGGGTACCCAGTGACTTAAAATGTGATGCCAAGTGGATGTGACTTTCATTCATTTTTGCTTTGTCACAGTGTGATATTTTTAGATATTTAGTTGGAGTACAGTAGTCTGACACTAAATACACCTTCACTGTGTAAATTAATGCATTTAGTCAAACAGTCCTGCAATAAATCCAACTGTTGTGAAGGTTCAAATGTTCAGTTTTAGTTGAAACGGTTTTAAAGAGGTGTCAACTGCAGGATCATTTTGAGAATCAGAGTGCATTGCATTGTACAGAGAGATGCTTCTGCACTTAGCCTGGACAAAGTAATAGATGAGGGTTAGATGAGAAGATTGATACCAGTTTCATATCTGTCCATTCAATAGCAGCTGGTTAGCTTAGCTTAGCATAAAGTCTGGAAACAGGGTAACAGCTGGCATGGCTCTGTCCAAACTTAAATCTACCAGCACGTGAATTGCTTTGTGTTACTGTTTGTCTTGTTTGTTTAATGCATACAAAAGCCAAAGTGGAGAAACAAGTTGTGGTTTTATGGAGGGTTATGTGCCAGACTGTTTTCTCTCTTTTCTTTTTTAAACAAGTGGGAAGTTTCAATTAGCAAGTTTTGGAGGTGCTATGAGTAGCTAGCTGTTTTTTCATGTTTCCAGCCTTTATGCTAAGCTAAATGATATGTAATGGACAGATAATCGATTTGATATCAACTTAATCTTTGCAAAACGGTGAACCAATATAATCCCCAAAATGTCAAACTAATGCTTCAATAAAGAAGGTGCTGTTTTCATAAGATTAGACAATACCTTCCACGATATCTTACAAGTGTTACAAGTGATAATCCGTGGGCCCACCTACCATGCTCTGGAAGGTGGAGTGCAGCTGTGTTAAGAACGGGGGCTTTCCAGGCAACGCCAACACTCTCTTCTCCACCATGGTGCATTCCACGTCATCATCCTGGATCACAACGTCCTTCTTCAGGATCTTTATAGCGTACAGATCGTCTGTCCCTTTACGCTCTGCCAGCATCACCTACGGAGAGGAGAGAGGACAGAGAGGCTCGATGGGAAATCCAAAGAAGGTAAATTCATTAACATTCAAAATCTAATGTCATGCCGTTCTACCAACATCACCTTGAAGAAAAACGAGTGCAGGGAAGGAAAGAAAGAAAGAGGGAGAAAGAGGACAAGGAAGGGAGGGGGGCTGAGGGGAGGCAGGAGAGATAGAGGAGGTACTGTAAAGGGCAGGGATAAAGGAAAGCTTCAGTGACTGTTTGGGTTAGATATGGACAGAGCCAGGCCAGCTGTTTCCAATTAGACAGTCATAGCAGAAATAAAGAGATGAAGGACGGGAGAAGAGGAGAGAGAATGTATTCTTTCAAGATGTGTCTGAGGAGAGGCAAAGTAGAAGAAGTGGGAAGAAAAAGAAAGGCAGGCCAGAAGGAAAGGTGATAAAAGGCTCCTACATGGTGTGATTGCATGTTACACCGCCAGAGATAGACCTAATAAAATCTCCTTTCACAGAATCCATTCTGAGGCACGTCAAATTGTGAGATAAACGCCTGGTGATTCATAGCAGCGAGATGTTAAATAAAAAAAAGCAAGCACACATGTCGTCAACTTGCATCATCCCTTTGTGCTACCCCCGTTTTGAAAATGCAGCAAAATAAAAAGCAAGTTTGGGCCACAGCGCTGGCTTTATGTGCTCTTCATTCAGCAGACACGGCGCTCACAGCGCTCTGTCTGCACTGGATTCTGTGTAACGTCGTGCACATTCTGAGCGCTTGCTGTGTTGACATTGGTCGTAACACAGGCCACACTGTTGGAATTGACCGTTCGCTAAACCCCCCGCCACGCAATGATTGTCCAATCACAGCTCTGCAACGGTCAGTGTTGTTTTCAAGCTGCTTCAGGCAAAAGTGAGAGGAATGGATTAAACAACGTGTGTATCCGCTCTAATGTGAGATGCCTTTGTGGCCACATCAGGATGAATAGTTTACTGCCTACAGAGGCCACCGAGCACATCATTAACTATCTATAGTTGCATAAGTTTATGGGGTTACAGGTTAAGTCTTTACTGGTTTTGGGGAATACTCGAGCAGTTTGCCAAACACATGGGCTAGTCCTCATCCTAAAAGCCTGAAAATACAGTAAGAACAGTTGCGGAAGCTAATTAAGCCAATCGAGGTTATGTTAGAATGACAAAAACTGTCTGATCTTGATTTTTCCTGATCATAACTGTCATACGAGGACTAACTAGCTCTTCACTGCAATACAGGAACGATGCTTTTGTGTTTCCATGTCGTCTAGACATTCAATGTCGGCTAGAACTGCTGCTTTCTTCAATCTGCCACTGTTATTGTAAACAGTGACTGTGCTGTGTGAGAATGAACAAGCAGAGCAGCAGCAAGTGGTTGAAAAGTTGTGAAGACGGCCATCTTTGGATGCCAAGGCTGAATCGACCATTAGCGCACACGTCTCACAGTTGCCATTTTGTATCAACAACCAAAGATTTCACACCAGGACCGCACAGTTAGCGGCCTTAATTAATTATTCTCTCCACTCTTAATGCCGTGCAGCTCTGTTCTGCCATAACTTCAGGAAAAAAAGAGAAAAAGAGGAGGGGCAGTTAACCACGCAAAGCAAGATTTTCATACTGTTCAGCTTCTCATTGCCCTTCACGAACATCAGGGAGGAGAACAAGTAGAAAAAGACTAAGAAGAGAAAGAGGGGATTATTTCGCGTTTGTGTTTCTTTCGGGCGCACAGTGTGGGGGCGGGTGGAGATAAAGGAAGGTGAATGGGTGAGGAGAGCTGGATTTAAAAAGTGGGGGACAGATTGAAGGAGGAAGTGAAGGGCAGGAGGATTGGGAGGACGGACAGACAGAAGGGCAGAGAAAGAGACTGGCAGGCAGCTGTCAAGCAATCCAGAGATCCTTTTTGTTTTAATTGTGAAGTCTGGAAGCACGTCTGCTTTCAATTTCACCTGTGACACACCCACACACACACACACACACACACACACACACACACACACACATATAATCTGTAGCTGCTGATTCCTGTGGAGGCCGACCAGACAGATGCCTAGAATGAAACCACTGTGCGATGCCTCCGCACTGCTGTGTGTGTGTGTGGTTTGTGCGTGTGTGTACTCTGCAGATTAAATGTCTTGTAGCCAAGGTCAGACTCATACTGCTTACAGTCTCTCAAACAGAGGAGTAAACGTTTCTGTCTCGTCTTCCCCTCTCACAGCTCTTGTTTACCGTATCCTGTTCTCCTCTCCTCCTCCATCACCGTTTCTTCCCTCTTGTTTCTCGACTTCTCCCTTTCCTACTTTTCCTCTTCCTTTCTCCTCTCCTGTCCTCATTTCGTCTTTGCTGAAGAATCTCTTAGCTGCTGCTGCGAATAGCAGGCAAAATGTAGGTCAAGTCTCAGCTCGCAGGTCATCTCATAAAGTTGAAGCAGGCTTGTGACCAGGTCACAAGGTCACTGAAGACTGAAATCTGTATGGGAGAATTACATGAGCAAGTGTAACTGTTGAAGGGGTCTGTGTGTGTAGCTACCCTGCGTTGTATTTTTTGAACAACTGTTTCTGTGACAGTATGCTAACAGCAAAGACCTCTCTAAGGTCCCATGCACGGAACAGGAGACCCAGAACAACTGTCAGAAACTGAGAAAAGTTGTAATTTATGTAAATCATCAGCGCAGATAAGCAGCGTCTCTTTGTCCACATGTGAGAGCGCTCTGCTGAATCTAGCGGACTGCCTGCACACCCTTCCTCCTCCTATCGTTCTAAAGCTAATAAACGTTTCATCTTAAAGCAAGGCCGTGCACGGGCAGGAAGAATATGGAGGAAGAACGGCTGAGCTTTACATTATATGGCTAGCATGGTGTGTTTGTAGTTCCCACAAGGCTAATTGAGTTTTGGGACCTCAACAAAGGATCTTTCATCCAATCGTATTTCATATAAAAACCTTTTATGACGTTTCTGATACCAAATGGCATAAAACGCATGGTGGACCTATGGTGACTCGAAAATTAACGGCTCAAATGCTCAAGTTAAGCTGAGTTTGACTGATTTATTGAGATGAGATACACAAATCCTCTGGGGAAGCAAGATAGACTTATTCTATGTCTGCAAAGAGAAACATGTGCTGTCAAGCCCAGAGTGAGCAGGACCACTACCTACTCACTTGTTATAAGTTGCTGTAGATGCGTATCTGATTAATGATGCAAAATCGGAAACTTATCACACTGATTATTCTTCCCAAAACCGCAGAGAATAGAGCAATAAGAGTGACCTTATGTCCACTTCATCATTTTCTTCCCCCTAAGAAATCGGAAACTTATCATCTTTTCTGTTTATGCCTTATAAATATTCAGGCATGGTAATGTGGAGGGGTTACTGGGTTTGGGATACTACAGGGAGTGCAGCACAGATGGACAAAGACATACAGGTATATGTGTGTGTGTGTGTGTGTGTGTGTGTGTGTGTGTGAGCCTGTGAAGGTGTGTTTGCGTAGAGGGCAGCCACAGTTCAGGAGTGTGCATTACAATCTTCAGCTTTAAAGTTTAGCTCTCTGTTGAAGTTGGATCTAAGCTGGCTGTATCCTTTGGTGTGATGTGTGTGTTTGTGTAAGCGTGTACTCATCACATATGGTGGCAGTGTGACTCTATGTAAATACAAACTCCATAAAGTTGAAACAAGGAGGGAGGACACCATCTGGCCCAAAGCTCATTTAATGCAACCACAAAGACAAGGACAAGACCGGCACAAGAGAGAGACGACATAAAACCACAGGGTTTCATCCAAAATCAGAACACCTGCGCACACAGAAGACGCACAGGGCGCGAAGTAACAACCAGAGCCGTTTGGCATCCTCGCCAAGGTGACGCATTTGATTCTTTATACCTTCTATCTTCTGCTTGTGATTTTAGGCATTACCTCATGCATTCAGCATCTGAGTTACATTTCATGATCCAATCGAGGCTCAGTGTCTTCCTCAAGGTCTCTTGGTCACAGTGTCATTTGTAAACTGGCTACTCCACTATGAATTGTGGTGTTTATCACTATCGGCGACGCCCTTTTATCCAAGAAAGTTGTTCAGGGTCATTTGACGGGAAAGCAGTCCTCAGGACATAAACTGTCATGTGTCGTAAATGATGCTGCTGTGTTCTCTCTGCTGACCTTGCAGAGTGAATTTACCCAGGGAAAACTAATGAAAGCACACTCCACTGCACCGCATGATACTGCACCATGTTGTATTACAGTGGGCTGTGCTGTGTTATTCTAAACTGCCATATATCATATAGCTTATACAGCCCAATGGATCATATCCACCGCATAGTGTGCATGTGCTGTCTACCCCCACACAGACTTCTTCAGACTGCTAATGTGCTTAAGTTAACAAACACATTAAACATTTTTACTAGCCATTTGATGATTACCTTTTGGTTTTATCATGTCCACATTGCATTGTTTTGTTCTGGGTGACAGCAGACAATCAGACGAGAGGGTTGGGGCTGTGTTGCTGTCACGAGGTCGATTAAAGACCCTGAAATTTATCTACAATGTTAAATATTCCTGAACAAATAAGCAAAAATGAAAACTACAGTTATGCTTAATGGTCCAAAAGTCATCTAATCTAACTCATCAGGACCCTGTGGGTGTGGCTTGATCTGCTTTGACTGACAGTGACCTGATAAAATAAGCAAACAACCCACCAACTGGCATCACATTTTTACTCAAATGTTGCTAAACTGCACAGAAGTACGTGACACATTTTTCCAACTGAGTCCTGTCCCCTTCAAACAAGTGAGCATAAAAATACAAATATATGTATCTCTCTACACGACAACACGTTCCCTCTTCCAGCGTAGACAGGAAGTGAAAAGACAAAGGAGTCTGAGCACTTCCTTGTTGCTGAAGCATACAATCAACACTATCACAGAGGCTTGACTTGAAAATGACGAATATGAAGGTGTGTGTGTGCGTGTGTGTGTGTGTGTGTGTGATATCATCTCACTGTAAGCATGTACACAGAGACATCTTAGCAGCAGTATTGTGATGCAGATGTCCTCAGATGGTGAGGCAGCTGCCACACAATCTGTATGTATGTCTATGTGCTGTGCATAGAATAGGCCTAAATGAAGAATGCGTGTATGTGCGTGTGTTTGTCTCTGTGCTCCAACACAGGCTGCACATGTGTGTGTTTCTTGTGTTTCTACAGAAGGTGTGCACTCATGCGTATCTGTGCATGTTTCAGGAATCTGTGTGTGTGTGTATATGTGTCCCGGGTATTCCAGTAATGACCGACCCTCGACTGGCTCTCTCCACATTGACGCATCAATGTTGCTTTAAATGCCTGTTACTATGGAAACAGGCTGCCGGCATACAGGTCTGGTACACAGACAATAGTCTCTCGCTCTCTCTCTCCACCCCTGCTGCTATACCCATCGTTTACCCAAATTTTCTCCTTCCCTCCTTCCCTCCCTCTCTCGCCACATCCTCCCATTCTTTTCAGTTTCCTGACTTGATTTTCATTCACTCACGTCAGTCTTCCCCCTTCAAGGTGTCCCCCTCCCTTCTCGCTCTCCCTCTTTTCATTCAGCCTGACGTTTTAACCTCTCTCTCATTTCATTCACGTCAACCTTGCCGCCATGCTCTTACATCTGTCTCTCTCTCTCCTTTCATCGCTCTCTCCACTTGTCATGTCATCCTCTTCGTCTCTCTTACCCTTCATCCATCTCTGTCCACCTGTGCTTCATCTCCTTTAATTCCCTCTATCTCTATCTCCTCTCTCTGGCCATTTTTTTCTTTCCTCCAAGCTCAGCGTGTGGATATAGAGCTGTAGTGCTCAGTCAAACACAAATGCTCACAGACGCATGCATCACCTCACACAATTAGAGCACCGATATACTTGGTTTAACTATGTCTTTGCATACTTTCCACACATATTATACATCCCATGGAAGCTTTACAATGTGTGCAGCCTTAAAGTGAGTCCTCCATGTCTATAATTAAGCACATGAACATTTGGGGCACTACATCATGATTTGCTGTGATGTTAAAGCAGGCAGAAACATCCTAAAATATGCACCTGTGGCTCCGACATGGACACACATCAACACCACGACCTCACCTTGCCGAAGCTGCCCTTGCCCAGCACCATCAGGAAGTTAAAGTCAGACAGCTTCATGCGATCTTGGTTGCCATTGGAGTCGAACCGGGATGCAGCGTTGGCCGACTTGCCTTCTGTGTTCTTGCCAGGGCCGATCTTAGCCCTCTAAATGAGAGGAAGAGAAAATGGGGGACTGCATTAGACACAGCCTCCAACATTCACAGAGACCACAGGCTGTAAGTGGACTGACTCTAATATATTTAAGCATGCAAACAAAAAAGGAAAAAGTTAAGATGGGACAGCTGCATCATAGAAGATCTGTACAATCAACAGTTTCAAGGTGGACGTCCAAGATTAGTGTCACCAATTCAATATCTGAGCAAATGTTAAATATGGTTAGATTAGATTCAACACATGCTCACAATCTGCCCGTCTGTTCCAGTATGTTTATGTTAAATGCTGTCATCATTTGACAAACTCTGACATACATACTACTACTTATCTGGAGGCTTATTAGTTATGGTAAATGCTAAATATGCCAGTCACATCAAATATACTAAAAGAATGCTACATTTAAGACGGTGGGAGAATTTTCCCACCAGGGAAAATGTCATCCAAGATCACTGCAAACACTACAATGAACAAAAAGTATGAGGAGCTTGACTTTACACTGACATTCTCGGCAGAAACATGTACTTCACAAGTCAAAGTTCTAATAGAAATATATACAAGCCTCAAAAGTTTAAAGTTTCCACTAAACGTTCAGAGGCTCTTTATTCAAAATTTGGGGCATTTTAATATCACAGAGAGAACATTTTTGTTGGAGAGACAGGAGCGGAATTGATAAATATGTTCAAAAGGGAAAGTTTTTAGCCTTTTGGTTCATTCTATATCATTTATTCCGTGCTGGCACTTTACACTCCACTTCACACTTTCCATAACAAATATGGCCTCCCTGAGAGTCTGCCACTCTATTCAGTCATGACTGCCACTTGTTTCTGTCCTTCAACTGCTCTCTCCCACTGGCTGAAAGTTTTTGTAGCACCTCTCTTTTCTCTAAAATTCATTTCTACTTCATCTTTATAAATGTGCCCTGTGTCTCTGACTCTCCATTTATTCATCACCACTTCCCTGTCTCTCTTGTCTATTCACTCCGGTTCATTTCCGGCTCTCTCTGCCTCGACCTTGTCCCGGTCCCTCATCCCGTCTGTCGTACGAAACTATTATAATCTTAAAATCTAATCTAATTATAATCTCACTTTGTTAAGCCATGCTTCAATTAAAAAAAAAAAAAAAAAAACGGTCTTAAGAAATTTAAAAAACCTGCACCCTCAGAGGCAGAGGTGCGGGATGAGTACATCTTATCCTATCTTATCTCAAATTGCTGATCCACAGTGAGGCTCTCTGCACTTCGTCTGTCCTGTGCAGTAATTTCTCCTCTGGCTCGTCTTGAAAATTGTCAGAGACAGCATCCGAGTATTCTGCTGCTCCCTGCGCTGTTTGCTGTGTGTGTTATGTGTGTGTGTGCGAGCCATACGGTTCCCAACTCATCAATGGATAAAAGGCTCTATCTGTCTCCATCTGTTCTGACACACACACACACACACACACACACACACACACACGCATGCACACACATACGCGCGCGCACACACACACACAGGGGAGCAGTAGAGGTATTTGTGAGCAGCAGAGCATGCTGAAGGCAACAGTCAAAGCCTTCAGAGATTAATGCTGCTCTCTCTGTCTACAGCCATGTTTGTGCACATTATAAACAGCAGAGGAAGAATGAACGGCAGCAGCACAATCTGACTAAAGGCGGGTTTTTGCATTTGTGGATAAAGAGTGTTTGTGCACTTATTTGGTGGCATCTTTACTATTCATTATGAAATAGCAAACCATCGTCTGTCTCATCCCCGTTACTGTCCTAACGCAGCCTCTGTGCAGCAGCTGACGTGTGAAAACTGGGACAGCTTGACTATTTTAAAAACTGTTCCTAAGGACTTTTAACCAGTGTCCTCTACGAAAATGACATGCTCTTTTTTTTACTGACACAACTTCTTCTTCTTCTTCTTCTTCCATAGTTAGCATCTAAAATATCAGAGCATTATCACCAGCCCCATGGCAGATAATAGGAGGAAGTGGAAAGAAGGAAAGACAAACAGACACAAAGGAAAGGAGAAGGAAAAATAAAGATAAGCTGAAGTGGAGGAGAAGTGAGAGGGAAGAAAGCAAAAAGGGACAAAGAAAGAGAAAGAAATTGATATTATTTATTTTACCTAGTTGCATATTATTTGGCAAGGTGTGTTTTGATCAAAACTTCATGCCAATAAAGCTTCATTACACTGAATCGAGATGGAGAAATGAGGAAGCCTTGCTTTCTGCTTCTTAATTTCCTTTCAATAACGAGTTTGACTGTGTGTGTGTGTGTGTGAGTGCGTGCATGCATACATACAACATGCATTATTTATTACTGTGACTAGCTTGTATGTGTGTTTGTGTGACTGGGATGTGAATGGAGGCATGCAGGTCATGTTACCAAAGTTCAATCTCCCTCTGTCTGTCTATGCCTCCCTAGAAGTTGTCTATATGCTTGTGTGTGTGTGTGTGTGTGTGTGTGTGTGTGTGTGTGTGTGTGTGTGTGATAGCTGGCCCCTTGAGATTGTGTCTCAGTGAACGTCTGAGGACCGTGACCTTGAGGAGATGGAGGGAAAGAAAAACAGATAAAGAGAGAGAAACACACAAGGGGGCACTGAAGGTGACAGAGGACAAAATAGATAAGTGAAGAAGTGAAAGGGAGGCAAAATGAAGACAAGGCAGAGGAAGAGAGGAGAGAAGGCTCCCAATAAAGCCAACATCCAGACTCTTAACTGAACACACTATCAACAATGAAAAGAATCTTGTTTCACAGCACTTATCTATCACTAGACTTTGTTCACAGCATCATGTGTAGGAGAAAAAACAACAAAGTGACCATCGCATATAAAAGCTTGCACTTTTAAGTCTTGCATCACAAAAGATTTTGCCTGTTTTTGCCCGTTTTTTCATTGTCATTGTTATGGATTCATATGCAAAGATTAAACAGCTGAGATGTAACATGTTAATTAATGAGCTTTAGAAGTGCTGATAGGTGGATTTTATTACCTGTGGACAGAGGCAGGCTAACTGTTCTCCTGTGTTTCCAGTCTTTATGCTAAGCTAAACTAACTGTCCACTTGCGACCCTCTAACCACAATCGGGGCTGAAGTAGGGACAGGTGAGAAAACAGAAGCAAAATTGCTCTCGACCAGTTCCACTTCACTCTGTGATCAGCGCATTTCAGAATGACTCTGATGTTTTGTGGCTTCATGTCAGCAAGACAGAAGGAGAAGCGGAAAAGAGGAGAAAAAAGAGGAAAGGCACAGAGCAGGGTTATCCTCTCCACTGCCAAATGTGTTAATGAGTGGGCCTACTGGTCAGCCACACACACACACACACACACACACACACACACACACACACACACACACACACNCACACACACACACACACACACACACACACACACACACACACACACACACACACACACACACACAAGCATACCAAACTGACACATCCAAACACATGCAGGCACACATTTGCAGAGGCTCCCATGTGAACACGCAAACGGCCTAAAAACTACCAATGCACACCTCAAACTTCTGTCGAAGCTCCTCGTTGCCCTCCTCCCCCTCTGGAGCGACGGGGACGTTGAAGTACTCGCCTTCTTCCTGGGAGAGCAGCTTAAACCTGAAGAGGAAAGAATATTTCCAGTCATCTCAATTCCCAATTACTTGATACAATTTAGGCGTTTAACTGCTGCCATTAGCTGAACTGCTGACACTTTATGCAGTGATTTAAAGTCTATAAAGAATAATCGGCTGATTATTTTGTAATTCACTCTCCTTCATGGTGATCCAGCGCAGCCTGACAGAGACGGGCCAAAAAACATAGCGAAGACGCTTATCATTTAGCAAAATCAATAGAATATAATTTCTCATATTGGCCTCATTACAACAAATGCCACAACCTCATACCTCCAGCATCTCCAGTAAATAACATTGTGTGGGGTGTTTATGCTTTAGTGCCACAGATCAAAACTTTTTGCTTTGACACAGTCGATCCCACTTCCATTTTTTTTTTTCATTTCAGTTTTCATTTTTTTTTAAGCTTGGAAGTATGCATCCAGTAAGTGGTCCAAGGGGTGTATGTTTCATTCACTTGATGTGTTTCACTATTATTTGTTGCATTATCATGAAAGATGTTTTCTTTTCCTCAGAGAGCCATGAGATCAGATCTCTGCTTCCAGAGGTCACAGCTGATATCTTTACCTTCTTTTGTTCAAATGTTGTTATCGTTATTATTATTAAATATAGCTTTTCATACCAAATCCTGATACTATCACCTGTTACCAATGAACCTGTTTACCAGTGCTCCAACGTGTTTGAAACGTGTTGTTTCCATCAAATTCAGAATAAACATTTATTTACAAAAATCAATGAAGTTGATGAGATAAAACATTGAATATATTGTCTTTGCACTGTTTTCAGTTTGTCAAAAAGGGTTAGCAAGCTATCACATTTTGCTTTATTTATTGTTTTACACAGCACCCCAACTTTTTCAGTCCAGGATAAGCAGAGCAGCTGAATACAGCAGCTCAAATATACTGCCAGCAGACAGCAGCCATGTGATCCACTGTTAATGGCACAATGGAAACATCTAAAGTAATGGAAGACAATCAAACAGGTTGCAGTTCTTCACTTATTGTGGTGATGTATTTTTCAGCTAACAATTAAAATCTGCTGCTGGCTGTTAAAATGAATGACCCATAACTTGTAACAAGCACTGAGCCGTATTGTGTTCGGATAGCGTGCAATAGCATTATAGAACACATGGACTTCTGGCTTTAAACCTCAGCTGTTATGTTCATAGCACTCTCACTGTGTTCCTCCTCCTGATGCTGGTGCCAGCAGGTGTGAGGCTTTGGAGCACACACTTACAAGTTCTCTCTGCTCTGAATATCAGCTTTTTAATGGCATCGCTCTCACACCTCCACCATTCCACCTCAAACGCTGGCATCTCATTAAAAACCCTGACAGAGCAGCGTCAGCAAAAAGAGAGGAATATAGAGACTGAACTCGAGAGAGGGAGGTGGAGAGATAAAGAAGAGGAGATAAAGAGACAGGGTAGAGATGCTTTGGCTCTGAGTATCGCCAGAATAAAAAGAGGAGCTCCAACTGAAGTATTTCTCCAAACAGTGCAGTAATGAACAAGGTCACCTTCACTCCCCCTCCTCCTCTACCTGAGCTGCTTCCCTGCCTCATGTCTCTGCACCCCCCGCCCTCTCCATTCATCCACCCATACCCCCTTTCATCTCACCATCCGTCCACTCCTTGTTTCTGGAGCTCCGAGATGCCAAAAGACAGCGATCCCATGAAGTCGTTGCGGCTGGTCAGGTCCCAGTCCCACACCTCCACCGACAGACGGCGGTCCTTATCGTACTCCTTCAGGTGGCTGCGAGAGAAACGAGGACATCGACAGTTGGATGATGGCTGAGAGAGGTAACTCTAGGTCTTGTTCTAGTATTTTGACCCTTTTCTGTTAAGTTTTTAACTTTCAAACAACAGCAGTCATCATTTCCATTCTTGTCCTGACATAACAATTTGTGGCCTCTGTTAATCTGTCACAAAACATATACACAAATAGCAGCTGTCTGTAAGTGTTTTACTCACACCACACGTTTGATGCAGTTTATCAAAATGCTTCTATCATCTCTTATTTTGATTTGTTGGATAAATGCAAAAAAATACCTTTCAAATTGAACATCAGCACCCAGATGCCTGAAAATGCAAATGTCAGTCTTCTTCTATGTGATGCATCTTATCAAGAATGTGACTTCAGGAAACCCCGACAGCACATTTTATGAATAGAGGAAGCCAGATGTTTCTATGTGAGTGCCAGCGGTTACACATGTCGAGCATAATGTGGTGCTCTTAAAACACTCTTAAAGCACTGTGTGAGAGAGAGCTAGATGAAGAAACAGGGATCAAATGAGAAGAAGACTTCATGAAGGAGAAGAGAGGAAAAGGGAGAGACAGACAGAAAGATAAAGACAATAAGAAATCACCAAACATGGTGTTATAAAGCCTTACAATTTAAAGGTCTCATTCCAGGTGGGGTTGAGGCAGCACTTTATGGTCTTGGTCTTCTGTTTACTCTCGCTGCGGGGATCTGGGATCAGTTTAAGCTTCACATAGGGGTCTGACAGACCGTTGGGGTCCATAGGAACCAGATTCTTGCCCTCTTTGACTGGGGGGGGGGCAGACAGGACAGAAAGAGGGGGAGGAGATGTGAAAGGAGAGGGAGAGGAACAGAGAGAATCATGAATTCATTTACCTGAACATGTTATGGTTTTATTGCATTTTAAATGAAATATGAACCTTAATAATCACTTAAATAAGACACATTTAGAATAATGAAAACAATAATTATGCAACACTTTCTTTACATTTCCTGTAAAAAATACAACTGCAATTTGGTTACTGTGTTGATTGTTGCCTTTTCCAAAATTCATACTCTGGACAAGGACAACAATACTGGAGAAGCTGGTATGAATGTCTCCATTTGGTCAGCCAGTTTCCTTAAAAGTTATAAGAAGAGTACAATCACTGCACATCAATGATTAATCACACGCTTGTATTTATTGACAGCAGGTGAGCTCAAAAACACTCTCACATGACCTGGACCAATATGTAGCATTGAAAGAGTATCTTCAATTTTTATTCAAACCAGCCAGTATCTTCTATGGTGAAGCAGCCATATTTAGCATTTAACTGGGCAATTTCTTGTGTGTGAAAATCAGAAATTCAGAAATATACGTAACAACAAAAAACACCCGGACACCAACAAATTAAATTAGGCAAGGCAAAGTTGAGGCAACAGAAAACACACACACACACACACACACACACACACACACACACACACACACACACACACACACACACACACACATATATTCATACACACACAACAGAATCCCTTGAGTTGCATTGGGGGTTAAAGCCTTGAGGTTGCCAGATCTGCCTGTAATGACCATGTAGACAGATGAAGGTTGCCATTTCCAGCACTAATCCTTCTTTTGTGGTCGTCTGTTATTGGGCTGTAATTGTATTCCAGTGGCATAAAATCCCCTGTGATTGTGTATGTGTGTGTGTGTGTGTGTGTGTGTGTGTGTGTGTGTGTGTGTGTGTGTAATTATTGCTGCTGGTCAAGTTGCGAGGTGACATCCAATTACCAGAAGCAGGGCTGGTACCACCGTGTCTTAGGCAGCTCACTGGGGAAGCACTCAGGAACACACATAAACACACACACAAGAGCCCGCCCATACATACACACACACACACACACACACACACACACACACACACACACACACACACACAGAAAGAGCTTAGCTGATGTAGCTCAATAATTGTGTTCTATGGAAAACGACAGGCAGAAGAATGGCTGAGGGAGGACATTCAGCGTTGTGTGTTTCTGTGTTTGGGCAAACAGTCACATCATATAAGAATAGACTGTAAAACAATTTAGTTTTATAATTTCAATTCCTTGAATACTCAAACCCTGGACAGCTCCTGAGCAGGAGTGTGATTCATGAGCCAGTGCTGCTCATAGAAGAGACCAACTCACTGCCTGGTGCCTCTGAGCTTCACACACCAGCTCAGGCTTCTCCCCGCCAGAGAGGTGACATTACTTATTTATCGCCTTTTAAGAACACTTAAAATCTGATCTGACCCTACCCACTGCACGAAGATCCATCTACAAACGTAGAAACCTAAAAACATGTCTCTTGATATCTGGGTTTACTGGGTCAGTAACACAGAACGTGGTCACACCTGTGGTTTATTTCTCTTTCCTTTGGTTTAGCTGCTTTAGAGTTCACACTACTTCGTTACAAACAAACCAAATCATGCATTTAACTGCACTGGATATTTCATGTGTCTTCTCTGGCCGTCTCACAGGCAAACAGCAAGTGAAGAAACAGTTTTATTGTCACAGTGTTACATAATGCTGAAGCAGGTCTTTCTTATATTGTCACCACAAATTCGCCTGAGTTCACCTGAAGGCGAGACCTGTCCGGCCGCCTCACATGATGCTGGAACAAGGGTCAAACAGCTGCTCGTCAAACTGAAGCACGCTTTTACAATAAAAGTCAAAATGCTTTTTTACAATTAACAGCTGAGATGCAAAGGCTGTCAGAGCTGCGGGGTGCATGCAGCATCCTTTCAAACCATGACTGAGAGGAGAGCTTCCGAGCGAGCTCGCAGCGTGAGAAAACCTCAAGGAGTCAGAGAAATGAGGTTTTCATGCTGTTAAAGTGCTATGCTACGCTAAGCTGCGAGAGGTTAACCACAGCACAGACCCAACGGCCAGCATTAAACCCACAGCGGAGCAGGTCAATAAATATTAGATGACGCCTGTTAAAGTGACCATCAAATGCTGGTTGAGGGGAGCTATAAAGACAGTAGCATGCCAAATAGTCTCACAGGACACCTACAGCAAATAGAGAAGGGTGTGTGTGTTTTTGTGTGTGACTCAGAATGGATCTGCTTGTGCATGCACAGGTGTGTAACGTGCCTGCGACTGTATGCATGTGTGAAATTCTAGCTTGCATACAGCACGTGCTAATTGCAAAGAGCATAAATGGGGCTGTGTATAGATGTGTGTGTGCGTGTGTGTGTGTGTGTGTGAGAGAGAGAGAGAGAGAGAGAGAGAGATAACGTGTGTGTTTGAGTCTGCAGGGAGGGCGAGTGGAGATAAGAGTGCAGTTACAGCAGAATACTGCACGTGCACAGCGGCGTGGATGTTGGCAGTGCACCTCTTCCCATGTGAAACATCAGAGTCTGAGTAGGATTCGTGTGCTTGCCTGAATATGTGCTGCAAAAGGTTTTCCACATGATTTCATCTCGCTGGTGGCGAAACAGTATTGACAGGACATTTATTGCATATATTCAATTTGGCTTGTGTGTACAGCTGAGAACAAGACATGCCACCAAAAATCTGACTCTAGAGCTCCTCGTGTGAGATCAACATCTGTACCGACTTGAGAGATAGACAGATGCTGACTTTGTTTTAGTGACCACAGTGCATCTCTGCATGAGTTGTGGACTGTTGCTAACACATGAGAGGTTGATTTTGTCCATCGGGACTGTGACTTCAGGGACTGGTACTGTATTTGACTCTTAACCATCTGCACTCGGTTAACACAATAACACACTGAAGGCACCGAGATATTAAGGGTGCTGTTTGTTGTTCGTTTCTACAACATGAGCTGCAGCCAGTTTTCATTCTTATTCATGGCCATTTAAGGTCAAAACACCTATCAGGATCAATTGCTTTATCTTGACTTCCTGGGTAAAAGCACAGTGTGTAATTTCTGCTGCTTGGGGTCTCTCAGTCAAAACAATGAACACAAAAGATGTTTGATGATGTTATGAAGCAGGAGGGGATCATGGGAATTGCTGTCTTTATTGTTAAACAGCCACCCCTGCCAATGAAATTCTACCTGACATGACTCATGCAGAAGTGTTCATGGATGAGGTCTAAAGTTTTAATCATGTCACGTTTAGTCACGTTCACAGACTTCCTTCCTCAGTTTCTGGCATATCATCTGGTGCTTTCCGTGTTTCCCCGGAAGTTATAGCAACAGGCGGCCAGATGAAACGCACTGTTATCTTGTATAAAATTAAGATTTGTAAAATTTCTCTAGTTTCTCTGAGACTGACATTAGATTTGAATAAAATGAATGTTCACAGAGAACTGTTCAAATCCTCAGTGGGGCCATCCAGAAAATAAATGTCATTTCTTATATTCTCAAAGCTCTTTTGGAAGCGTGATATGTTTTAAACTTTGCTTTTGAGGCGAGGCACAGACAGCCACAGTCATCATTAGTGCATTAAGGTGCCAGTATTCTCCAACAGAAGTGCCTGTCTGATGGTCAAACAGCATCTGATCCCTCCCTCCCCACACCAAGCCTTTTAGGCTATTCTCCAGCCATTAGGCAGCATGTGCAGCACCAACAGAAGGGGCCACCTTTCACGGCCCCAGTCCCACATTCCACTGCATTTTGCCTGCTGGAGCGTCCTTGAGCGAGGTGCTGATCCTCCATCTCCATGTGCACTGCTGTGCTACTGACCCTGAGCTCTGATCTCCCAGTGAAGGGGGAGGGGGGCAACTTAAAGGTGATCAATAAAGTGTCACTTTACACCCATGTCAATCGCTTTGATTGAATCCACAGCTGGTCCACAGCACAGATGCATTTCTCAGTGTAGCAGCCATTTCCACCAGCTAATACTGCGTTAAGATGTAGAATAATTCCTACTGGTTCATTCGCTGTGGTTCATTTTTTCCCACCTCACTGCAATGAAGGAGCATGCTGCTGGTGGCTCAACACTGACCCCTATTGACCAAAATGAGTACTACATATCCCACTACCTCCTATTGCCTGTACAGAAAACAGGAGTGTAACACAACATTAGTGTGTTTTCTGCAGAGGAAATGTGAGCATGACAGGGTTGAAAATACAACCCCTGCTGGCTGAACAATGATGTCAAATCAATTTTGAGACTGATCGACACACTACAGCCAAACTCAAAGGTGGAGAAAGGACAATAACAACAAAACTAAAGTGTAAAATACTCTGGTAAGTAAAATCCTGAATTCAAAATCTTACTTCAGTAAAAAATCAGCATCAAATTGTACTTAAAGTACCAAAAGTAGTCATGATGCACAATGAACAATTTCATAATAATACAGTATATATCATCACTGTATTAATGTGGTTGTCACTTTTATGTTGAAGGTGGTAAAGGTGGAGCTAATCTTAATACATATATACTGCATTTGTAAAATTAGTAGTAACTGAAGTGTCTCTAAAATGTGGTGGAGTACAAAGCAAAAAGTAGCAGAAAATGGAAATACCCAAGTAAAGTATAGAAACGTCAAATTTATACTTAGATACAGGACTCAATAAATGTACTTAGCTGCATTCCACCAGACAAAAGTACATAAAATAAGAACATAACTCGCAATTTTCCTTGACAGTTTCTACCACTCAGCTCTATTTCTTTTGATTCTTTTCTATTATGCAGCACTTGTGAGGTTCAGCCTTTATTGCTGTCGTAGCAGTCTCTGTGTGTTAAGTCTGCTCGCTTATCATTTCCCACAGTAAATCCCAGCTAATGATCAGTCTACGAGCGTGGGAACCAGGGAGAGAGAGGAGGAGAGCGAGAAGGAAAAAGAGGAATGAAACCCAGCCAAAGACCATGAAGGCATGAAGGGAAAACGCTTTTACATGCAGACACTGGCACATGTTATCCATGAATTGTCTGTCATCAGGATATTCAAAAAGTTATTTTGCTTGTATTTATTGGAGACTTGTTCACTCATGAACAGATCCTATATATTGATTATATATGCTGTGCAATCCCACTGGAATCAATCACTTCTATCTTTCGGGACAGAATTAAAAAACCCATCTTTTTTTTCTTTAAACAGGAGCACATCTTAATTATTTTCTTAGATCCAAGATCAAAGTCAAGTTTCGTATCCCTTACATTTAGTTAGCAATTACTTGTCAGCCCTTAGGCAGCATGGGTAAAAAGAAATCAACTAAATTTAGCTTTATGTATACTGATGCCTCCATATGCCCGTTTGGAAACTCGGCCTCCAAGTTCGTAAGCTTAAGATTTACGGCACATTCAAAGATTCTCCATCCATCACCTCGGTCACATTTATTATCCAGTTGGTAATGAAGTGTAGCACAGCTGAAGCTGGAGCAGATTTATGTAGGCTGCAGACGTGAGGAACGAGATTAATAATGTATGTACATTCGATAACGTGCTTTTGAAGTTTGTTAGATGGTGTAGGTTATTCTACTGCAGCCGACGTATTTATGTGAATTTAACTTGTTTGGCGCCAGTGCAGTAATTGGTTTTAATCCACATGACGTGATTAAAGTCTTATTTCAGCCAAAAGTTCACTCTGTATCCAAAAAGTCTGGTGCTTTCAGGCACAGCTGTAATGGACTTGACACAAACAAAGTCAATGCAAGCCTCTGCTGCCACCTGCAGGTAAGATAAAGCACCACAAGTAAACTGTTCACCATTTTCCATTTTTCAATTAAATAAAACATGAGGCAGGTCGGGAAACTCTCTCCAGGAAAGAGGTAAACCTACATTTAACCTATCCCAGGAGACTTGTTCAAGCAAGAAATTAGGATCAGTATAGATTTATGCCAGTGGCAGAAAACATGCTAATAAATTTGCAATAAGATGATACAGAAGCACTTAATGTGGCTTCTTATTTAACCTGAATGTGATGGTCTGAAAACCCCTAAGATTAATTTAGCTGCTAGTTTAAACCAGAAATGCGTTTTAGAATTAAAGAGATCACAATCATGCTTTCTAACAGCAGCTGTGGAAAGCACCTTGAACATATGAGCGCACTGATGATTAATATTTAGCTGGTCTAGTGAGGCTTAGCTGACAGAGCTCTTTCTCAGCAACACACTGCTTCACACATTCACACAGCTGCAACACTCAATGCAAGGAGCAACTGGAACCACAGAAACCCTGAAGGTTTGACGAAAGAATCCACCATCAGCGCTGAGAAAACAGGCTGCGCGTTTCTTCGCTCAGTTTGTTGTTTGATGATGCATTTCTCTGCAGATGACTGGCCAGACGTACATGAGGATAATTCCAGAAACATCAACAACAGTAAATGTTAAAATTCAACCACGAGCACAGAGGAAAAAATCATAGGAGAAACAGACAGACTGTGTACCCCCACAGTATCCTCAATACACCAACATAACTCTCCAACTCTAACTTTCTAACTGTAATCTATAATCTTGATCTTGCATCGCTTAGCTACCACCTGATGCATCAACACGACGGCAACATTATTATCTGCTTATTTAGTAAAATTAATCTCCATTTTTGGAAGATGGTTGCCCAAAAGAAAAGATTTTGAAAGACAGTGAATGCTTTTGTTTTTCTCCACATAAAAGACGAAAATCCCAGCGCTGCGGCCTTCCTGACGAAACCCGCCCGCTGGCAGTCCTGTAAGTGAAGGCCAGTCATACGGTAACTGGCGTGTTGGCGACAATGAGACTAATGGCTGTTTGTTTTGCTCAGTGATGCCTCTTCTCAGTCATCACCCCGACAGCAAAATACAAACGCTTCAGTGGGTGAATGTGTGTGACACACTGTGTAAATGGATCTGACTCCTGCTTTTTCTCTTGCTGGTCGGACACATAGTGAAGTGAAGTAACACCTCGTTCAGTCAGAGAAGCCATGGAAATAATCTCATTTGCAAGAAAATGCATCTCACACTTCATATTCCTTTCTTTGCCATGGACCGATGGAGGACAAACTGCAAAATGATAGACGTGGAAAGCCAGCGGTACACTTTTGTGGTGTCAGTCATACATGCAGTCCGCTTCTGTCTGTGCCACACTGTGTTTTGGACGGGGACATGACGCCATCTTAATGGTGTTGATGCAGAGACACAATGATCAAGCAGAAATTCTTCAAAACTCCTGGTAATAGACAGAAGAATCTAAGGCTTTGAGAGTCTGATCTCACCACCAGCAGAGGGAGACAAATGACTGGTGTTCCTCAATATGACCATACAATCTGGTCAAAGTCTTTGCTGCTGCTGACTGCACGAGTGTGTGAGTCTGTGTGTGTGTGTGTGTGTGTGTGTGTGTGTGTGTGTGTGTGTTTCTGGTTCACTTACTGGTAACAGTGAGCACATTAGTCTTGACCTCGGCGGTGATCTGGATACGACCTCTCCTCTCGGTGTGGTCTGTCCCACACAGGCTCGGCACATTGGCCACGCAGCGCTTGTGGATGTTCATCATACAATCTGGCAGACACACACACACACACACACACACACACACACACACACACACACACACACACACACACACACACACAGATGTGTTTGTATCATTTAAGAGTGAATTCTCTGAACATAGAGCTTTTCTTTACTTGGTGTGTGAGCACGATATCATATTACTTTCAAAAAATGGCAATATTTGAATAAAACCATTCTGACGTCAACATGAAGTAGAAATAACTGTGTTATGTATAAGGAAAAGGAGAACATAGATTTGTACTAGTATTGACAGAAGCTGTAAGCTCATTAACTGAATGTACTGATGTCAGGATATGTGCTGCATCAGGATAGGCATCAACACTGAGTGTCTCAAAGCCATTATGTTCTGTCAGATACATTTTTTGTACATGAGACCATCAGCTAAATGGGCACACAGTAAGTGTGTGCTCATGGCAACATGATCCATCCAGAGAGTTGGGCCTGAGTACGTACGGTCGCATCTCATGCCCTGGTGTATGAGGCCGTAGAGCAGAGAGCCACAGTGGTCGCAGAAGGTCGGGCTGGAGTAGGTGTGGATCTTAAACTTGTGCTTTGCCCTGGGGTCCTAAAAGGAAGGAGGGAAGAATTAATCATTCAAATAAGCATCCAGTCACCTTCCCAGTCTTACTCTCCTTGATGCATTTGATGGAAAGATGAAAAACATTTGTTTGTGTACTGTAAATATCATTCAGAACAAAAACAAAAGTGGACATGTCTCCTAAACATACAGTGAATATTCCTTTCCATGCTCTTCACACTCTTTTCTCACCTCATAACACCACCTAACTCCATCTCTCTCTCTTCTATTCTCCACCCCCCACCTCTGTGCACATTCTGTATACACACAATGTAGCATATATTTACAAGGACGCGTGCGCTGTAATTGGATCAAGATAAGTTTCATCAGAATTTCTTTGTTCACGTTAGTTTAGAAAGATTACAAAGGCAGCTACAGGTGTGTGTGTGTGTGTGTGTGTTTGTGTGAGTGTGCATGTGTGTGTGTTTCAATAGCAAAATGAGAACTCTGTATGGAGTCAACCTTCCATGAAGTTTGTTAAAGCCCCACTGAATCTGAACAAGGACAGAGATACAGGAGGTAGACAAGAGGTCAATCTAACTACCACTCACACACACACAGACACACACACTAAATCTACCCTTAATCCAAGTCTTCACCCTAAATTTTAATGTTTACATCATGGGGACTTGCATTTTGTCCCCATAAGTACAGCGAGTCCCCACAGTGTGACTGTGTAATTTATGTCCCCATAACTTGAATAATACAGGGGTCTCACGCACGCAAACACACACACACACAAACACACACACACACACACACACACACACACACACACACACACATGGTGCTGCCTAGTAGATTATTCTTTAAGGTTCAAGGTCACAGGTTCTCCTTATTGTAAATATTCCTCAGTAACGCCATAGAAACAAACTAAAAACAAAACAAAAAAAAGATCAGTATTTTCATTATTTGGTGAATTGATTTCTTCATTTTGATGCTAAAAGAGAAAAGGAAGCTCAGGTACCAATTCCTCTTTTATGAGCATTCATAATGAAGACATAACTAGGGCAGAAACACAGGCTATTTCTGTCTGATGTGTGTTGGTGTGAGTGTGTGTGTGTTCATGTGTGTGTGTGTGAGTGACACCTGCAGCCACGGCTCAGGGGACTTACACACCTGCACCTAAGCGCTGTGCTTTCAGTGGCTGACACGCACGCACACACACACACACACACACACACACACACACACACACATACGCACACATTAACTCTCACTGTGTAACTGATGGCCGCAGCCGGACTGATTATTCACACACACAAACGCAGCAACATGAACCCACGGATGGTGAGAACATCCAATCCACCACTTGATCTGGATCCAGGCTGTGCGGTGAAGCGGGGATACTTCAATGTAGGAGTTTAAATATTTCTGCCAAGGGGATCCATCGAAGCTACCAAACACGGAGATACAGTACTTCATATCAGAATGATCTCCTCAAGGCTAGGATGCTTTGATAGCATCAGATACATCAGTGCCAAACATTATTTGTTCTAAACCAAATCAGCTAGCAACCACAAGCGTGTGGCGTGCCTGGACAGCTTTCTTTGACATGTGTGTGCTCACGTCTTTTCACCTCATGAGCCAGAAAAAAGAACTGATTGATTTCTTCCTCTCCTCCACACCTGTCCTGGAAAATAATGTTTAATTTAGGCTGCCACTGCCTGAATTATACCCAGCTTCCCCAAGGTGTCTTAAGAAGTGTGTGTGTGTTTGCTTGTTGAGTCTGAATGACAGTGCGGCTGCCTGTGTGTAGGTGTGTGGGTTTCTTTGCACAGCCGTGTATGCGTTTGCATCCGCGCGTGCACCCGTGTGTGTTTGCTTCTCGGCTGGTTCTCGTCTTTCTCAAGGACGAGACCAACTCCTGCTTGTTTTTGTTCCTTTAAAAAAAACAAGGGAACATTGTGCTGCTGAAGCTCCAGTGATGAGCAACAGCAGGCAGAGAGAAAGACATGAGGGCTGAAGAGAGAGGGTGCCAGCTTCTCTGCAAACACTAATGATTAAATAGATCCACCTTAAATCAGGGATTAATCAGAAAAGCAGGAAAAGCTGAAGAGAGACAATAGTGAACAGGGACAAAGACATCTTCCTCTTTAAAAACCCAAAAGTGATGTTTTCTTGATGGCTGGTCAGTCAAATGAGAGGAAAGTCTATAAAGATGGTGTCATATCAGTGCAGCCAAATGTTACAAGCTTCGAGTCGGTTCGGCCGGGCATCAGAGGTAAAAGTGTCTCACCAAGGCAGAATGTGAATGTCTCTCTTATTGCTTTATCATCACTGTCTCAATTCCTGTCTCTGATTAATTGGTAAAACCTTCAATTCCTCAAAACAAACAAGTGGACAGATTTGTTGGTAGCAGGGGGAATTTTAATCAGTTTCAGAAATGGTTGTCTGCCTTGAAACAACAGACGAGACAGACTGCTGCTGTAGAACGAGGACAGATTCTACTTGATGTCAGAAAACACTTTATACAAACTGATTTACACTCAAATCAATCAAATATTCTCACTGCATTGCTGATTCTTTCATTTGTTTTAAGTGCAGATGAGAAGGAGATCTTTTTGCCCTTTAGATTTATCTGTTGGGACCCGCTGGGACATCCTGACTCCCAGGTTGGGAGCTACTACCCTCGACTAATGTTACTGCGAATAAGAGAAATGCGTCATGTGTTCAAGTTTCCACATAAGAACAGTGTGATCGTAACAAAGACGGTGGTGTGGAGCTGACGTCAAACAGAAGAAAAAGAAGATCAAGATGTTTAGAAACCAGAGTGCACAGCCATGCTAGCAGCTCTGTGAGACAGCAGTGCTTTGAGCTAAATGCTAACATCAACATGCTAACAAGCTAATGTTTAGCAGGTATGATGTTCTTCCCGTGCATGCATGGGTTCTCTCCGGGCACTCTGGCTTCCTCCCACAGACCAAAAACATGCTCATTAGGTTAATTGGTGACTCTAAATTGTGAATGGTTGTGTGTGTGTTGCCCTGCAGGTGGCGACCGGCTCAGGGTGTACCCTGCCTCTCGCCCGTTGACAGCTGGGATAGGCTCCAGCCCCGCCCCCAACCCCGAAAGAGGTAATCGGGGGTATAGAAGATGAATGAATGGATGTTAGAAGGCCCTGGGTTTGATTCCCGGCTGGGGCACAGCCTGTCTGTGTGGAGGCTGATGGACTTGGACATAAACAAAAGCACTGGACAAATTTAAGTTGAAATCTGATGATGGTGCAATAATCAAAACACAATACAATTCATCTTCATAGGAGCAATATCTGCAGAAGTGTTATGGCAATAAGTTGCTGATGGCGATAGAGGGAAGGTCAGGGGATCACCAGTCAGCAGGATTCATTCTCTGGGGACCGTGAACAACATTTAAAGGGAATTTATCTGATAATTGTTGGGATATTTCAGTCTGGATCGAAGTGGTGGAGCATGGTACTCGCACAGTGTTACACACATGAAGGCCGAAAATCTTTAACTGTCAATAAAAAAACAGCCTTGAAGCGAAAGCATTGAATATCAATCGGTTCTTTCACAGAGCATGATCAATGAAGATATAGACAAAGCTGGGATGACCCACAGTAACTGTGACTATGATTTAGCAGCAGAGCAGCATAACTTTCATCTCTGCCAGAGCTACTTTCTCTGGACTTAAAAATACTATGATGTGATATCTGAAAGGTGGTACACAAACAGACTTCATGTACTTACAAAGCAGTTTTTTTTAATTATCATTTCACACTAGCGTTTGCGCACACTTGACATTCTCTTTTTCCTACCTGCATGGTGCCAACTTTTTCAACAGTTTCAGCCTCGTTTCACTTGATTTTCCTCGCTAAGACCCCACCGCTTAAAAGCAGATGGTATGGTCGGGTGCTCGCGGACAAATGAGCGTATTGCATGGCATATGTTGTGTTACTGGGTGTCTCAACGGAAAGCCCGCTCATAACATCAGCACACGATGCCAGAGCGGTGACTACCCATTAGTCAGTGCTAACACACACACTGTTTTGACTGTGTTTTTGTCATTGTGCTTTCGCTAGCTCCCTGCTTTTCTTTTGTTTTAGTTTAACACACTGCCGTCCATTATTTTCCCTGCCAACAACATCAGTCAAAACACACACACACACACACCCTGTCATGTCATTCGTGATGGTGTGTGACAGGCAGCTTGACAGTAGACAACACAGAGTCCTGGCTCGCAGTCGTTGTTTTGACGTTTTTTTTCCTTATTGATTTTGTCTTCAGTCCACTCACTCCTCTCATGTTCGCTCTTACGGACTTTCTGCCATTTCTAGAAAGGCAACTATCATCTACTGCAGTGTCTCCCAGCCTTTTTCCCTTCAGAGACTCCCTTTCTGCTCCTCTTTGACGCTTGGTCATTGCTCTATTAGCTCTTTGGTTGTTTTAGCTGTGTACTTTTCAAACGCAGGACGAGGCTGATGATGCTTGACGTAAGGCCTGTAGGCTCTGTGAATGTAGCTTGTGCTCAGGTTCAGCTTGTCTTAAACAATAATCTAGTTTTCTTACACCTTTAAACTCTTCTAACTGCCCTTGATTCAACCCTACTGCAATGCAGTGTCTCAGATGCTATCTGGGAGCTGTTTTCTAAATTCAGTTAGAAATAATATTAAAAATGTTGCTATTAAGACATTTATTTACATTTTCCCTCTTATTTTGCACACTTTTCTTGATATACTTATTTCTTTCATCATATTTATGTGCTCTACATACTGTGCATAACAGGCACAGTCTTTCCCCTTCTTTTTGTAACCCGATGAAGGGATTATATGCAAACTGAAAACCCAATCAAAATAAAAAGCTAAATGTGCAGCTTTGGAGTGGTGTATGCAGGTCATAAATAACCAAAAAATTCTTCTGACTTAATGTTTGAAATCTGAAAAAAAAAAAGAAAAAGAAAAAAAGTATTTAGCTCTCCCAAGATGTTCTGAAAAAGCAGAAAGTTCATCTGACCAGAGACGTAAACTACGAGCACAGTTTTATCAACTTTGCTTTGTGCATGTCTGATGTCAAACACATTTGGCCTTCTTTCCTACAATTATCAGGATTAAACATTGTTGTAAATCCTTAAAGCAGAACACCAGGATGCTGGTTGCTGTAGCCTCTTTAACTGATTTTAGAGGTGAAAAATAAATAGAATAAATGTTTAGTTGATCCTCAGAAAAATAATTAACAACTGAAAATTAACCACTCAATTGTGAGGATTTGCTGTTTTGTTCACTTAACTACAGCTGTGGGAAATCATCACAGCCTCTTGTCACTGTTTTCTGACTGAAGGATTAATCAAAAATAATCAAAAATAAAACTAACACTCAGATACAGAAGTGCACTTCATAATGATTGATGACGCATGCTACCATTGCTAAAAGGCACTTGAATAATGGATAGAGAAACATGAAACTACTGTAGCCTCAGATTGCACAAGTTAATCACAGCGTTGCTTTGTTAGAAGTCACATTTATTTCCTTAACGACTTCAGTCTTTCATCCCACTCGGAATCATTAACACACGGCACACACTCTACAAAACAGAACAAAGTAAAATGTAATATGGCAGAGGCTGTTGTCCTGATCAATAAAACAAATCCACTGCCATCATGTTTTCCCCCCTCAGACTTCTAAGTCCTCCTCTGGGAATGTCAAAGTGTTTCTGTGTGAGAGAGTGTTTAAAGGATTTCCTGTTGATTGGTGAAGATAAGCAATGATTCTTGAAAAAAAGAGGAGTAATGGCACCACAAGAGCAGGGAAGAATGAATGAGTGATAACAACAGAAGGAGTAAGGCAGTGAGGAGAGGGCTGAGGGTGGTGCTTTCATCTTCACACCCTCAGTGGAAGTCCTCTCCTCCTTTCCTTCCCTCCGTATGTTAATCGCAATCTCTCCGTCACTTTGTCAGCCCTCCTCCTCCCGCAAAGGTTACCTTGTGGTGTCAGTGTGGTTTTTAACCATCTGGCCACACATAATGTTGAATATATCATCGTTTTCGAATATTCACGTTTTACACGTAATTCTGTTCTAGGAGAAATTACATTCTCACTTTTTTTGTAGCATACAAAGACGCACATGTATGCTCATATTGAGGACAAGAGAAATAGAGACATACCTGTAGCTCAGCCGTGACGTCAAAGTGTGTCTGTTTTTAGAAATTAATATACCTTAAAGGATAAAAGAATGCTGAATATTGCTTTGCAGCTGCAGTCCAAACCCAAAAACAATACATTTTCCTTGCAGCAAAAGACTTTTAGAGAAAGATTTCCATAAAATCATTAAAGTGAGGAAATACCAATCAATGCTGACCTTTGTAGTTTTAACACCAATGTTTTGATTTGGTTAAAAGTAATTACTCAATCGGCTCTGCAGTTTGACAAAGATAAAAATAAGGGAACTTAAGATTCAACTGTTTTATATATAGATATCTTAGAGGTGAAAAAGTGCAAAACCCTGCATTACACACACACTTTCTGATTCAAAAAGCTGCTAAATGCTCTCCCGCTTTCATAGAAATAACAGGAACTGGAATAAAATGTCTTAATGAGTGGCGGTTGTGCTCCAAAACACGAAAACACTCCACATACCAAAGATGCCATTAACATGTGTGAAAAGGACCTGCGGTGCCACATTCTCGCATAAAACCTAAACTGAGATCAGCTTGGAACGAAACTGCATTCAGAGACTTCTCCAAAAATGAAGAACACATGAAATATGGTGTAAAATGGGAGTCAATGGGAAGGTGAATACTGCACAGTAACAGTGGAACTGTTGTTCACACTGTCTCAGAGTTTGCTCTCCTCATGTCTGTAGGGGTTTCCTCTCACTGTCCAAACACATGCAGATTAGGTGAAATGTACACTGTAAACTGCTGATAGCCGTGGGGTCTGTGTCTGCCTCTCACACGCAGAGGCCGGCTCTGTGGGGGAGAAGTCATTACCGTCCTGCTTCAGCTCTCTGCAATAAACTGAACACAATGAAAATCAATGTCTGCCAATGCAACCGTGTTCATGCACAACTTCTCCAGACAGATCGTCATTCAGTGACTGTGAGTGTGCAGACGTGTGTGCAGAAAATACAAAATGTTTGCTCTTAGTGTGTGTGTGTGTGTGTGTGTGTGTGTGTGTGTGTGTGTGTGTATGTGTATGTGTGTGTGTGTGTGTATTTGAGGGGAGAAGAGGAAGTGAAAATAATCAGGTGTGAATTGTAAAAATGACATTTTACCTTTTTATGTGCCAGTTATGTCTTAGGCTAAGTGATTTTTACAGTCTTTATGCTCAGATAAGCTAACCAGCTGTGACTCTAGCTACATATTTGGCATACAGGTGACTGTGCTGTCAATGCACTTTTCAATCTAACACTCCACAAAAAAGCAAATATCTTTTCCAAAATGGTGAACTGCTCCTTCAGGTTTGGCCTTTGAAAGGTGCTTGATGATTCTATGACTAAAAATGATATTGTTATACAGCCACCATTTAGTTCCACTTTGTATCATCTCTTATTAAGCTGCTTGATGCCCTCCTGCATCTGTATAATTTATATTTGTTTGTGATCTATCCATTGTGTACAAACACCTATTGTACTGTATTTCTGTCCCTTGTGGTAGAGGGATTCATCCTCTGTTGCTCTCCCTCAGGCTTCTTCCATTTTTGAAGGATTTTGGGGGGAGTTTCCTCATCTGAATCGGGGGTCTAAGGATAGAGGGGGTCCTACGCTGTGCAGCGTGTACACTACAGCCCCTTAAAGCTAATTTGTGATTTTGGTCTATGTAAATAAAATTGGCTCAGCTTGACTTGACATTTCTGCCTGGGAAATATATTTCAAAATTCCATGACAATCCAGGAATCCCATGACAAATGAGAAATAAATATATCCTTCATCACAGACCTGAGCTGACTTTTTCTGTCTTGACTTGTTCAGCTGGTTTGGATCAGTGAGATCCTCGTGTGTATATCTTAGCCTCTCTCTCTCTCTCTCTCTCTCTCTCTCACATACACACAAACACACACACACACGCACACGCACCTGCACGCGCGCACACACACACACACACACACACACACACACACACACACACACACAAACACACTGAGTTCTATACCATTAGCGGGTTGTGGGCATGAAATGTAGGTTTCATTAGAGGATCTCATCCCTCGACCTCTCCCACTGGGAACCCATTCTATTAACCCAGATCTATAATTGACTTCTTCTTTTAAACATACATAGCTGTCAGAGAGACGAAGGGAGGGACTGGCATGAGGGAAAATGGGAGTGCTGGGCTGATTGCGGCAGCCAGTCAGACAACGTTACTGATTACGTAGAAAAATCTTCCTTGCATCTTCCTCTACTGTATCCAGTGTCCTTTAAACACATCTCCAGCTTGGCTGCTCCTTCATGGATGTGACCCACAAAGAGGTCCCCCAACATTATAAACTTCAAGGACTTAGAGAGATGCTCAAGACTGGTCGACACCTGAGGAGTCATTTGATTCTGGTAGATGAATCCTATTATAGCGCTGACGAAGGCCCTCAACTGATGATGATTTTAACTATTAACTAATTGTTCTGCCTTTTATTCTGTCTGTATCTGTTGATTATTGGCCTCTCAAATAGCAACTTCCCGTTACAAGTTCCCAGATTTTGTCAGAAAAATAAAATACTCAGTTCTCTATTATATAAAGATATACAAGATGAAATAAAGCAACAATTGTTCACATTTGAGAAGCTGAAACCAGAGATTTTTTTTGTCATTTTTGACTAAATCAATCAATTCCATTTATTTTTGTTGATCATTTCAGCTCTACACTGACTCTCCTGGCTCCAAGAGTCTTTTGAGTTTGTAAATATTTGGTTATTATATGAGCGGAGCATTACTCCTGAATTTGGACATTAAATGGTGGCATTTCAGCGTGCTGAAAATGTTCTGCAAACCAAGAATCTGCCCCCGTCATCATTTGAATATTCACGGTCGTCTTCTCTTAGAAACACTGAAAAACGGAAACCAAGGAAGATTTCCATAATCTGGAAAAAAAGCACAGCAGTGGGGGGAGAAAAACACAGCTTTATTTTCCTCTGGCAGCATATCAAAGCTGAATCTTAAACAGTATGACTCGGCCTACCCATCCATTGTTGTAATTAAGTGACAGATAAAACTGCCGAGGACGCCTAATAATGTCGCTTGATGGAGCTGAAAATGATTGAAATGGAACGGCTGAAAATGTTCTCAGTGTTTCAAGTTCATGAAGCCATTTCTGTGCAGGTGTGCGTGGGTGAAAACGTTGTGTCAAGCAGTGCGAATATGACACCATTATTAGACAATCTTCACCCAGCTGTTCCATAATGTTCCATGATCAAGTCATATTATTTGCAATAAGGCAAATATCTGCAACTTCACCCGTCTGATCAAATCCGTTGTTTTTCTGTCCTGGATATGTTACAAAACTTCATTATAGGAATTACATGACAAGTGGAAAAGCCTGGTGTTAAAAAAAACCCAAGCACCTCCTCCTCTTCCTCCTCCCATAATCTCTGAGCAGGCTACCTGTCTTCCTCTCTCCTATATCTAAATGTGCAGCTAGTTTGGAGCAGAGATACGCTACGTTCCCACTGTGCAGGAACCGAGGTCATAAGACCATGAACTCATTAAGGAAACGACATGGTGGGGGTGGTGAGGCCCCGTAATTAAGAGCAGGAGCCCCCCGGGTGGAGTGGCATTTAAATAGAGGATGTACAGAATAGAGTTAGATAAAGCGGGAGGGACGGCGGAGAGCGAGACTGTGGGAGAAATGTTCAGGGAGAGGAGAGTTAAATGTGTGCCAGATATAGAAATATAGTAGCAGAAAAAAGGGGAGGGGGCAGTCAGAGGAAATAGAAGCAGATATGGAGATTTGAAGTTACTGAAGAAGAAACAGGTTGTCTGCTGGTTCAAGAAGTCAAGTAAAAGCCTTTGGAGATGTTTCAAATGAGGAGAAAAGAATGATGTACTTTCAGCCTGGATGGGTCATGCTAACTTCGTCACATCTGCTGCAGAAATGCGGGGAAATGAGGACTCACGTAGGCACTGCTGCAGCACAATTTGCATTCTGCTGCTGGTTTCAAGTTAGTCCACTGATCCACAGTTTGCGGCAGTTATGCACAAAAAAGTGTGCCCGCAAAAGGCAGTGAAGAAGAATGTCTAGTCCAAACGCCAAAGCTTTTCTTCCTTCATTCTCCATTCTCACATGAGAACATAAAACCACAACTGAAGCACTGCCAAACCAACAGGTGGTGATATAAGCCTAACCCTTAAGCCATGTTGGCCAATCAGAAACCTGAAAAAGCTATTACTGGTAGGCTACCTGCAACTGAAAATCTGATCATATTATGGTGAAGGCACGACCAGCCATTGCCATAGCAGGATTCACACATTCACAACATAAAATTGTGCTTGTGCGCAGACGAAACCTCATCGAAAAATCTACATTTTAAAAAATAGCCATGTACATGTGTACGCAGACGACTCCAAGCAAGCAAACACAACGCAGGAAATGAGCTCAGTATTGAGTGTAAAGAACCGTGAATCACACACATGAACATCAAACCTGAAATAATCAATAAAATCTACAGACGAGGAAAACATTACATATGGAGGACGTTGAAGGGAACAGAGAGTGGCGAGTGTATCAGCAGACTAATGGTGAGAAGTGTCAGGTTGTAATGGCTGCACTGTACACCTACATGAGTATGATGAGATGTTACTCGCCGCGAAGCTGTGGATGAGCCAGTCAGTGTGAAACAGCTGCCAAAGAGCTCACACGAATGAGACTTTGTCTGAATTAACGTTTGGCTCCATTTGTTCAACTTTAAAGATAAAGACGGGAACAATATATTTCAACACATACAGTAATTTGTAAAACACAGATTAAGTTTGGATTTTGAAGGATTTCTAAGAGCCTGCAGATGTTGGAGGATGAAAAGCAAAGAAAATGAAGAATCTTTAGCGTGTATTTGGTTACCCAGCCCTGACTAAAACCAAGAGGCTTTTTGTGCACTCAAATAGCGCAAAGAAAAACAGGAAGAAGGAGTCAGGTGAAAGAGGACAAAAAAAGAAGCGAGGTAGCTGTTCGACAAACATATAAGTTGAGACTATGGAGACTTATCAGTTATACAGAACACACCACAGGAAGCCGAGCAGCCGACACCAGCCTTTCCTCTGGAGGCGGCTCACTAAGTGTACTTGTCAGACTGAAAGGGCACTCCAGAGGGAGGTAAGGACATGGCTGAGGAACTTAAAGACCCCTGGGGTTTTTGAGAGGGTGAAGTTGGCATCCTGAGAGTGCTCTTAAGAGAAGAGAAGGCAGCTAATTTTGTCTGCTTGATAGGAAATGTTAGAGAATAGGTTTATATTTTGATAACAGAAATCAGAGAAACGACACCACTCCTCAGCTCCTTCACAGAGTGGATGAGATTATGAGGAGAGTACCGTTTAAAGGCCCTTCCTGTTACTGCAGATGACACATTGTTCAGAGAATTGGTAACATATGGGCATATGGAGCAACATTATCATTCATTTACAGTGGTGTGTCTGGTGACCTGATGAACAGAAGTCATATATTCATTCCTCTTTTAGCTCCGTTTGTGGTCTCCACCAACTCCCAAGGGAAATATCGGTCTCTGTTCCCCTTTGTTCACCAGCTAGTCGCTGACCGTGTCTGCTGTTTGTTTCTGGGCAGATGGTGCGTACTGGGTTCATTACAACTTTTTAGCTGCCTGCTGCTGAAAACAATCCTGACGAGGGACAAACAAAACAATGAAGTTGTGATCCGTAAAGCTGAGAGGGACTAAAGCATCAGGTGATAGTTCTCTGTGGGTTTGTCATTACGGTGACATAAAAGCAGTCATGTGATCCATTGGTGGCATAAAAATATTGATTACAGCTGCTTTAACATAATTTGTTTGTGTCTTTGACTTTATGGGTTTTATGTTTCCTTCTTTTCTGTTGCTGTATGTCTTTAAAAAGCATTTGTGTAAATTAATGCTATGATAACGCCACACGAATGAACTTAAACTTGAAACTCAACATATGCTCTTTCGATCCACTGATGCTGCTAGCATCCAGGTGTCCAGAGCCAAGTCACGATCGCTTCCTAACCACGCAGTTTTGTTGCCTCAACTAATCAAAGTGCAACTGAAAACTGAAAATAATAAGTCATCTCAGTGTCAATAAAAAAGGTTTCAAACCTCAGTCTCCTGGGTGCACGGTGTTTCACCCATTCATCCATCCATTCATCCATTCATCCACCCATTCATCCACCATGACCTCCTCCCTCTGTCGACTTTGTTGTAGCTAGCTTGCATGTGACTATTCTCATAAGTTTAAAGACAAAACCTTTTACCAAGGAACTAAATATCTCTGTGTTATCTCTTATCATCTGAGCCACAGTCACAGTCTCACTTTGTATCAATTACGTCCTGCCAGTCCATTTTATTTAATTTGACTGAAACACTTGATGCTTTGTTTAAGAAACTCAATTCACGATCAAAGTGCAAAAGACTTGTAAAAACCTCCTCCTGTTCCCTGCTTTCTCTTCAACACACTGTTCATCCCTCTCACAGCTGAAGTTTCCCATCATGTCAGAGCTGCTCAGTGGACAATGTCGGTTGTGCTGGGCAGCTTTGGCTGTTAAATGTCTGTATTCATGTCTGAGAAACTCCTGTGTGACGGCAAAGAGGAAGCATCAAGACAGGAAAAGGAAAATGAGACCAGAGAGAAAGATGGCGGAAGCTCAACCATAACGCAGGTGTCGACAGGTGACGGGTGCTCACGAGCTGGATGTGCCCGTTCTCGTCTTCCATCTGTCTTTCGCTGCTCATACTGTGCACAGCCATGTGATTTTAGATGATGTGTTGGTTTGTACTCACATCTGATGCAGGTCCTTTATCAGCACCGGGACAGGAGAAAGTAACGAACTCATGGCAACGTTTGTGAACCACGAAACAACACACTGTGGAGAGAGAGAGAGAAAGGAAGGGAAAATTACCAACACTGGCCTTCACACTGTGCACAAAATAAAATGTTACTGTGTAATATAAGAAACTGTATTAAAATTCATTAACTATTTTTAAAATGATCACTTCCGAGCTAGCCTAAATGCTATATACATATACAAAAATAAAACAGAATGTGATCATTTGCTAATCCTTTTTCACATATACTCAACTGAAAACAGTGCAAAGACAATATATTCAATGTTTCATCTCATCTTCTCACTTTATTGATTTTTGTAAACCAATATCAATGGAGCAACAAAGACCGGGAAAGTTGTGGAATGCTCCAAAAACACCTGTTTGGAACATTCCACAGGTAAACAGGTTCACTGGTAACAGGTGATAGTATCATGATTGGGTATGAAAGGGGCGTCCTGGAAAGGCTCAGTCATTCAAAAGCAAGGATGGAGGGAGGTTCACCACTTTGTGAACACATGATTGTATGAAGGATATTCTGGAACTTATTTGAAATCAAGGTTGTATGCAAAAGTGAGAAAAGCTGCACTGTGTTCATCAGGATGAAAAAATAAGTTCATACAGTTAACTGTATCTGATGTGAGCGAGCTGCACTACATGAGAGGTGATCCTCCTCATGGTCATAGCTTTCAAATGTCAGAGTACAATCTTAAATTGACATAATTGTAGAAGTTAAGTTCAAGCTAAATTAGACATGACTTTGAGCGGGAGGCTTGATGAAAGCTGATTCATTTCGCCGTCTCCGAGCTGTGAGAAGCAGCACTCACTTAACCTATGATAAATGTACAGAGGGATGCTTTGCTTCTGTCTTAACACCCACACACTCTTATTGTCACTCCCGCACTGTTGACTCATTGTCAGCCACTCTGCATAAGAGGACCTTCTAAACGTCTATAATGTGATGGAAAATGTAACCTCATATCTAATATCTTCTTATTAACAGAATTTCCTGTGTTCACAAAGTTTGCCATCATCAGAATTGAAAAATTTGCATTTACAACGACTTCAAGGTTGACTTTTATTCTCCCCGCGCACATGCTTGTCGAAAATAACACACAGAAACACACATGAAGGATCAAAGAAAAGCTGAACGCGGCTCCACTGTTCAGTTTGGTAACAATCAGTGGTGCGAGGAACATGTGAAAGCTTCGATGCATGGTGAGCCTGTCATCTCCACCCTGATCAATGTCAGCTCCACTGACAGGCAAGACGAACGGGAAGGCTAAAAATATCTCACAATCACACACACACACACATACACACACACAGACCCTTCTGATTGTGCCCCTGAGTATATTTACATAGTGTGTACGTCTGAGTGAGAGACAGAGGAGGGCTGCAAATGCACCGAACAACAGAGATGGATGATGGGAGCAGCCAAAGCAGGTTAGAGAGCGACTGCTGAAAATAATAAAGTAGATTTGAATCATTGTAAAGAAGCAAGTTCAGTGTGCAAGTTCAAGTTCTCCGTGCTGTTTGGCACATTGTGGCATTGGCAAAGGCTTTTTTCTGGCAACTCGGCCATGCAGCCCATTTTTGTTCAGTACCTCCTTATTGTGCATCCTGACAAAGCTGCACCACCTTTTTGCAGAGATGCCTGTATTTAAGCTGAAGCTGCTTGTGGATCTTTCTTTGCATCCTGAGCGACTCATCTGGCAGTTGTGGCTGAAACCGTGTCTTGGTATCAACAGAAATCCTAATTTTGCACTTCTTTATTAGAGTTTGAAGACGACTGATAGGCATTTTCAAATCTCTGGATATCTTTTTGTACGTTTTTCCTGATTTATGAAGTTCAACTATCTTTTCTCACAGTTTCCTTGACTGTTCTTTTCCGGGCAGTCAGTGCAGCCCTGGATGACGTGTGCTGAGGTCTCTCAGGAGCTAAGAAACTTAAACTATTTATACACAGACACTAAGGTGTGGTAGCCTTAATAGCCTTGTGTCAGCTTGTGTGTATATCATCAGGCCAAACATACAAGAGTTTTCAAACTTCTGATCAGGGCCATTTGAGTGATTTCACTTCATTTTGATTTAAAAAGGGCACACATACAATGGTGTGATAGTAAATGGCTTCACCAGATGACAAATTTCACAAATTTACCAGAGGATGTATTCAAATTTTGAGCACAACTATGTACTCCATTAAAGGAGAGTAGAGCTACGACTTTATATCTTTTAAAACTTTGATAAATCATTTAAGTGATTTGTCTTTTGTGCGGATTTGCTGCTTTTCTTTGTTTTAACATAAGTAACATCTCTGGATTTTGAGAAAACTGCAACATGCATATTTACTATTTTCTGACATACAGACCAAATAACTAATTGATTAATCAGAAAATAAGCCGCGGATTAATGAACCCATGATGATAACCATATGTTGCAGCCAGTGACAGGAAATGTAAAAAACAGTCAATATTTCCTTTCATCAAAGCTGAATGTCAACACGTAAAACACTGGCACAATGTTCATTTTCAGGAAGTGTCAAAGTACCAACAGACTTTCTGACATGTGAAATATAATATACCAAAAAATAAATATCTCTGCAAGCTCTAAAACAATTTGGACAGAAAGCTGCCTTTCAGGTCACTTCACTATTCATTATTGCAATACAAAACTGCCCACACACACTTTGTTCACACTGAAATCACGTCTCAGCTCAGTGCTGTAACAAAGTACATTAACTCAAGCACTTAACTACAAATTTAAGGTAATTTTAAAGTATCAACATTTTATGCTATTTAACTCTACCAGAATACATGCCAGAGGGAAACATGGGACTGCATGTACTTAACAGCTGTGGTTACTGGTTATTTATTAGTACTTTTACACTGCAGTATTACTACTTTGAAGGATCTGAACTATTCTTCATCCTTCGTCTCAGATGTCCAGTGTGTAGGATTTAGTGGTATCTAGCTGCGAGGCTCCAGATTGTGACCAACTGAATGGCCGCTGAAAAGGTGAAAGTGTCTGGTTTGTCCATTCTGGGCTACTGTGGAAACATAGTGGTGCAACATAGTCCACTGACCTGCTCCCTCTCTAAACATAAACAGCACATTCTAAGGTAACGAAAACACAACAATAGCTATTTTAAGGTGATTATACACTAATGAAAACATAATTGTGATTATTATTTTCCATTTCTGCCAATAGCTCCACCTAAATCCTACTCACTGTACCTTTAAACGGGTCCCTCGCATTTGTATTTATCTTTGTTCACTCAGATGTTACCACACCTTCACCAGGCCAAAGAGGGGCCAGAAGAGACAGGACTGCAGCTGTATCATGTATTATATAATATGTATACATTCTATATACAGGGGGGACAATAGGCTGCCTCTTACTAATAACAATTCTTACTAATACTATTTGCATACCGTCTCTCTTGGTAAGGGAAGTGAGGTCACACAAGCGTGACAACATGAATTTGCTAATCACAGTTTTGAATAATAATACACTGATTCTTTTCTCTGCAAGTTCGTATCAGTGATCAGATCAGATCAGATATTTTCACTGTCAGCATCTCTAATGTCTCATTTACATATTTGGAGACCAGCTATTCTATCAGATTCGATCTAATTTTATTCTATTGATCTGATCAGAGGGGTTAGAATTAACACTCTCCAACACACACACACACACACACACACACACACACACACACACACACACACAAATGTGAACCTCAATGGTGCTTCACTCCCACGTAATATCCTCTTTTCGGTCACACCACCCACTCACTGAGATGATACCACACACACACACAGTCCACCCACTCATTACAATGATATTGCAGATTGAATACACAGAGTGAGGGTTGAGGGACAGAGGTAGAGATAGATGTGTGCGCATATTGCTTCAAGGCAGCTGCTCTTTTGGAGTATTGCAATTGCCAAATCCCTAACCAAAACACACACACACACACACACACACACACACACACACACACACACACACACACACACACACACACAGATACACACTTGTCACTAAAATAGAACTGTACGCTATCCAACGATATGACCGTTGGGCCAAAACAAAATAATATGTCTTTACAAAAATATACCACACCAGGAATGAAGTGTGCCCTCCTTTTCTCCAATTACTAAACTCCTAACTTTCCATCCACTCTGACTCCGTCCACCCCAACAATCACCCCACTGCTCTGTCTACATATCCCGTTAGTTGACCCTACAACACTTATTGACAGTGGTGGAAAGTCAAAAAGGCAGGCGGCACAACCTAATCTCACACGTTCAGATCAACTCATCAAGCTTTGAAAGGAAAATGTCTAAAACCAGAGATCATCGTACAGCTGGACCACCTGAGGCCGATGTTTGACTGGATGTAATGGACAAAGTATTAATGTTAATGTAAATGTTTTGCATACGGCAGTGTAGGGTAGCTCAACTTCAATTTGCAGCATGTTTCAGTCTGTGTCTGCTTTGTGGGACCCTGTCAAAGTCTGAGCACCACATCATACCACACCTCAACAGTCTCTTCCTGCCATGTGTCTTTATATGTTTTCTGTGGCCCACCCTGGTTCCCTGGGGGTCTGCTGAGCCGGAAGGGGAAGATGTGAGCTTTCCACACACCGCAGTCTCATCTGTCAGATACTTATAGATTCCATATTCATTTAACTATTTTTGCATCTCAGTCGATGGTCCACGCTAGAAGCACCCGTCATTTTGTTAGCAATCAATCAATCAAATTTTATTTGTATAGCCCTTTACAATAACCAAAAAGGTACCCAAAGTGCTTTACAATAGAGCCATAAAAGAACATAACATGAACATAAAACAATACATTAAGAAACAGTACGTAAAAACAATATGTAAAAGTGCAGGGTTTCGATTGCGGAAGGTGCAAGGTTAGCATTCAACATCTGGAGCTCCAAAAGTCAGGTTCTGGTATCTTGCTCTGAATGCAGCAGTTACTGTAGATGTTTGCTGTCTGCATCCCTCACAAAACCTCCTCCTCCTCGTCCACCTCCTCCTCCACCCCCTGTGCTGCCCTCTTGGTGCCCTCCATGTGCTGGTCTCAGTCTGACTCGGGTGTAGCTGGCACCCTGCCTACGTGCCTTCATTATTTATCATTTACATTAAATATCCATGGAAAATGCACGCACACACAAACAGCACAGTGACAGCTGCTCGACATCTTTCTCTCTTTGTCATTTCTTTCTCTGTCCACCTTTTTCTTCCTCATTTCTTGTCTCTATCTGTCTCTCTCTCATCAGTCTGTTGCATCACTGTGGCTGTGACCAGGGCTTGAATTACTGCAGAGGTAAGCAGCCACGTAATGTACCTGTAGAGTCTACCTGTAACACGGGATGGGCATTAAGTTACACTATGGGCTGCAGCTAGCGCCTCAGGAATCCTTCCTCAGCCAACGGGGAGTGACTTCTTTCACTGTCAGTTCAGTAAGACTGAGGAGAATCAATTGGGCTGCCATACAATCAAAGCTTTGCATGACAGCCTTTCAATAAACACAAGTGCTATTAATGTTGTTTCTGCAGATAAAACCAGCTTCACTGGAAACTGAAACTTTCCCGCCATCATCTGTAATTTTGGGACTTGTATTACTCCTATACAAGTGCTGACATGCCAAACAAAGGCAGTGATTTTCATAAGCCTTTTTCCCAGGAGACAGCTTGTCACTGCATGCAAAGTCACATCAGTTGTCCACGTGACATTTTAGGTCCCTATATGTGCAACAACAGTGAAACTGCAGGGCAAAGCCACATTTATTCTATGTGAAACAGCTGAAATGATTTGTCAATTTATCAATTTATCAATTAGACTATTGACAGAAAATTAATCAGGAGTTTTTTGATAAAAGATTAATAATTTCTAATTTTTCAAGCAAAAATACCTGGTGCTCGGCTCTCAAATGTGTGAATTTGTTGCTTTTGTTTCTAATGTATGCTAGAGAACTGAGTATTTTTGGTTTTGGACTGACTGTCGGATAAAACAAGGGAATTAAAGGCACCACCTCAGGCTTTGGGAAATTATACCAAGCATTTTTCTCTATTTTCTCAAACAATTGATTCATCAAGAAAATAATCAGTAGATTAATCTATAATAAAAATGTGCATTATAGTCGCAGCCAGAGTGATTTGATTCACTAATTACTTTGAAGGATGCTCAGTTCTCTAATCCTTAGGCAGAAAATTATCTGATGGAGGCCAAAAAATCACGTGTAGTATTGGGATTTAAATGACAGAGTTTCACGATGAGCGCCATGTGGTATCACTTGAAGACGAAACTAAATCCAGCTTATCACTAATCAATGATTAAGAAACTGAACTTGTAAGTGTATAGTAAAATAGTAAACAGAATTTTTAAATCCTAAAATAGTTTGTATGTGGCTTGTATGTATCTTAAATCCATCACATTCCTCTAGCAGCACACACACACACACACAGACTCCCACTTGAAACCTGTTTTCCTCAGCTTCAGCTCTTTGAAGTGTCCCATGTTGCCCTGATCCCTCCCCAGCAGTCACATGACATCATTATGTAATGTCAATTGTCAGTCAATATCATCCTCCTATCAAGCCCTCTGTGTGCCAATCCAGTGTGCGTGTGTGTGTGTGTGGGTGGGGGTGGGGGTGGGGGTGGGGTGCCCGCCTCATACATGACAGTAAGAGTGCATCATCTCAGTAAAATTAAGAGGAATCATTTGTTTACTCTTGAACAAGTAACAGTTTTCCTTTCACACCACTGGAGTCAGCATTTACTACAGCTGGTTTGACTCTTCTCAAAAGGCAAAGATTTACTCAAAACTATTACATTGAAATCAACTCACAAAATGTCACTGGTTTAACTCCAACAAACGCCGAACCTTCAGGGTTTTAGATTAATGGGATGATGGTTTTTTTAATAGCTAATGCCCCGCTCCCTCTCATTTCCCGTTCTCCCTTTCTCCCACTTATCTCCCTTTCTTTCTGTTATTTTCTAACATCTCCATTTCCTGTCCTCTCCTCGCTGTTCCAGTATATTCTGTTTATGAACTGTTGGCAGAACACTAATGTTGTACAAAGCCATTTCCTCTAATGCTCTGCCAATGAGTGTGTGTATGTGTGTGCGTGAGACACAGTGACATGCTGTACAGTGATGTCCCAGATTTAGATACTGTCAGATGCTGCGTCCAGGTTCAATGTTACATTAGTCATGTTCATTAATCTATACATGTAGTAGTACATCACCTATCGCTGACACAAACACAGACACACAGTGTTCCCTGCGTGGTTGAATACCGATCTAAGTGATCAGTGATTGAACACAGAGTGATTGACGGACAGTCTATTTGAAGTATGATTAAGTAAGGCCAAGGTTACATTTATCTGTAATCTGTGATCTATCACATCTGACCACACTGTGACTGGATCTATATTTCTCACATGGCATCTCTCTACAGCCGTCACACACAACTGCACATATCACTGCAAGTCACACAGCGTTTGTTATTAAATTTTGTTCGGGGTTGAGCGCATCGAGATAAACAGCTGGGGGCGCTAATCCTCCAGAAGGATGCAATGAAACTGTTGCAGAAGAAGAGGATGCAACAAGATGATGGAATTAAACGAGCTCCAGTCATATCTCTAACATTTGGGAAATTATGTGGAAAATGAGATGGAAACTGCATTTCTGTTTGTTTCATGCATTAATTTGAGGAAGGTTATGCTTCCCTTATCGCTCCTCGCAGATCTGCTGCTGTTCATTCACCTCCCCAGGGGACGTTTAGTCTGTTTCCACTGCACCTTGTTGCATTTTGTTTATGTCGATTCACCGACATCTTTGAGATATTTAGACCTTTTTTCCCCCAGTTCTCTAAAAATTGAAAATGTGCATTAAAAACAGTTGGATGCAAACACGCTGATTGTGAGAAGAAGTCTGCTTCTGCCTCGTTTCAGTATGATTAATGTAATATCTTTATCTGGAATGGCTTTAACAATATGACACAAAAAAATCTGAGTCTTATCCACTTCGTCCAATGTTTCCATAATTTACGGAGGAGCCATAATGTTGCCAAGAGGGATGTAAATGGCGTGGGAGGCTCTTCCAGCTTCTCATTTGGTTTCTACATAATGACACAGTATGCTGGAAAATCAGGACAGTGCACACGCTCTCCACAGAGAAGAGTGGCTCTGCACACGATTGCACATCGCAGGTATGATGTGAGAGCCTGGTTACTTCCTGACCGCCATGATAAAATGCTTGCTTGCTAATTGAGACAATCGATGGCGGTGTGATTTTCGCATTGACTGCTATATTTATTGACTGACTGGGTTCACTGACTTGACTGCAAAACTTCTCCATCAGATCCTCTCCGTGGCCACGGCCTGGCAGACCTGGCACGGTGTTTAAACAGCGTGGAGAGAGGTCTGTGCGAGCCAGACTACTGCTCCTGTTTCTGTATCTCGCTCTTCCTACGGTCTCCGAGAAGAGGAAACATCCTGGTGAGTGGGGGTGAAAGACTCAAAGAACGAGCTGATGCAACAGGAGGAAGACGGCAAGAAGAGGAGCAAAGAAGAGAAAGCAAGAGGAAGAAAGTCAATAATCTGAACAAAACACGCCATTCACCTTGGGCACCTCCCCTTGTGTGTGTGTGTGTGTGTGCGTGTGTGTGTGTGTGTGTGTTTTTGTAAGGGCTTATATAAGGGGGCTGAACAGCCTACGCCAATGTATAAATACCCACGATGCTGCTGGTGAAGCAGGGAGAAGGGTCAGAGTGAGTCAGCACACCCATATCACTCCTCCTCTTTCTCTCTCTCCCTTCCATCAATCCATCCTCTCTTCTTCTTTCTTCTTCTCTCTTCTCCTCCTCCAGCTCTACATCTCTAATTTTTCATGCTGTTGCCGTGCGTCTCTTCACAGGAAAAACACGGAGGATTTCGCTTGGCAGGCAAACTCTGACCTCCAGTTAGTGTTGATCGTAACAACCAGTGTAAACAAAACAAAACAATCAATTACACGTTCACAACAGGAGCCTTTTCAAATGCAACTCTTTGATGTCAAGGCTTTCAAAAGATCTGCCATGCTGAATTATTGCGCAGGTTGAGGCTCAGCGCTGAAAGTCTATTCATCTTCCTATTCATGCAGGCTTTTTTATAATTTATTTTGTGACTGAGAGCAGGGTCCATCTGTTTTCTTTAAGTGGCCTTGCTGTGTTTTTAATTTCAGAGTTGCCCGGAGCACAGCAGAGAGACACTTGGTCATTTCGTTTCACTCCTCTCAGGACACTCTGTTGACATTTTTAGCAGGCGACTAGCTGCCACTGACAGCTCACATGCAATTTGTTCATTTGTGCTCTTCTGGACTGGACGACTTTTGTGACAAAACCACTCCAGTGTGTCATATTCCAGGTATTCCTCTTGTTCTTGACAGCCCATCACTGAGATATTTTATTACTTTAGATTTTTGTATCATTAGCCAAACGTTCCATAAATGGCATAAAGGAACCCTTCTTCCTCATTGAGCTGCATCTCAGCTGTCATAAGCATCATCACTCAAGTGCATGACTTAACACAGCAAGGTCATTTTAAATGTGATACATGTAAGTGATCACTAAACTGACAGATGTTTTACATATTGTTTACACACTGGTTGAAATTGAGAAAGGGTGTCCTAGCTCACTGGCCTAATAGCTGAGCTTTTGGAGACCTTCTAATAGTGTTAAACAGACTTGCTTGTCTGTGCCACCTGTGAATATTGGTTAGTACAGTGTGTTATCCCTTTCAATAGTGTACTATCTTACATTCAATTAGGAAAAAAAAAAACAAAAAACAGGAGACACTACAGTCTGGCTGCCTTCACGCTCCGTTCGATTTCAGTTTCAGCTCTGTGCCAGCGCTGTGAAAGAATTCTGGCACAAGACGATTTTATGTGGTCCAGCTTCCACCTCCACCCTTATCCTCTCTCTCATTCACTCCATCTCTCTCTCTGTCTCCCATTCAGTGCATCCCTCTCGCCATCTTTCATTCACTCCTTCTCTCCATCTCTGTCCATCAGAGTCCCTCTGGTTGTCCCTTTGACTTCTTCCTTCCATCCCACTCTCCCCGTCTGATTCATTCATCTGTCTCTTATTCTGTCACTTTTAATTCCATTCCCCCTCTCTCTTTATCACCTTCTGTCTCCGCCGTATTCTCGTTCTGTCTCTCATGCTTGCTTTCATGGTGCTCATGCTTTTTGTCAGCATTGCCTTGATTCACGCTCATAAAGTTGCAAACTTGCAGACCAGTGTGTGCAGACTGCAACTGAGCAGAGAAAATATATGTTACATTGAGAAATAAAAATATGGATCTTTGCAAACTTAGATATTTATTTAACAGTCAAATCTAGTCTTAACATGAGCAGCTGTACATGAAAATATGTGCAAAATAGGCTAAATTTGCTAAATTACCAACAATGAATGGTTTGCTTTGTAAAACATCATAAAATGACAAAAAGGGAATAAGTGTCAACAGCAATGCTAGCGGCTCTGTGAGACTGTTCTTAGCCATAGTGATGCTTTGAGCTAATGCTAACATCAGCATGCTAACCTGACCACACTGACAATGCTAACATGCTGATGTATAGCAGGTATAGTGTTGACCATGTTCACTCTGTTTGTTAGGTGTATTAGCATGCTAACATTTGCAAATTACAACACAGCTGAGGCTGGTGATGGTTAGTTTTGAGCTATTTGCCCATGAATCAGATTTGGGCAAATAAAAATCTTGCTGTCTCAAATGTCATGAAGATGCAAAAAAAAAAAAAAAAAAAAATGGCTGCCACAATTTCCCAGAGCTTGAGCTGATGCCTTAACATTACTTCTTTTATCCAGCCAACAATCTAAAACCCAAAGATATCCAATTCAATGACATAACAGCAAATGTTTTTGGATTGATAATTAAAAAGAAATTAATAAATTATCAAAAGTGCTGCTGATCTTCTGTCAATGGACTAATTGGCCAATTGTTACAGATGCCAGGTTTTGGTTCTTGACAATATTCAATTCTCAGACGCATTTCAGTCTGCACCAAAAACAATATCCATGGTTCAATTTTCAGTCCTATTTGTAAGGAGAGCTAATAATTTAGAAGAGACAGAAGGAAGAAGGCTGGGAAGCAGCACTAACTGTAAAAAAGACATTTACATTGTTAATCTTTGCACCAACAACAGCTGTCTCTTCATTTTCTCTGTGTGTGGAGGGCACTTAGTTTCCTCTCACAGCAGAAGTACATCTACCTCCACAATCTGACCTGAGCAGCAACTTCTGAACACGTCCAGCCAAAACACACAGACACACACACACACAGACACACACACACATACACACACACAACCCTGTAATCTCCTGTACTGTACATCAACTTTTCTCCTGCCCTCCTCCCTCACTCCCTCCACTCTTCACTGCCACTTCACTCTCTCTCTCTTAACTCCCACGCAAACAATACCTGCTGTTTTGGTCCAGACGGCAAAGAAAAATAACTGAGGGTAGGAAAGAATAAGTTCGAGAAAATAGAATGCTTGAGTGCATAAATTAGATATATACGACTGTTCCCTGTATGCTGTAGAGCATAGCCACCATCCTCTGCATGCAGTTTCATCTCATCTGCTGATTTACTCATAAAGAGAGCGGTGTGGTATGAAGAGGATGAGAGAGGGAGAGTGGGAGAGAGAGGACAGAGGGGTGAGAGTGAAGAGCTGCTGATATTAACAAGAGAGCTGATGAGACTAACGGGTTTGGAATACCAAATAATGAACTAAATACAGGTTGTAAGGATGCTAACATGCAGTACATGGAAATGAAAAAAATAAATGCTGGCACACTGATTTGATAATGTGACTTACACCTGGGAATATGGCCAGAATGGACACAATATCAAGGACAATCAAATGCGAACCCGTACAATAACCTTGCAATGAACAGTGAAACATAGGAATTCAAGGTTTTGTGTGGTAGAGAGGTGTGCATTCAAGCCTGGGGTCATTTCTGAGGCTGTGGTCTATAGTGTTGTCACACTGGATGGGTCTCTTTAAATGGCAATATGGAAGACCTGCCCTTAACTCTGAAATGCCAGCGGTCAACAGTCTACTGTGGTTTTGTGCTACAATCACCAACAATATAATAATAATATTTGCTCATCTAACAGAGCGTGCGGTTTTTCTTCAAAATTCTGTGGCACATTGTAAGTGATGCATTAAGGTCTGCAAATAGACTATATTGAGCTTTTATCCAAAGTGCTTTACAATTTCTCTCTAATTCACTCATTCACACACACGCCGATGGCACTGAGCTACCATACAAGACACCAACCTAACCAGCCAGTTCAATGCCTTGATGAGGACACTAAAACACATGAACAAGAGGAGCAATTACTGGACTACCTGCTTCCATCTGCCGCTGCCGCCCATTGTCTTTTCCTGCATAGAGGCAATTTTCAATAAACTGCTGTGTAATGAGAATGCTCATAAAAATAATCTAATGGAAAGTTGCACAAAATGTAAAAGCTTCTCTGCAATGTCTTGTGCTATTTAGTGTTTTATTGTATTAGTGCGTGGATACACTGTGAAAGCTGTCAAGTAATGAGGCCAGATACTAATTCCAAAGTCCATGTAGTCATGTTGTATTCCCGCCCATGGTGAAGAATGTGGAAAGAGGAAATTTACCATGTTGTCCTCCACCCTTAATAGCTTTTAATGAAGTTACACAAAGCAGGACACCCCATATTGTGTGGAGCTAGAGTCGTTATCAGTATTGCTGGAACAGAAAGCCAAAAAACAACAAAAGCACAATAATTACCTCCAGCTAAAACAACAGCAGTCGTATTATTTTCATCCACTGTTATGGTGCTACTGTTACAGTGATGTGTCTATATTGTGTGTGTGCGTGTGTGTGCGCTTTTGTGGGCAAGGCAGGGCACAGTCTACAGCAACTTGCACATGCTTGGCAACAGACCAGTGCTGCTTGGCTGCCTGTTATCCTCATTACATGTGCAGACACACAAACATACATACACACACACACACACACACACACACACACACACACACACACACACACACACACACACACACACACACACACACACACACACACCATTTATATATATACATACATAAATATATAGACCAAAAAAACCTATTTTGACTTTTTGACTTTTGTTCTGTCTGTCCCCTGTCCCCCAGTCTGTCTCAATTTTTAATGGGTTTTAACAACATGACAGGAAAAACCATTATGGTTATGAGGTTCATCTACAAAAAAGAAACAAAAGATAATGATGATGAAGATAATGTGGGTGGGTGATATTTCAACAATACAGCTAGCTGTAGCGCATTAAGTCTCAAACTCAACAATATTCCACTCATAAAGTGACAACGAGATGGACAGCAGAGAATGAGAGGAAACTAATGAGGGGTGAGCGTGACAGACACACAGCTGGAGCTGGAGAGAGAGAGAAAGAGAAGAGGAAGGGACGGACAACCGATGGGAGAACGAGAGCAAGAGATGGGAAGGGAGAGTGACACAAAAGCAGAAAGTCAAATAAAGAAAGACACATAGAGATGGAGGGAGAAATGGAAAAAGAGGTCTGGGATCAGTGCACTTCTGTCGGCTCATGTCCCTGTTGCTAGGTTACCATCCATAGATGAATGGGTTAAAGTATCTCAGGAGCAACAGTGACATAGTTAGCTGGTCTCCATCACACAACACACACAACTTAGACACACACATACAGAAATGGAGCAACTCTGAAAACTGTCTTTACCTCAATTTAGATTTTGCCATTGATATGACATGTGCAGACAGACAGATACAAACCAACACGCCACAGATAGAAAGACCAAACTTGGAGCGAGGCCTTATTGCTGTGAACTGAGCAGAACTACTGTGATACGCCTGGAAACACACGTTTAGAAATCTTTCTTTTACTGCTTGTAGCTTAAACATGTCGGAAACATACCGCTTATTACCATAAACATGATATTTGTGAAAATTCAAAGACCTCACTGTTCTGGCTGCGCACATTATTAGCATTTGGAAATGTATTATAATGTTTGACTAAGAGAAAACTGCTGTTTGACACACTGATCTTTAAACGGACTGAGGTTAGCGCAGGTCATAATCTATGCCTCAAGCCATGGCTCTGAAATATCAGTAGTCTAACTGTGCTGTGTGTTAATAAAACCACGGTGCTGTCTGCGGCGCTGAAGCAGCACATTCATATGTAATTGCACCTTTTTCTCTCAGTCCCACCCTTCTGTAAATTTCATCTATAATATTCCCTAATCTATACTCAATTCTATTTACTATTGTTGCCTATATACTCGATAGAGTAGTGACACACTCATGATCAAGTGACAGTGACAATGACAAGTACCAACGTAGTCCAGATCACAGACCAGCTACATGCATGCTTTATGTGGTTACGCAACAACAGATCACTACAGAACACAGGCGGAGCACCCCTGCGTCCGTGAAGAAAGCATTTACTCCAAACTTTATAGATCAAACAACAGTATTGTCAGTCTGTGAAACTTTGTCCATCAAGAAACGTAATAATAATTATATCAGAGCACATTTACAAACCCACAACAGCAGCATCTCTCCCCCAGCAGTTAGTAATCCAGGTGGGCCACGCCACCTACATGCCATGATTCACGTTTTAGACATTTAGCTCATCTCTTCATCAAGTCAAATTGCAACTGATCAACTTCAGTTTGTTGATTGGTTGATTTGTTGCAAAGGTCCTGTGACAATGATCATGTAGGAGACAAGTGGTGGGAAAGTGAATAATTAAAGAAAGGACAAACAGAGGGGGCATGCGATGTCATTGTGGTGAGAGCGCAGTGGGTGGAAGAGGGTTAGAAACACACCTTTGGCTTCTTCCCTGAGATTGCAGCAGATTTACATAAACCTGGCCTAACATACACATTTACCTTCTTTATAATTTACTTTTGTCTGATCTCTCTGTTATCTCTCTGCTGTTTTGCGTGGAGCATGAACGGTATCACAAGATAAAAGATGACGGTGCAGCATCCGTCTAATAAAACAATTGTTACAAAAGTTTCTTTATCTGCATCTACATCGGCACTGAGTCATGCAGCCCAATCAAATCTTCAAAGACTGTTTAATGCTTGACCTTAGCTTCATTTCAGGACCAAACATGGCTTACCTAGCAGACCATGAATAAAAGTACTTTATTTGACGAGTGCATTAAAAGAACAGGGATTTGTCTTGGTGGGACTGCAGTGTTGATACAACCCACATAGTAAATAAAGAAATGACCAAAAAAAAATGTTACTTTAAGCAACAAAACAGCACTGCAGCTTCTGTGATGCTGCCGCTAATCCAACCACCAGGAGTCACCAAGTCAGAAACTTTCACATCCTGCTCACAGAGGCTTTAACGATGCCTGGGTACCGGTCAGAGCGGCTGGTGGCGGCCACCAATAAAGCAGCCAGAGGCACAATGAACTATTTCCCCTCTGTGCTGTGGGAGCACAGCTATTGACAGAGATAAGTATAGACGATGTTCCTCTCTGGGACTGACACAGTCACAACGAGTTAGCGCCTATTCATGTGGTCTGACTATGCAAAAATGCAAACAGCCAACAAAACATTGGTCTATTGAGCTGACATTTTGTATGACCTCGATCTTCGGAATACTAAAAAGTTTTTACCTCTTCCTGACCATCAGAGGTAGGCTAAACTATTATCATGAGACCTACGCTGATTATCTAAATGACTAAATAGGTCTGTGAGTGCCTTCAAAATCATTCATATGAGTCTTCCTAAATGAGCCTTGCATTAGGGTATGGCTAAGTTTAGGCAACTGAAACTAGTTGGTTAGTCAGAGAGAGGTCGCCCTCAAGGTTTGAAGAAACCATGGAGAGAGAGAAGACAGTCACTATTTATACAACTGCAAGAGGTCACTTGTCAGAAAAAGGGGGTGAGATCCTATAAGCCGAGTTTGTAATGAACAACTAAATAATTGAGTGTGTTCTTCCTGGTTTTCTTCAAACTTTCCAACAGCAGATTAAGGAATATTTCAAAGCATTTGTTGTTGATGGCACAGAAATCAGTCTTAACTTTCAAGATCTTTGCTTTTTAGTCATGCAAGTGGAGTGTCTCCTGGGATGGCAGTCTGTCAGTGGGTTGGTGGCACCATCATCGAAGCTCACATTTGGGTTTTTTTGTGAAATGTCTCATCAACCACTCCACACGAATTTCCATGGTACGTGGTACAGGCATTCATCAGAAGCATCTATGTAGGAAGCAGATGACAGTGTCGTCCACCACAGTCCAAGATGGACAAGGATCAGCCTCTCCAGGGTCTTCATTAGGTGTGACGTCTGTTGAGGTCCTTGGGGTGCGGCGTCTTTGGCACTGTTACCACGTAGGATGTTTTCCACAGCTGTGACACTAGACAGGAGATGCAGTGGATGTACAGGGTGGCTGTCAGCTGAATGTTGTGGGTGCAGATGATGGGAGTTGCAGCAGGAAGGACTGGACAGCAGGAGGGGCAGATGACTGATCAAATCTACTGAGGAAAAAATTCAGATCATTCACCCAATTTAGGTCCCCCACAGACTGGGTGTTGGGTTCTTTGTAGCCGGACATGGTTTAAAGGCCTCTGCAGACTCCACTGAGGCTGTTCTTTCTGCTCCAACTGATCCTCCGTCTTCCTCCTGTACCTATTCTCCCTGATTCTCCTCCTCACCTGTGCATTATTGAGCTCTGCCTTATTTCCTGGCCGAAGGATTGTTTTGTCAGGCGTAATCAGAGGTTTGTTGTCATGTTTAACACCTCACAGTCCAGATGGGTACGGCACTCTCCATGCATAAGTTGATATAGTCTGTTATGCAGTGCTCACCATGAGCATCACAAAGTACTTCCCACACAGTTGTATGAAAATGGTCCTTCAAAGCCTCATCAGCCCTGCTGGTCCATCTTTGTGAGTTACTGCTGGCTGCCAGAGTACGAGAGGTTTGTACACAGGCAGGAGGCTGTGATCAGACCTTCCCAGGGGAAGGAGAGGTGATGAGTTATATGCTTCCTTGGTGCTGGCATAAAATAAATTCAGCATTTTATTGTCTCTGGTGTAGCATGTAACATATTGAGTGAATGTGGGCAGAGTGGAGGACGGAGAGTGTGATTAAAATCACCAGAAATAAGGAGGAGGGCATGCGGGTGTTGTGTCTGCAGCCTGCTTGTAATCGAGTGGATGTCATCACACGTGTCATCGTTTGCAGAGGGGCAATATAGACAGCTATAACATGCAAGATAACACCTCTGTCGGTAATATGGCCTAATGCTAACAGCTAACAGCTCAATATGATTACTGCAGGGTTGCTATTTAATTGTGATGTTCCCACATTTACAATATATATCATTAACAAATACTGCCAGCGCTCTTCCCTTCCTCATACTGCTCTCCTTTGTCCTGTCTGCCCGCATCATCTACAAACAGTCCAACACAGCGTTCATGTCCGGAGTTAGCACAGTTAGCCATGTTTCTATAAACAGCATAGCGCTACACTTCATGTATTCCTTCTGGTGCAGAATCAGCGCTGCTAGCTTGTCTTTCTTATTGGTAAGAGATTCACAGATTCCCCATGATGATCAAGGAGGGAACTGGTTTGTATTTTCCCCTCCTAGCACGGCGCTCAGCCACAGCATGGATTGTGTATGTATGCAAGTTTGTTGTACAAACTGGGTTCACACCTACCTATGATCCAAACGAAATGCAAGCCAGACTACCCTCAGATGTGGTCAGGCAGATCCGATCTCATCCCAACAAAGCATTTACAGCTTGTATTAGCATATGTTTTCCTGTATTCGAATAATGTATCTGGATGTTTCAGGATTATCAGATTTGACTGAAAAAGATGTGAAATTTCTTACTTTGTCAATCTGAGGAAGAAAAATTTACAGCTGCTAGAGCTGGTGTCCACTCTTTTTTTGGTTTGTGTGTGTGTGCGCGCACAGGCTGTGATGTCAAACGAGCTTGACCCACATTGGCTGTCTGATCTGTCCCGATATGTCTCCAAGGTGTCACCGTGGCAACGGGTGTACAATTGCCGCAAATGTCAGCAGCAAGGACAACCAAGCCCTGAAGGAGATACTGTGTCAATCTGTAACTGAAAGTGAGTACAAGCACGCACACACACACAAACAAACACACTCTCAGTGATCGGTCTTCAGATGTGTGAAAGTAGATCAGAGCAAAAGGAGTTGGCCCTTGCTGACAAAATTAGACTTTGTCACACACACACACACACACACACTTGTGGAAGAACGCACACACACACACAGATGCATCAGATAGCCACCACTGATGGCTGATAAACAGAAACGGTGAGAACTTCTGTTTTATCATTGACTGCTTCACTCTCCCGCTCACTTCTCCATATAAGTATGCTGAACAAGGCGTACACACATATGCACAGTCTCTCACATTAGACCCACTCTCAAACATGCTCACGCACTGATAGATGCACACACGACAGCTCTTTAACACCCTCCACATTAAACTGAGAAGAGGAAGCAGTCATGGGAGGAAACACACTGGGTGTTACTGTAGAATGACTGTCAGAAAAACTATTACTATCACTGTAAACAGCAACGGGAGAGTGCATGCATGTTCAGTTAACGATTTTAAACAAAAAGTCCTGTTTAATGCTGCAGCCACATTCCTTAATATTTGTGCATTATTGCCCTGTCTACTGTATTAGTTAATTGGTTTATTGCATTTTCAACTGCAATTAATTTAATGCCGCACAATTTTGCATGAATGACTTCTAATTGTTTTGACCTTAAGTTTAACCAATAACCACTACTTGAATTCCTCTTTTCAAATTGTGGCATGTCTTGCATCACATTTACACTTACACTGTACACAATCCACTACCGCTCTAATCTGAGTGCAGCAGTGCAATAACACTCAAAACTCAATTCAATAAAACCTACACAGCAGCGTCTCCTCCACTAGTAATGATCAGAGTGAGCCTTCCCACCTAAAACATATGAATCATATTATGTTGTTGTGTGCCATGAGCACGAGCTGTTTAGGATGCAAGTTTGTTGTGTCTGAAAAGCACCAGGGGAATGTAGGAAAAATCAATACACTATAATGCTGCAATATTTTTGGCCCTATCAATAAGCCGACTGAGGCTCATTATCAGAGTTGTTATACCCGCTACAGAGGCATGAAAGACGGCACAATGCTGTTATATAATATGAACTCTTGAAAATGCTGAAAATAATGTCCTTGACATACTGTTTGGATGAGGTCAGGGCTGAGGGGACAGACTTAAAGAACTCACAAAATGCATCAACTGCATGAAAAAAGGTTGTGCCGTTACAATGAGGATTTGATGACGCAGGTTTTGAAAGCCAATAGTGCTACTGGTATTTTTAACCATCGCTTTAGCAGAAATATCTCAACATTTCTAGATTACCATGAGGTGCTGTACATTCATGGTCCCCAGATGACGAATCGTGCTGACTGGTGATCCCCTGACTTTTCCTCAAGTGCAACCACAAGCTTGATATTTGTGTTTTGACTGAAAAGTCTCAACAACTATTGGGTGGATATCCAACTTTCTACCAACATTCACGCTCCGCTCAGGATGATATCTAATCACTTTATTCACCCTCTGACCTTTCCTCTTGGGACACCATCAGGTCAAACTTTTAGCTTGTCCGATACTTTGTTTTATGACCAAATGACTGGACAACAAATGACACTCCCATCAGCCTCAGTTGTACTACTTAGCATGCTAACATGCTAAATTAAGATGGTGAACATGGTAAAAATTATACTTGCTAAACATCAGCATGTTAGCAAGGTCATTGTGAGCATATGAGCATGCTGACGTTAGCAATTAGCTCAAAGCACCATTGCGCATCAGTACAGCCACACAGAGCTGCTTGCATAGCTGCAGACCTCTTTAACTGACAGCGTTATGTTTACAAAGGTGGACAAGCCTCTAAAATAGCAGTGAGACCATGTGACAAGAAAAACTGTCAGTTAAAAAAAATGCCATGCAAATAAAACTCTGCACAACTCAGGGTCTCACACTCACATCTACAAAAAACAGTCCCCCTACTTCACACCTCTGATGTGTTCTCCTCATTAACAAGCATGCCTGATGTGGCGGATGCGAAATGCACAGCTCAGTCTATCACTTGCAAAATATGCTTCAGTAACTAGCTTCAAATAAACTGGTCCACTGGTTTTTGTGGTGTTCAAAACATGACTCTTATGAAATAATTCATGCCGCAGAAATAGATGGTCTAAGGAAAGGTTTTCACTGCAGGTTTTACAGAATGTTTTCAGATGTCTTATACAGATGATAACAGATGTCTGACTTAACAGGATTACATTTTTTTACCACAAGATGACTACTGTTGTACAGATTACTGACAGGCACCAACCAAACTCACAGAAACTCTGTTACTGTATGCATGAGAGATGGAGATGACTAATTATGGTTAGAGGGTTAGGTTAGAAACTTTATTGACCATAATGTGGAAAATTGTCAACATGGGTTACAATTAAGACAACAGTAAAACACAGCAAATTAGAAGAGGTTGGACTTCAGTTCAAGTACAAAGTGTCATTATGGACTCGAGCAACTGAACGTTTCTGAATTGGATTTTTGAATTGAAACCTGCTTTAAAAAGTTTGTTTGTTTGTTTGTTTTTTCAAGGTGAACTGAGACAGCAACATAAGATCTAATCCAATTTTCCAACATGCTCATAGTGTTTCAATTAATGGATCTCTGATGCATTAGCATGTATTTCATATAGCAAGAGAAAGAAAAGAAAGCACAGTGTTTAAACCTTGTGCCTCTTGAACTGCAGGTAGTTCTGAGGGCAGGAGGATTGAGAACCCCAGAGTTTCATATCGTTATTCTCCTATCAATGCTTTCTGTTATCTCAATAAACACCTCTGTCTGCCTCTGTCGCTTTTTAATCCTTTGCTTTTTTTCTGGCGCTTTTCAACGTTTTCCCTTCACACCTACACACTCAGCCCTCCCTCCTCTTCCATCCCCCTCTCCACTCCCCCATCCATCCATCTATCTATCCATCCATCCCATTTGGTGGTACTCTCAGTGGAACACTTGGGCTATTTATAAAAGCATCAAAGCCCACAGCTTCCAACACACAGTCACTAGAGAGAAAGGGGGGAGATGGAGAGCAAGGTGGAGGGGGAAGTGGGGAGCTGGAGGAATGGTGGAAGGAGGTGAGGTGGGAGAAAAACAGATGGAGAAGTGCTGAGAAAGACAGAACGATGAATAAGACAAGGCAAAGCGAGCTGGAGAGAAAGGGATGAGAACAGAGAGATGGACAACAAGGGGAGAAGGTGAGGAAGAGAGAGAGAAACTGAAAAGACAGAGGGAGTGAGATAGAAAGGAGAGAGCGGCAGGTCAAAAGAAATCGGGCAAACAAAGAGCTCAAAGGAGGTGGAAAAACAAAAGACTGGATGACAGAGTCAGATATGTTTTCATCTATTTCCCTTTGCTTCAGGAGCTCAGTGATACACCTCAGCATCAGCTCTGAGTCTGTGTTTCTCTGCGTTTCATGTGTTCATGCATGAGTGCCGGTTTTGTGTCCGTGCATGCACTTGTGCGATCCGTGTGCGTGCGTGCATGCACATGTGCATGTGTGTGTGTAGGAGGCGGGTTTTGGATCCGGAGACCTTCCGCCCACACGGGTTGAAGTTGCAGAAGCACCTGAGCTGCGTTCGGCACCGCCAACAGACACAGATGTTTGCAAATGTTCACTAACTCATTTGAACCTGAATAGGCTCATGAAAAGGCGGAAAACATATGATGTGAATCCAGAGGAACTGTGGGCATGGTGCCCAAAAGCTGCTTGCTGGTTGCTGGTGAAAGCGAGAGACATCCGATTAACGGAATACAAAAGACGGCATCAGTCAAAGGGAAGCTTGAATAGAGCTCTTGACTAGTGCTCTTTATAAATACATACATTTTCTTTTTGAAGAGTGCTAATAGCTGCAGCAAACAACACCTTCATGGGCTTGTTTTAGGTGCAATCTACACCCCGTGCCTACACCATTTTATCTCTGCCTCTTCTTCTCTCTCTCTCACCTCTTTTCTACCTCTTCTTCCATGTCCATTTTCGCACCCACCACCTCTCTGCTCGAGTGTCATTCCAGCACACCTTTCTCATTCATTTCCCACCATCTGCCTTGTTTAATGTATCCTATATATTTTTTAGAATATATATAGTGGTCCTCTGCCTGCAGGAGCCGTTTTGTGCAGTCCTCTTGATTAAGAACATGATCGAATTCTTTTCAGTCGTACCAGGTTTTGTCTTGATGGCACCAGCAGCAACAGCACAGCAGCAGGCACAACAACACCAATAAAAGGATTATATTTAGGGTGCTGAATTGAATGGTGGAATGAATACATTATGGAGAACTTAAAGTGTGTGCACGGCTTCTATTCTGCCCAAATTTAGCCTTCCTCAGTCTCTCCCTTCATCAATTCCACTTTTTTGAAACCCAGCCGTCTCCTCCCTCTATAAAGTGTATCATATGTTCTCAGTACAATATGTTAGACGTCACATCATGCTACACTGCAAGACCACAGAGAGAACAGCACTTTTTCAGTCATTGCTCTCTAAGGACATGTATCATGTCTTTCATCCTTCTGTTTTTCCTTACGCTTGCTATGAGCTACTTTCACTGGAACTTTCAAGGAAATCACATGTAATCCTCCTCTCCTTCCTACACCCTTCCCACACACTTTCTCCCCCTTTTGTCTCTTCCTTCTATGAATTCCACCCCCACTTTTTCTTTGCTTAGACTCTCTCGCCCTTCTCATCTCACCATCCTTCTTTTCATACATCTCAATTTGTTATCCATCTGATTCTCTTTCCCTCCTTCTTCCCCTTTTTGCCCTGTATCTCTCACTTCCTGCCACTCAGTCCCCCTCTCTATGCCTCTCAAGCTCTCTAAAGGGATAATTTGTCCATTAAGTCTGTGTGGAGACAGTGGAGAACACTTGACAACCTGTTACACACTGAAACCCAACTCATCATTAGCACACTCGTTTAGGAGCGCGTGCACAAAACCAATCACGTGGAAACATCAGAGCACGCGCAGTCCTGCACCAACAGCCATTAAGGAAATAAGCGCTGACCAGCTCATTAAACAGAACATGAAGCACGTGCACACACAAATTGCTGCAAAGAAGTATTACATATAATCAAAACTCGCACAAAAACACATTACATAACACAAGCTGCCACCGCCCTTTGAGTCCTACACTGTTTCTAGTGTATGGAAAACTAAACAGCAGAATCCCAGTGAGGCATTACAGTTTACTGTTTACAGCTTCAACAACACTGAGGCAGTGAGCTGCTCCGACCAGCTACGCTGTGTGAGTTACACAACACGCAAAATCCAGCCAGCCACACTGACACAAACCCCCATTCCAACAGCTGGCTTTGGCTTTCTTTTTATTCTTCTTGGGCAGCATTCAGTCACTTTTCCCACCAATGAGGAAAACAATGAGGAAAACAATGAGGCTCCACAAAGGTGTGGAGCTGACAGACAGATATTGTTCTTAAACTCACCTCCTGTAGTCTTCTGTAGTTTTGTCCTGCGTTCAGCTTTGAATTTATTTTTAAACTGTTAACCGTAGACCATGTTCTACGAACAGCAGATACTGAATGAAAATTCAAACAATTGCTGAAGTCAAATAAGGCAATTCAGCACTCACGTTAGTTCCAACAAGCAATATAATTTCTATGCATCACATCAGCGGACTGTCAGAAGATCTAAAGAACATCAGATCAGGTCTGAAACACTGATGACAAAACTATCGACACCACATCCTTCTTAGGCACCACAAGCTGCTGCTGCTTCTGAAACCTGCAAAGGCTGCCGTGAGGGGTGCAGCCCTCCACCCTCCTCCTGCTGATTCTACAGCATGCTGCTTGAATTGATACAGAGCGGGACCTGTATGTTCTGCAGTACGTACACATTTTCTTTTCATTGCTAAACCTGTCTGTCTATAAACCTTAGTGTTGAGAAAGGCAACTGAAAAACATATCTCATTGATTTAACAGTGGCAAATCTAACTTCCTTATTTCACCCATGACGAGGCAGAATGAAGACCAAGAGGAACAAGTGTCACAATATCAAATGCTTCTAATGAAGCTTAGCTTTGTTGAACCTACATACATTTGCTTTGCATGTAATCTACATCAATCCAGGCCAACAACAGCAATGGACATGAAATCGTGGCCTTTTTTAGGTCAACCCTGCATGTCATTTGGAAACAGTGGCACAATGATCATTACGACCTCAACCATAATGATGGGACTTTGCGTGAGAGTAGCTCAGCTACAATATATTTACAGTGATGGCATGCAGATGGCATAATAAGTGAGTTGCAGTATAACAAGTATAACAGATGCTAAAACAAGCTTCCCCTTTTGGCTCACCAACACTTAAAGCAACAAAAACTGAGGGCAGGGTTTGTACAACTGTTTAACAGTAAAATTTAAGCACTTTCAAGGTACCTAAAGCAAACATTTTCAAACTCTTGAGGCCTTTATCAGCACATCTAAATTGTTATAATAAATGCAATAAGGTTTACAGAATTCTTTCATACCCACAGCAACCAATGTATATTTTCACTTTGTTTATTTTACTGTCTATTGATATTAACCTTGATTGTATGTATTGATCACAAATATTTGTACGCTCATTTCGACATCAGGAGACAAACAAAAATGACAGCTGGATCACTTCATTCCAAATGTTAAAGAATCTTCATCTTAGATGAGTGATCGTATGGATGAAAACCAAGTATTTTTCAAGGAACATATTTGAATTCAAGCATGTTCTCAACCTTGAAAACAAAGTTAAAATTAAGCATTTTCCAAACTTTCAGTGCTTTGCACAAACCCTGTGAGGGGGTCAGAGGTCAAGAGCAATATCAGGTACGAGAGACAACAACTGCAGGAGCGATCATTTCAGAGCATTTGGTGGAATATAACATTAGGAGCTAAGATCTAATCCAGGTAGCAAGTATACAACCAATCCATAAACACCATGTGAGACAGCACTGAGACTGCTGATACACTCACAGCAGACAGAGGAGCAGCAGTGTACACAGCACGCCAGGTCTTACTGATGATCTGACCTTTCATTAAAAAACATGCAACCATGCACATGATTTCTCTCACATTGTGTTTGGATTATGCACGCAGTCACAAACTACAAACTTCGTCTTCGTTATCATCTTCACTCACCTATAAATTCATCTCATCATAAACTATAACGTATCACGCTGCCTACACACGAACACCCTCTGCTCTGTGAGAACTATGTGACTGTCAAACAAACACGACCATGTAAATTAAGAGGCAAAGCACACCCAAACACTGTGTGTGTGTGTGTGTGTGCGCGCGCGCGTGTGTGTGTGTGACCTTGCAGAGGAATTCCCTTTCTCCCGGAGCTCTAGGGAAGTGATACCCTGCCCCAGACGGACAAATGGGTCGAGAGCAAGTCTTAACACACACACACACACACACACACACACACAGACACACACACACACACACACACACACACACCTTATGAAATGTGGTAAATGCAAACTGTTGTCACACAGCAAACACACATATATTTGTTATTTTGGGCAGCAGCTGGAGCTGGCACAGCTTCCCTCTACCTGCTTTATCCATCCAGCCATCTACCGCTGCCCTCCTCCACATGTGCACCAACACACCTGCCTACAACCAGACCCCTTCCTCTCCAGAGGCACCGCGGGTCCCCACAGTGCAGCGGATGCGTCCCCTAAAGGAGACTATTGACCCATTACTTATAGACATAGGCTAATTACCAGCTAACCCACTGCTGTGTTAAACAGCACCTCTTCCATCCTGCAGCATATAGACGGTTGCGTCTGACTATTTCACTGTTGCTAGGAGACATGAAAATCCTTGAACACATCCAGTTGGCTGTTGATACAAGTGGAAAAAACACAGACTTAAAGTAAATTGATAAAAAAAAAGCCCAAAGTACCACAGCCTTTTCTGTCAGCTGGATATGTCTCTCTAATAGTTTGTCATTTCCTGTGGTGACTCGTACAAAACCCATGCTGAATCTGTCTCCACTGTGCAGTTTGGACACGGTGGATGAAAGACAGGGAGGAAGAGGAGAGAGAAGAAAAGCAAAGCGGATCAAGTTTTCTCCATCGGTGTGGCATATCAGATAGCACCAAGAACTACAGTGCCTACGAGCTTCATCAGTCGTTTCTGTAGATGAAACCAACCAATTTCAGAAGTTGTTTGTCATCCCTGAAGTGAACACCGCATCGCCGTCGATGAACTGACGCAAAATGAGCTACCTTTAACTTCTGACTTTCATCCTCCATTAGTGCAGAGAGAAGAACTCTGAGTGCCCTGACAGGACGTCTCTTGCTCACAGAACACGTTTTGATATGTCACAGCAAGAAGAAGCACAGATGTAAAGAATAAAATGAATGAAGCTGCTTTTTCAGTTTCAGGATTCTGGTATGGCGTATGCTGGCTCACTGACACACAATCAACGCTGACTGGGATGCCTGAATAGAGCAGAGTTTTTAGTAACACCTGTGCTTTTCTTACTATGAAAAGTCTTATTATAGCTTTGACATTTTTAAAAATAAACAGTATTGACTATATGACTGGGATTGTTTCATGCTGAATCACTTCCTTCCACATCCTTGGTCATCTTCCTACTAGTCGTACTTATATCTACACCTACAGTGAGCTCCGCTGTGAATCAAGCACCAAAGTCCTGCCTCCACTTCCAGACTTGCCTCTGTTGCACTATCAACACTGGTTCTTGAACCGCTTCCGTTCAGGATTCTTGGAACCAGCCCGTGTTCCCACCAGTTTTGAGCGGAACCATTGTAATCAAGGATGTGTCATCAATGGAGGCCGTTGCATAAAGCACAACGGAAGTAAACAGTAGTAGCAAGATGGCAGATGGCATTGATTCCCTGCGAGCTTTTGTTCTGTTATTACAGTATTTGTGTTTATACAAAAAACAAGCATGGACCTACTACTAATGACTGCTGTTGCCTTCTCCATGCTGTCTTTCCAAAGTGTATGATATGACACGCCAGCTGATGTCACACACAGAAAACCTGCTGTCCTTTGGTTCCAGCTCGGAATCAACTTTTCAGGTTCTGACCTGATTTCATTTTGATCAAAATGCTCCAAACAGATCAAAATGAGGTGCGTGAAGCAGAACAGAGCCTGTTTCATGTTGGTGGAAAAATGTGTTTTCCCACAGAGATCCTTTAGCACCCAACAAACACTAACACAATCGAACATATATTTCAATGTGTTGGAAATCACTTCTTTCTTTTCATCTGGATTTCTTTTGGAGTAAAAGCATCATGATGTTGTTCTTTGTTCCCATCAAATACCAAAGAGCTACAAGACTATTGCACCCTGAGGAGGTTGATTGGCCTGTCAAGCTAGTGATGTTTTGAATCAGGATTTGAGCTTTGGAAATGCTGTTCATTAAATCCCATTAAAAATAATGCCAGTGAATAAACAATGGCATGCCCTCTTTTTTTAAAAAAAAAAATTGGAGTCGTTGTGGAAGTGAAGTGTAGAGGACACTGTTGATCAAGTTTTTGTGACTTTGGAATCAGAAACAAGTGCTCATCCATTTCAGATGAGTAGAAGAAAAGAAACAGATGAAATGAAATGCTGGAGAGGATAAAGGGAAAGAAATGGAGAAGAGAGGTGGAAAAAAAGAAGGCTGGGGAAGGAAATGACAACGGTGAGGAAGAGAGGAAAAGAGGGGAGGCTAAAAAGGGAGATGAAGTATGAGAGGACTCGCTGAAAGAGAAATAGACAATTAGAGTGGCAAAACAGAGGCAGGGTAAACAATGAAAGAAAGTCAGAGCGACAAAGTTAACATCCAATCATTCAGCAATGGAGCACCGGTTAGCGTGTGTGTGTGCATGTGTGTTTGTGTGTGTTTACTCCACCTACCTTGACACTGGAATCCCTGCTTGCCAAAACCCCTGCGGAGAGAACATACACACAGAACAGGTTGAACACTGTGCAGGCACAGGCGTGTGTACGCACATACAGCGCTCTGCCTCTTTCTCTCACACACACACACACACACACACACACACAAACAAAGAACTTAAAAAGGAGTTCTGAAACCCTCTCGTTTCGCCTCAAGACATTTGTGCAGAGAAAAAGGTCAAATACTGTCTGCCGTTTGTGCGCAGCGCGAAAGCTCTCCATCCAAAAGAGCACAAATTAAACACACACACACACACACACACACACACACACACACACACACACACAGGCACACACACACGCTGAAGTGTGCAGGCAGTCAGGACATTCGATTATTGTGTGTGCAGTACAGTACATGCATGGAGGTCAGCTTGGGTCTTACACTCACACACAATGTTCTGTGAGGCAGGGCTACAGCTGCCCCAAGGCTAAATGGACAACCACACCCAGTCAATGGTATGGAGTATACCAGGATGCCTGCAGGTGCCCCCCCCCAACACACCCCCCCCCCACACACACACACAGGTTCATACACACACATTCGGCCCTGCTCATTTTCATATTGTGGCTACAAATAGATAATCTCTAGGGGTGTGAAATCACTTAGTGCTCTCATTGTTCTTTTTCATTATGCTTATTGACCCAAATAGGCAGAAAGATAGATAGAAGGGTGCACAGTGTTCCTCTATTTAGGAATATTTACAACCAGTGAGACCATCCCATTTGAGTCACATGAAGACACACACACGCACGCACACACACACACACACACACACACACACACACACACACACAACCTTCTAGGTCAAATTATTTAGCCATTCACAAATTAAAAAGCCCATCACAGAACTTAAATAATGGCCGTTTTGGGAATAGTGCACAGTGCAGATAATAATAAACGGCACAAATTAGGCCAACACAGAGCCGGGAACTCTTTTAATAGCCCCAGCGCTGTCACTGTCTAGTAAACCCTGGTGGGCTGCAGGGTGACATGTCTGCGCAGGTGACTGAAAGGAGATAATGAAGAAGAGGAAGGCTGAGGTGGTGTCAGTGTTTGACCCATGTGAAAGACCGTTGCTTTGGGGAAACATGGATGTGCTCTCAGTTCCTTAATGCCATCAAACAATGGTCTGCAGCTATTCTTTTCATGGGCGCATCCCACATATCTATCCGTCTTCCCTTCTGCCCTACCTTACACATATAGCATCAACAAGTACAAGAATAAGGCTGAAATCGATGTGCAACCAGCCAGTGCAACCCTCCCACTTTCTCTATCCCTCCTGTAACTTAATGATGTAATACAATCAAACACTGGAGTCTACAGCCATTTTGTCTTTTTCATATCAATAGCTCTAATTTCTCTCTCTCTCCTGTTCTCATTTAAACATTGAATTCATTAAACCATGAACTAAACTGAACTTAAGTGCCTCCTTTCTTTACAATCCACCTCTCCACCAATCTAAAAGCTTCATTTTTAAACAATGCATCATAACTCATATCTTTATCTTTCTTTCTCATGTTTTAAGCACCAAGAGAAGCAATAACCCATCTGAAATCACTCAGCTGTCTGAAGCAGCTCTGCAGCCCTCCATCCCTCCCTGGGTCCGCTCCTCACCAGATGAAGTCAGTGCAGTGGCTGCAGAAGGTGGGCTGCTTGAAGAAGCGCGCGATGAATTTGTGGTCCTTCACCTCGTGCACGTTCTTCTGGCGGAGGGCTCCCTGGCGCGCGAAGCCCCGCATGGGCTCGCGGGGTCCGTCCTCCCCGTCGCTGTTGGCTGCCGCCGAGTCTGCCATTCTCCGACTATCTGTGTCTTTCTTCGCACTTTAACTGACCGACGCCAAGTTGTTGGTGGCTGGGAGCGTTTCTGGGGGTGCAAAAGTCGCCTCTCGTGCGCTGTTCCGAGTTGAGGAGTTCAAAACTGCGGCGTTGCGATCAGCTGATATTTGTCTTTGGGTAGTTTGCTTGCGCTTTTGCCGTCTTGTCTTGGACCTGAGTAGACTAGCGTACGCTGCGCTGCGCTCTCACTCTGTCCGCTTCCTCCTTTTCTTCAGAGCGCACAGAGATGTGACTACCAGAGAGAGAGAGAGAGAGAGAGAGAGAGAGAGAGAGAGAGAGAGAGAGAGAGAGAGAGAGAGAGAGCAGTTTTAACGACCTCACTTCCTGACATTTAAGGTAAGTGTTATTTGGAGAGTCTGTAAAACTGTAAAAGCTCATTTATCTCTCTCATCTCTGACACTTTGTGCCTAAAAGTGCAGTTTAATTAATTCACACTACAACTCTGAAATAGCAAACATCCACAAAGCTGGATTCGCCTGCATATTTCAACAGGACCTGTATTATGAAATAGGAATATTTGCATCCTGGTCTCATCGATTGCTCGTGTCAAAGGTGATGCTAACTTTTGAAGGGTTAGATCTGCAGAGCGTGTGATTGAAACGTGTGCTGATTTTTGTTCATGGCGCGAGTTCATCCTCTGTGTGATGTTATGATGAGGCGATACATCGGAGCATTTGACAGAAAATCAAGTGAGGGATTGTTAGTGGATTAAATAACCAAACCGTCTTTGGATAATCCTGGAAAATTAAATACCTGACAAATCGACTGATTTACATCACATTGCATCTCTCCTGGAAATGAAAGGAGCAATACTAACGACCATATGCACACTGACTGTTACGGTTCCTGTTGTCCACACTGATTGTCAGTGATGGGGAACAAAATCCACAGTCCTCAGTCTGTGCAGACATGCTTTCCAAAGGTCAGGCAAAGCGAAGATGAGCCAGTGTGGTAATGTTAGCATACAAAGAGGGAACTTTGTACTAAAAGCAGTGTATATTTGGACGATTGATTTGTGTGACTCAAACTGCTAAAGCAGAAAAATTCATTTATGCACGAAAGGAGAAGTGTTAAGTAATGTTTTATTCCCCATCCTCCTCCATCACTTTAGGAGCAAATTTCTGTGCCGCTGGTGTGGACAGGAGGAATAATTACAGTGCACAATAATCCTTTCAATGTACATAATGGCATGTCAGCTTTGTATTAAGATACACTTGAAAAATTGTGCTCCTGTCCTTTATTCATATTTTCAAGGACACAGGGTTGCACAGTGGTCTCAAAAAGTCCAGTAATGGAAATGGTCTAAAACACCTTGAGATACTAAAGCAATAGATATCTTAGTATTAACAGTATGGCATGGCAGCTGACATATTTATATTGTCACATGGTGCACATCAGCTGATTAGACCTGGCTTGCATTCAAGTGGTAAAAGTCGGACAAGGATGCATTACACCACAGAACTCCTTCTGCGGACTCTGTCAAGGACTTCAGTCTGAAGCACATTAAATATGTGTTTGAAATGTCTGTTATGTGCTCAAACACGCTCGCCTTTGCATGTAAAACTATGATACATGCCACATCTTCCGTTTTTAAGATTCACTTCTATCTGGGGCAAGTTATGCAAGGACAGTATATGGAACAGGAGAATAATCGTCATTTCTTAAATTAGCAATGTATACAGCCAACAGCAAACACAAAGAGTGACTTTCAATATTTGGGATTGGAATGTTCATTTTCTATGTCCCATCTGAGGAAGGAAAAACACAGACTGCCCTCCCTTTAAGTCTGAGTGCTGGCATTGGAAGCACGCACAGTTGCTGAGTTCTGACTCATCTTAAGACTTTTGCTTTCAAAGGGATTTTGGAGGATCATCATCTGCGATTGTTGGATGAATTTCATGTCACCAAGTTTCCCGAGATGCATTTAAGGCACTAAATTCCATGACTTCCTGAGTCATTTGCTCAGTGAATATGATGCTTCATAGAAAAGAGCCAAGAAACCTATTTAACCACCTGCATCTCTCCGTGTAGTAAATGCAGAGGCATGAATATGTGAGGCGTGATGACAGTGATGCAGGGACATGATGAGGTGAATGATTGTTACTGTGAGTGTGAAGCACGACATCACTGCTGGCAACAAGTAAACATACTTAATGGCTACATAGCTTTCATATATGCACATACAGCAAAGTAGTATTGATCTCCCACCTGTTTTAAGGCTACAGAATCTGATTTTGGGACAGTGACAGCCATCATCCCAACTGGTCCATGCTGCACACACACACACACACACACACACACACACACACACACACACACACACACACACACACACGCATCATGGCAGTCAGCTGGCAGTGAATGACCTAGATGAGATTGATTTAGCTGCAGGACAGAAAACAGTGTGTGCAGCTCTCCCTGGTCTCATCGATACAAGGTTTACTGAGATCTCCGTTTTTCTAACCTTTCTGCTCCCTATTACCTCGCTGCATCGCTCGTCCAACCTGGAACATTAGAGGCACACATACCTGCATTGTTACATAAGCGTCTGTCTCGACGGCCGGCAGACTGTGAAATGATAAGAACGGCTTAATTTGCAATGGTGACAAGCACCAAGAGACACTGGTGGTGACGTAAACGCACCCTAAGCACCTGAATGGGCCTGTGTGTATGTATAGACTGGGAAACGGTGACCCATCGTTTCGCACATAAGCCGCTGATCTCTTTCAATTTCATCAATACGCAGCGTCTGATGTAACTATTCTCCTGGGTTACTGAACTAGGGCGAGAGTCTATGCCGGCTAGCCAGCTTGGACGCCCAATAAGATGTGGATGACAACAGGTGATCGCTGCCAAAATTACTTCAAACCAATCTTGAAAATCTTTTTCCTGCCTTCATTTTCCCACAAGAGGAAATTCATGTAGTCATACACATCTGGGTTGAAACACAGAGGTACACCATACACACACTACAAAATATCCTGCTAGCAATATAAAGTATACATTATATACAACCAAAATGTACACCATCAAATGAGTATAGACTATACACAATCCAAATTCACAGCACTAATACTAATTAATAATAATAATTGCACATCTATCTCTAATTTACTAATCTAATTGCTGATTTGTTGATTTGTTGTACCTTGTTGCTCTAATTTTACGGTGCAGGATTCTGCTTGACCTGCGACTCCCTCGTAATTTCAGGTGGAGATTACGGGTTGGAGAATCTGATCAGCACTTTTTTTGTAACATAAGGTCATGATACAGCTGTGCTGCTCAACACAGATTATCCTACTTGCTGTTTTGATGTCATGCTGCACTTTGGCGTCATTGTGAACATGCATTTTTTCGAGGGTGCAGATCAGGCTGAAGGACAGAGTTGTAGAACATCTGGAGGGTACGATGGTCTCCTCTGAAGTGACTCAGTTTTCCTAAGAAAGAACAGCCTCTGTTGTAGTTTCTTAGTCCGTGCGCATTCACTGAATCCTCAGTGATCATTAGTTTGAGCTCCAAGATATTTGGAAGTTCCTGCTCAAGACCTGCTCAACAATTTCACCCTTATTCTTCTGGAGTGTATGCAGTCTTTCTCCTTCTAAAATCTATCAGTCTCTTTCATTTTATGTGTTATCATCACCACAATCACATCAATTCACTTAATAATCTTTCGTTTTCCTTTTACAGCACTAATCTTAGCATGTTATCATGCTCAAAATGACGATGCTAGCATGTTGATGGTTAGCAGGTGCTATGTTTACCATGTCCACAGTCATCTTAGCAAATGCTAACATAAAGCAAAGCGTTGGACCATCCAACCAAGAGGCCGTCACTGCCGCTGAATTTTAAGTATATCAATATATAACCTTAATGCTAAATGTCTAAATGTCTTACACTCAGCATTTTGTGTTGACTTCCATCAATGACAAGTCGAGTATAAAAGAGGTCGACCTTAATGCTGAATTTGCTTGTCAGGAAAATTCCAAAAGCTGATGTGAGACAGACCCCCTTCACCAGTATCATTAGCCTTAATTGACCTGAGTGCAAAAGATGATCACTTTCACTCTCTCCCTCTCGTTTGGATTTCAGTAGAGCTTGAAGCGACCCCCCTAACAGCACACACTTTCACACACAGGTGTCAATAACAACATTAACGATGGCTGTGTTCCAGTTAGGTATCACCCAGACAGAGCAATACCTGAAACCAGCACACCTAAAAGGAGTGCACCCTAATGAAGCTGCACCTGTGTTTGACGAGTCAAAACTTCTGCCTTTACTCCTGTTTGTTGAAAAGTATTCTGGGACATGTAGGAAACAGCCGACTGAAACGTGGATATTGCTGGGGGGAACGCAGTTACAGAGAAGAAAGAATGTGAGATTTTCAACCAGTTTTTTGCTTGTTGAACTTTCCACCTCAGCCTTTCTGTTTGTTCTTTGTTCCTTTCTCTCTCTCGTGTATCTAACATTCCCAAAAATCACCCCTGTCTTCTCTGACTCTTTCTCTGCTGATTTCTATCACCGCACCTCCTAATTTTCTCTCTCGCTGCTCCATCTCATCTTCCTGTTCCTGTCTCTGAGCATCTTTCCTCTCAATCTCATGGTCCTTTTTTCTCATCTTTTCCTGCCACAAAGGGAGGGAGTTGTTATATAAACCTGTTGTTTCCTTCGTCATCCTCTGACTACAGCACAGAACGCGTTCTGACGCACAAATACAGTTACACAAATGCATGCACGCACACTCACATACTAAGTGTGCTGCTTCAGGCGCATTGTTGTATTGAGTTTTAATTGCTTGTCTTGACTCAGTTCTTTGATTTCTTTTACCTTCACATAATAGTCTGCATAATCTTTTCATCTCTGCACTCTGGTTAAAAACACACACACACATACACACACACACACACGGCCAGCCATTAGTACAACTGCAGCACTTTAAAGATATAACCCTTACACACATATAAACACATTTTGTCTACCTACTCCCACACACTGCACACTCTTTGTGGCCTATACCAGCCTGTCTGTGGAGGGATACTGTCAGTCCTGCTGTGCTGTGCTGGATGGCCTACACACACACACACACACACACACACACACACACACACACACACACACACACAGGTATGTTTACCAAAGATAAGTATGTGGCAAATCCACTCTTACAAGCACAATTACCTCACTTATGTAACTTTTGTCTGTAATGACTTAATGAGTTCCTTTATTCTCTCTCTCTCTCTCTCTCTCTCTCTCTCTCTCTCTCTGCACCCCTCACATGCTGGCTCTCATTTTAAGAATTGTTAAATACAGCTCAAACATCATTGATATCAAACCACAGAGAGTATTTTCTTCTGCTTCCACACTGCATTTGCATATCTGCGCTTCCCTCCCTCCCTCTCTCTCTCTCTCTCTCTCTGGCTGCCTGCACCGGTGTGGGTATGTGTGTGGTTGCATGAATGTGTTTATTGTGCAGAACTGGAGGCATGTTTGAAGCTGTGTGATTTTGTCTGCATGTGCGTTGTGTTGTTGTTTGACACCTCCGGCAGCACAGGCAGCATAGGGGTGGATGGTGTGTGTTCCAGTAAACTGTGATCTCTGTATTCATGTTAAAGGCCGCATTGTAATTGAGTCTTTACTGTGTGTGTGTGTGTGTGTGTGTGTGTGTGTGTGTGTGTGTGTGTGCGGGCGCGCACGTGTGTGTGTCTGTGGGACAGCAGGAAGTGTATTTTATTTGTATCCTCACTGCTCATTTGAATTTTTATCTAACCTCAAATGTAAATACTTGATAAGAAAAGGCAAAATCACGATAAGGGCAGGATTAATATTCTAATCAAAATCCCCATGAATATAAGCAATATGCTTCTGTCCCATCAACACATTTGTCATTACAGCACAATTCCAAGGTAACATTTGTTTGACTCATTCATGGTTTCAGGCTCAGTGGCTCATAAGAACGACAGCTGTGGTTCTTTACAACACCCTAGTTTATACTAATTGGCAAGGGGTGGCATCTTTGTGACTAACAACGTCAAAGGATCTGCCGCAAATCTTGTTTACTCTCTCTGAGTGGCGCAAACAGGTCAGCTCCAGATCTGGTTTCTTGTCAAACGAGGTACAACATGACGGCTGGCCGCACACACACACATGCATACTGTACACACCCAAGAGGCGTGCTCCAGAGTCGAGGCTCGACAGTAAGTGAGTATTTTGATATGTTGCAGAAAGTGTTAATGCTGGATTGCTTAATGAAAACCTGCTGAGAAACTTTGCAAAGCAAGTTCGTTGTTTATGTTTTAATCAAACTAAATGAACTCCTGCAGCAACATGGGGTTTAATGAAGAGCAAATTTCATACCTGGAGTAGTCTATTACAAGTCGACTGTGCTGGAAATTATAGTTGAGCACATTTGGCTAGTTGCTTAAGTCATGAGTCATCATAAAACCTTTGCTTACATAACAGGCTCTTTATGAAGGTAGTATCCATCTGTTTCGGATATTGACTGATGAATGTCAGGTGGGTCAGTTCTTTTCCAGTATAGTGTTTTAAAATGAAACTTTCAAGTGTGGCTAAATCTACACATGGCAGAGGCGTGGGTCAATATACAGCTTTATTTCAGATTGCCCCATTTTAGGAAAATTCCAGCTAAAAATGATAAGAGATCACCTTGTCTGGCTTTTTAAAGCTACCTGGCACCAACACCTCTTCAGACTGTTCAGAAGAATTCTGATTTTTATGCTAATATGCTTTGGCATCGTTGTATTTCATGCAGTCTTGCCAATAAAGCCACTTGAATTTAACTGAACTGTCTCAAAGACCATGCCGGTCCTTCATGAACCACTGACCAGTGAAAGCCAAAGTATAGCCACAGCATGAAATGTTCAACGCACCCACACCCTTCTTTCTTCTTTTCTTCCTCCTCTTATTGAGATAAAAACATTTCTCCAAGGATAAAATGTCAGATATTATCCACAAAACAATGACATATCAAAACATGTTGCACATAAGACACATGCAGACATTGAAATCATACTCTTTTTACTGGGAGCAAGAAGGAAAAGGAGACTTGACAAGCTCTACATGTAAACTAATGAAGTAAAAGCAAAAATAATTGATGGGCTGTTTGCTTATGAATCTGTGTGCAACTTAGCGTCTCAGCACACCTGCTGAGGCTAGAAGCACACAAGACAGAGATTTACTGCAGGACATCTCACATTTATTATTGTACTTTTCCCTTTTTCTCCCACATTGGAGCAGCCAATTCCCCTCACACTGCGGTTCTTGTTGCTGCTAACTCCCACTGTTGGCCTGGGGAGGGTGTAAACAACATTTCTCTCCTGATGCACGTGGACTTGTGCCAGCTGCTTCGGTTCACCTGTCGGAGAGGAGCTACAACAGGAGAAAATAACATGTGTGGACTGATACATCCAGCCGCCCTCATTACAGGCACCCTAAGCAAGCTGGAGAAGTCACTGGTGCAGTGACAGGAAGGCACTTCTTCCCACCGGCGATCGCTTGTTGTTGTGTTCAATAGGACACATGTTGACCGTTGCACAGTAGGGAGGATATGAGGCTCTGTGCTGGAGGTGCTGGAGGCTTACATGTCAAAATCTCTCACCCGGGCTCAGAGCTGAGGAGAGCTTTTCCATGAGCAAACTGAAAGATGGGAGCTGCTGATTTTGCAGCTATCTTAGGAGGAGAACGTGGTAGAGAGTAGATCCTCTGCCCACCCAAGAATCTACACGTGCACTCACAGTAATTGCTACACTGAAGAAGTGAGGAAAAGGACTCATTGCACGGCGGTGTACAGTACTGCTATTTATATACGAAAGAGTGGATCTTGTGGGAGAGAAAGAGAGGAGAAGAGAGAGATGAAGATGGAGGGAAATAAAGAGAGAGAGGGAGAAAATAGTGAGAGACTTTCTACCTCCAGCCTGGTGGTGATCTCCATCTCTCATCTAGCAAAACACACCCACACAGCACCTTATTATGACCTCTCTCTCCCTCTCTTTTCTTTCTCCGTCTCTCTCTCAGTCTTCTGAAGCACAGAGCGGTTAATCCAAAATGACAAAACGGTGCACTCTAGTGGCCACAGGTTTCAGTTTTGAGCTGTTATACAGCAGTCTTGTCTTTTTGCCCTCCACCAACTTCTGTCTCTCCAGTCTACTTCCCTGGTTTCACTCCACTTCACAGTGCATCTTCCATGTAATCCTATCTTATCCTCTGGCACGCTCTCCTAGCCGCTCTAAAACTAGACCTCTGAAGTGCTGCAGAAAACAAGATTGCTCCAAAATGTGACATTAGCAAGAAAAGAGAAAAAACTGATTGATTTCTGTCATAAACATGTGTCATCTTAGTGATAGAACATACAAATCATTTCAGAGATACCTCACATGGGAAAGTTTATCTTATTAATTTCATCATATATTTACTTTTTCACATGATAACCCATAAAACAATCACATTTACACAGACACACAGACAGACTTTAGTCTTACTGCACATGGCTTTGAGACAAGCGTCTAAAATTCTTACATGCCACTAGAGGGAGACAGAACTGTATATTTGGTGCATTCAGGGTCATGTATGGTGAAGTGACACTGCGCTCACTGATGGGAGTTGACTTTATGCTTGAGGCTTGGGCTGCACCTGGGGTCACTTAAAAAGCAGACTGGGTCACAAGACATTTGTTATTCCGACATGTTGATGCTTATTTGAGATATTTATTTAACATTTAGGCTTCAACTAAATAAGTATGGTTGAGAAGCTTAATATAAACGCCACAGACTAAAGCAAATCTCAGCATTGATTATGAAGGCACAGTATACAGCAGCACTTATATGTCGAGTTTGTTCATTTACAAGGACAATAACCTTAATAAAACAAAAACTGTACATTAGCCATAAAGACTGGTTTTACACCTGTCCTTGTTCATGTGATTAACAGCTGCTTAAATTGGGATTTCTGCCTACAAAGAAATGTTTTGTACTTCTGTTTGCCTTTTACATTCTGTTTAAGGAGTTTAAGGAGTGCTCCTTTTTTCAAAAATACCAGCAAAACCAGTCTGACACTTGTTACAGTGGCTCCACCCAACCCAGTGGGAATAGGTCACCTGTTGTAGATTGAATGTCCCCACTAAGTGCTGCAATTATTCGTTGCACCAAAGCATCCTGCTCCACCCGGTCTCCATTGCTGTGGCTTATGGGAGTGGGCGGCTCTCTCACTGGAGCTGTGTAGTTTGAGGAAACACCCAAAACTTAAACACATGTCCTTATTATGTGATGCTGAAAATATTCCAGAACTTGTTTTGTTGTACTGGGCAGTAATTCACCAAATTTTACACAACCTGTTTGTCTCTCTACATTTGAAATTCTCTGAATGAGTCAGCTCAGTGTACATCTCTGTATTTCTATGAATCTTCCCATGTGGTTTCTCCCCATGCACACAGGTAAGTTCCTGTGGAGTGCAGTTGAAAGACTTTACATCATAATGTGCAAACTGGAAGCAAACAAACACGTGTTTAACTGATTCCCGTGTGTAAGACTTTGCTGGTGTTTGTGAAAATAAGCCTGTTCACCAATTGTGCTTTTGTACACTAAACAACAGCACCACTGCGTGAGCACATGCACATCCCAGACAGAGAGTCTGACACTGAGAACAATGACAGACAGCTCATGAATTCCCCATTCACAAAGAGAAACTATCAGCAGTGCTAAAGAGCAGCAGGTCATCAAAAGAAGTTCACAGTGTACGTTCAGCTGATTCTGAAATGATTAATTTGACAAAATGTTTTCTAACATTGGCATTGAACAAAGAAAGTTCAGGCCCAGTGAAAGATTATTTATCCTGTTCTGTGACTCACAAAAGCCCTTCTTGTCTTACATACATATGAAATCATACAATAATGACCCTTTAAGGCAGCAGTAAAACATACTCCATGCTCGTGCTAGCTTGATCAGCAATAGTTTGATTAACTAAATGGAGACCTGACATTTTGTTTGACATGAATAAAGATGCACTCGAAGCTCCTCTTTCCACATTTTAAAAGCATATTTAACGTCATCCAATGATCCATGACTTGTTTCGTGTCAGCCATCATATTTTAAAATCCCCCAAAAGTCCTCAGCTCTCTGGCAATTTCATCAATTCACAAACATTTCCCCTTTAATGAGAATAAAAAAAAAAGGCTCGACTTTGGACTTCCTGTCAGTACAGTTTCATTGTAATCAGTGTAAGAATGAAAGGAATAGTTCAACATTTTTTGAAATGGGCTTATTCACATCCTTGACAAGAGTTTCTTAAATTCCTGGAGTCCACTGGTTGACTGTTTGTAGTCTGGGCAGATTAAACAAAAAAAGACAGTCAGGCTAACCAGGCTGTTTCCCCCTGTTTCCAGTCTTTATGCTAAGCTAAGCTAACTGGCTGGCTCCAACTTCATATAACTATACAGCCCTGAGAGTGGTGTCAATCTTCTTATCTAACTCTTGTCTAATTATTCTCCCTAGAGGCATCATCATTATCATAGCACCACATAACGACTTTCTTCTTGAAAAGCAGGAAATATTAGAAATAGAATAGCATTGAGCTGTCCAAGTTTTTCTTGGCAGTGTTCCACCTTTGAACTACAGTGTTATGCCTTTTATCACAGCTGACATTTGACCTGTCAGAGGAGGAAGATCACTGGTGTTGCTAATAATTAGGGCTCTGTTCCGTTGAAGTGCACCAGTAACTCATGAGAGCGAACCAGCACGAACACTACCAGGAAACTGAGGCAGCTAAACAGAACTCAGCCATCATTCATGGAATTATGTTCACCTGTGCTTTCCCTTCTGTGAGATGGGCCTCTTTGTTGATCTCCCACAGCCTGAAGCAAAGGGCGAAGATGCCTCATATCAGCAAGCCTAAATTCAGACCAAACTGTGCACTATTAGCTAATCCAGAGTGTAATCTCATCCAAACACACTGCCAGCACTAAATGATGCATGACTTTTCTGTCACCACGCTGTCTATGCTTGAAAAGAAGTTTCAGCTATTGTTGCTGCAAATGCCAACTTTGATATGAAAACACAAGTGAAACTCACCTTCTAAAGAGCTGTAACATTTCAATGTTAAAGTTTCTGTGTGATTGTGTGTGTGTGTACTTACTGTAAATGGTTTACATAGATCCTCTTCTTCTGAAATGCTAAATTATTATAGAGAAGTGCCATTTCCCTCTTTCTATGGCTCCATGCACCCAAACTCACACGCACACACACACACACACACACACAGACACACACACACAAGACTGTATGAGCAAACATGTCCGCAAATATTTGACCACTATAAACACTCATTATTTTAGTAACAGCAACAGCCTATGCCCTTTTTTGGTTAATGACATATGGCATGACGCTGACATCACTTTCACTTCATCATTTAATTTCTTTGAAAGTGACAAAAAAAAGGTTGTATAATTCCAGGAGCATCAAACACACTCTGTTTATACCACATGACATCAAGCATGATAAAACCTGAAGTGGGTGTCAGGTCAGACAGAGTTAATGTAAATCCACCCCACACTCTGCAATGATGCTTGAATGGGGATGAACGGCATCAGTGGCTAAAGAAAAAAAAAAAAAAAAAAAAAATCTTTGGTGTGCGTGTGTTTCCTTTAATGGGTGTCATAGATATAGATGCTCTCACACACATATGCTGACACAGACAACATATGCTGTCACAGTTGGAAGTATTTGTCAATACTTCACTTATTCAGAACTCTTCACACAGTCAGCAGAAGTTGTTGCTGTCACACGTAATACATGCAAAATTCATGAGCTGTTTTCTCAGGCAAACTGAGCCACCACCAAAGCTCAGTGTATTTACAGCCCATTTCACATGAAGACATACTTATTGTAAGAAAGTGTTCACACAACAACATTAACATCCTAAAATCATACAAAAGTACCATAGATTAGACTGTATTCTGCTACGTTGAAACAAACTAAAACATAAAAATTCATAAACTTGTCATTGGGTCACGAAGTGTCTTTTTTTTTATGAATTGAGGACCTCTACGAAAGACTCAAGGCAGGTGAGGAAAGTGAGGTTTTGTCATTGTATGGGACAATGAGACATTTCGCTGTTGCCATCCAGTCCCAGACTGGTCAGTCTGTCCCAGGACGGCACCACTTTTCCTCCCACTTTACTCTCATTGCTCAGCCCAACAGAGGAATTCTTTTTCTCATGAGAGTGGAAAGGTTGTGTCCTCCTGCCACATGATCAGAGGTCCCTCTCGGATGCACTGGGGGCTGGATGCCTGGACGTACCCGCAGAACATTGTCAGGGACAAAACAGGAAGCATCAAACGACAACAAAGAGAGTCTTTCCCAGCTAGAATACAGGAGAGGACAGAAGGTGTGATGTGGATGAGAGCCTGCAGTCAAACAGTAGTCCTAGTAGACCTCTGCGTGTGTGTAGTGAATATGTCTGCACAGATGGCAAACAAAAACAGCCTAGTGAAGCATACTGCAGCATTTCTGATTACAATCTGTGACATACAGTATGCTGTAACGCAGCACAATGCATACTTGATTTAAACTAAGAAATAGACACTGGTGATACATGTTGTAATGCTACCTGTTTTTTTTTTATTAATTTTTTTTTTTGATAATCGTATAATGAGTGACATAGTGTCACCATTGGCAGTTAAATGTTGAGAGTTGAGAGATGATCCTGAGATGGAGCATATTTTTATTTTAACTGTTAACTAAATGCTGCTAAACTCTGCACAGCGAGGTTCGTGAACTTGGGATAGAGGGGTATGTGTTATTAATTATTAAAAGACAGACAGAAAAAAAGCACCACATACCGTAGATGACAGGAGGTCACATGACTTCATAAAACTGAGTCAGTGTGAAAGAGGGACGACCACAGAGCTGTGGTGTGTTGGCGTGTGTCTGTGTGTGTCTGTGTGTGTGTGTGTGTGTGTGTGGGGGGGGGGGGGGGGTGTATTTGTAATTTTGTTTGTGTGTGTTTCTTGATGGTAAACTTATGACTGACTGTTTAGTGGAAAGATTAGAGTGTGTGCGTCTGTGTGTGTGTGTGTGTGTGTGTGCACGCGCATGTGTGTGTGTGTGTGTGTGTGTGTGTGTGTGTGTGTGTGTGTATATGTGCATTCCTGTAAGTCATTCTTTTTGTTGGTCATGAGCAGAGGTGGAGCCAAGATATTGATGCTGATGAGTTATATAATGAAATAACTCTTTATACAGTCATAAACAGAAATAAAGCAGCAGCAGTTGAATTAGTAGAACTGTAATTATGGCAACAGTGTTTGTTGGATGCTGTTTAATAGTATGAGAGTAATAGTCAGAGTCTTAGTAGTAATAATAGCAGTAGTAGTAATAATAATATGTTTGGAATCTCCTGTTGCATTGACGTTTTTCTTCTGTCCTTCAATGATTATTCATATTTTAACATAGATGAAAAGGCAATTTCAAGCTTTTGAACAGTCACTTGTATCCTAGTTTTGACCATGTTCAGGATATGGTGTGTACATGCAACATTAGAAACCTGTACCTCTGTGTATATGAGTCTTACGTTGTCCAGGTTTCTGATCATCAGTGCCTCGGCCCCTCAACACCTCAGCCACACATTTCCCCACCAGCAAAGAATGTTCAGACACCTGGACATTATCCTGGTGTCTGCTGGAGTGCTCCAGGTGGTGTAGCCAGATTTCTTTTCCCATTGGTTTCATTTCCCATGAGCCCTAGACCATCATGGGTAAAATGTCATAGTGTGGGCTGGAAACACAGAGGCCATCTACAAGAAGAGTCACACTTCCTGCAGAGGCAACAGGATGCTGCAGATGTTCTACCAGCATGTGACAGCCAGCGCTATGTTTAATGCTGCAGCATGCTGAGGTTAAAGTGTGAGGGCGGGGGATGCTAATAAGATCGGTATGCTAATTAGGAAGGCAACCTCTGTGATTGGTGGAGGAGTTGAGCTGGACTCTCTGGAGGTGGTGACAGAGAAGAGGATGTTGTCTATGTTGGTTAGCATACTGAACATCTCCCACTTGACTCCACATCATGTGTGGACTGGGAGGCTGCTGGACTCCAACTGGACTCCAACAGCTTCATACTCTGATGTTTCATCAGAGTGCTGTCTTGACTGCCTTTCCGGTGCAGACAACACAATGCAGTTTCTTCTACACTTAAACGTTTAGACTAACATGCATGAAAATGCATGTTAGTCTAAACGTTTAAGGCAGAAGCAGCTTAATAAAATACAGAATTCAGAATTTAGTTGCACACATCTGTTATTCATTATCCATGTGGCATTAACAGCTGGTAGTCAAGGCTCATAGATATTCGTACACATGCTGATGTTATTTAGTTACTTCCAAAAAAGGCTCACGTGGTAGAGACGTGACAAATCAGGGAAGGACATGTCGTGGCTGTTAAGTAAGGATTATGGGTGCATCACTGTTTCTAAAAGTTCCACCTGTTCAGACTTCAATGTAATCCCAGAGTTTTCAAATTAAAATGGGGTCAGCAGTTTTTCTGAAAGTCTCCAGAGTAGTGTGGATTCTAGGTGTGAAGATTAGTTGACCATGACACCAGTGGTGTAGTAGTTAAAACTTAAAATCTGAGTCACATAGTAAAGCATTTTAATCTTAACCAGGGTTTACAAATGACAGTAGTGATGGCTCCAGAAGTAATAGTAGCTGTGGCATTGTAGTAGTAGCTACTGTGCCGCTAGTCAACAAAAAGGGTTGTTTCCTCCTCTGACACCAGACAAAAGAATTCCTCAAGATTAGAAAACTGGAATTTCTCACTGTGTACAGTTAAACTACATATATACACACACATACTGCACTGTTATATCACAGCAGTTATTTTGACATGGACCTGGAATTAAATGAAAGAGTGGGAGAGAGAAAGTGTAAAATAGTGGTCATGATGTTTATTAGACATATAACCCATCTTAGAGGTTATATAAAAAAGTAGAAATGACACAGTAAAATGACATATATAAAGATATTAAATATATATAAATAAAACCTCTTTGCTGTCTCTGCTCTGCCTGCTTAAGTCTGGGTTGTACTAAAACACTGTGATGTCTGCAAGTGCAATCTCTGTCCACATCCAAGCCCCTATTTAATACAATCTATACTTAAAAAAAAAAAAAAAAAAAAAAAAAGCTGCATGGGTATGAGGAAGCAGATGTTGACATCTGATAGCCAGCAGATAATACAGTTTCTTGGAAAATCACATATGATACACTGACCAGAACACAAACTGAAGTCTGGACAAAAAATGCTGCATCTTTTCTTTCTTTTTGTCTTATTTCAGCATGGAGGTTTGACCTCCATGTTAACATTTCCACCCCCATGGGATGATGAGTTGTCAAACCAGTAAGTAAGCGTTGTCCAAGTCTAAGTTGCCTTTGTTTCCTTGACAGAAGAAGCCGAATGAACCAAAGAAAACAATCAACATTTTTATGGTAACTGTGGGTGTGATCACTCCCTCACACGACAGACGCACTTTTGCTCCTTTTCCTGAGTGAGCGCAGCCTCATAACACTCCATAGTGCCTGGAGGAATTCCACATTAAATCCTGAGAGAGGGGGAGTCACTAATAAAAGCACCTGACTACATGCTGTTGCATGCACATGTATACAGAACAGAACACATTGTGACTTATTCAGCAAGTTTATCATGTAAACAAAGCCACACAGAAGGGGAGAGGGTGAAATCAGGATGCTGACATCACTGTTTTGACTGAGCAGGACGTCGCATTGACGATAGCCAGGAATAATCAAAATGATGTTGTGTGTCGAAGTGCACTTAGAAATGTTTACATTCTTAAAGGAGCGAGCAAATAGATTGTGACCTTTATATCAACAAGTCATTTGACCGTCCCTTTAACTTTCCACAGCAGCTATCACATGAAGCAGATATATTAAAAGATTCATAATGTGTGTGTGTGTGTGTGTGTCGGTGTGTGTGTGTGTGTGTGTGTGTGTGTGCGTGTGTGTGCGTGTGTGTGAAATTTCAGCTGATTCTGGCACCGCAGAGACTGCTCTCTTCAGCCACAAATGTCAAAGACTCCCACTGCACAACAAAAGACAAAGAAAGCCTGAAAGCAATGGATCATTTTACAGATACTGAATGGTAATCTGTATTTCCCCTCCAGAAATCATGTTCAATGTTTAGGATTGGAAATTAAATGAAAAGGCTTTGGTTTGAGATCTTTATTCCTGCAGGCTTACAGCACTCAGTGGTGTGGAAACACTGCTGTGCATGTGACACACTGTTAAATCAGATAACCATCAGCCTTCTTCTGAGTGTTTTCTGATGATTTCTAACAAATTCATAGAAGGAAGCTGGAATCTGAACTCATCTTTTGGTCTTTCACTTTGCAATGACATGATAAATCCCCCAAAACTACCCTGATGTCAACTCACTATTCCAGGTACTGGAACTAGGTCCTACTCCAGATTTTCTTAAAAAAAACCAACAATATTTCCCTATGGGTTGTGTCAGCACTCTGGGGTGCAAGAATAAACTCTGGTTTGTAAGTTTGTGATTCCAGAAAGAGGACACTGTACACATCAAGAAGCAAATATAATGGCAAACTCAGTGTGGCTGCAGTGGCAGGAATCAATAGACATGCATCATCCTCGTGATAGCTGCTTTAACTCACTTATTGTCAAAAAGGTCGTCTGTGCAAGTTTGATGATACACCAAAAGTTTTGTATACCTTTTAGATATGAAATCTATTGTTTCACATTTTTCCAATGGCCCGTGAAGGCAACATAGCGAAGAGGAGCCAGTGAGGAATTTTGTAGACTGCTACGTCATCTGCACCATGTGACCACGGAGCTTGGGACCGGAGAGGAGCTTTCACTTTCGTATTCCCAGAAAACAGACGATTTCTGTGGCAGTGTGGCTGCTGCAGCGGACATAAACCACAATTTGGAGACAGTTACGTACATATGCAAACACACACGCAGAATTGTTAGTGTTTTTAACCACACAAGAAGTTTGCATGCACATGCCTTGTGTTATTGGAATGTAATTGCGACATTCCGTGTCAAATGTGGATGTGTGTGTTTGCAAAAATAGCATCCTGTCAATGACTTACTCGTGTGTGTGTAGTTGCAGAGTGTTCATAATAAACATTGTTTTTCATCTGTCTCATTAATGCATGTGTTTATTTCTGATGACAACTAACTGCACTCCTGCCATCATCAGTCCAGTCACTGCTTCAACCGTCACCCTTTCTCCTAAGAGGAGGGAGGAGCAGGAAACTACAACTCACCAAGACTCAAATCCTTATCTCAACAAAATGAAGAACTTTGAACCTTTACTTAGTCAGACGGTAACATTTCAGTTTCATTCTGACAACACTTCTTTTACAGGCCTCTCTGGATTCAGCCACTGCATCTAAACTATAATGCGACTGCTTATGTCCAGTTGCCCTGCAGACACAGAGTTCAGCCTCACACTTTGTGTTTTTGTTAAAGTTCGTCTCAGCAGACATCTCGACGCTGTGCAGATTAACATCAAAGAGACAGCTGTGTGCACAGTTGTATCCGCATGCAACAATTTGGAAACCTTGATATTTTTCTATGAGGAGAAGTGTTTTTCGCACACCATCATGTGTGAAATGTCTGCTTGGATTTCACCATGGTGGCGGCTTGTGTGCCCAGTTTATAGAGGCCAAAGTTTGAACAAGCGCAGCAGTGTTGCCAATTGGTCAAGCCAACAGAAGATCAAACATTAGCACACAATTCAATGCTGCACTGCTAACCAAATTCAATCGAGGGCAAACTTTGAATGTGGTTGAGCTGAGAGAGGTCATGAACACTGGATTCATGCCCATGGAGTCAGAATAATGCTGCTTCTGTACAACATCAAAGCATGATAAAATTTAGAAATGCACTGTTGTGTAATCCAGGGAAGCTTCTTTTTGCACATCCAGGACAGAGCAGAACAGACTGCACTTGTTGTTCATATAGAACCTTTGAGGCAACATTTTCCTGGAAGAGCCCTGAATGCACAAACAAGGCAAAGAAGCTGAGGTTTTATTGGTAATTGACTGGGCTAAAATGGAAGGAGAGATGAACGGCGAGCCGGATGGACTGAAGGGGATGGATGATCCTTGCCTGGATGAACACTGGATGAATCGTACAAAAATAGTACAGTAGGAAGCCTGATCAGCGAACAGGGAGTGCCCAGGAGCTTTGCTTTAAATACACTTGGGAGCCAAATTACATTCAGACTGGGGCTGAGAGGGTAGCTGCGATAGCTTTCCAGAACCGTAAACAGTGTTTTCATGGTAACAGAAAGCCACTGTGTTGTGTTTTGGCATCTGATAATCCTCTAAATGAATGGATCCATGACTCAGACTGGCATTCCTGGGTCATATTACATTTTCTCAGGAATTCTTGAAGCAACAGGCCCTCTGCCATAATAACCTGTTGTATTTTTTTAACCAGGTGTTCTTTGTTGTCTGAATGCCTGGTAACTGGGACAGTATTGGTCAGGTGGGGTTAAAGAAACCCAGGGCAGCTCAGGGATGTTCAGATGCAAAGGCCCCAGCCATGACTGGACCCCACATTGAGAACTAAAGGCTTACCATTTGCATCTTTTGTCCAGATCATTGGGGCAATGTTTCAACCTCCAGCAGAGATTCTGAGTGGAAATTTCTTATCATGTCCCACTGCTGAACATTTTCACTTTCAAAAGTGTCTGATAAACAGAATTATCACTACGTTCTCAAGTTAGCCTGTAGGTGTGGTTTGCTTTTCAGTGCAGTTTTAAAAATACACACAAGGTTGTGGAAAACAATGAGATAGCAGGAGTGAGTGTTGGATCTTGGCAGCAAACCGATGCAGCTGTTTCTGGCACAGTGTGCAACACATGACTAAGAAGTTAACCTCTTCCTCTGGGTTCTTCAGAAGACATTTCATCAGAAGCTTCATATCACGATGGGATGATTTATCAGTACGGCTGTCGGACTGGTTTCATGGAGCCACTCTGGCTTTTCAAGTAAACCTGTTGATTCACTTGCTGCAGCTGTATTACTGTAAACTGTTTCACTTCACCTTTGTGTCTTACAGAAGAGCCATGTCTGATGACTTTATTGATTAAAAATTATATAGTGAATTGACAGTGAGGAAATGTTGTGATTGCAGCTCTGAAAATGTGTGCTTGAGCAGCACAATGGGTCAGCTCCAGAGCTGTTTCTGCACTGGTCTGCTGCCCACTTCTTGGATGGAGCAAACAATAATATGGCATTGTTCTGTCAGAGTACAGATGAAACAAAAACTCCTCAGTAGCTGACAGAAAACTCAGAGACAGCAAGCAGGATGAACGAATGAGTTTTGGAGTTTTTTTGAATGTGTTATTTTGCAGCTTTGTTCTTGTGTAATGCAGGATTAATACATTTGAAAGCAGCTCTTCTGGTCTGAGAAGAGGCTAAAAAAAAAGCAAACAAGAAGTTAAGGCAAAGTGACAACCTCTGTTGTTCCCTGTAGGACGCTGTCACTCAAAGATAATGATATCAGTAAATAATGTGAGCAGAGGTTTTCCTGTTGAAACTCAATGTGTTTCTGTGGCCTGTTGACTTATTTAACATCAGGCAGGACTGGAAACTATTGAGGCTTCAGGGATTTTGTGAGCTGGCAGTGCTGCAGTGCTTCTCATAAGCATCAGGAGTTCGTGGAAGACGTTTGTACTTTCAGATTTAGCAGAATTACTGCGGGTGCATAGGTCACTTGTTATCATATCATCTAGATTGCACCACAGATACAAGGACTTTGTCTGTGTTTTCCACTTGTGAGTCAGAAACTAATAAATGCCCCAGTGAATTTCTTGAATAAGCAAAGATTCACTGAAATGCAGCTTCTCATTTCACTGGAGCTCTATTTCCTCTTTCAGAAGGACTCAAATATCTTTTGACAGATTGACAAATGAACCGCTGGATAAAATCTACTGGATTTGGAACTCTAGTACATTTTTTTGAGCTGCTCGTCCTTGTCTGACCAACTTATTCAGAGAAGAGATGAAAGAACCCATCGTGGTTACAAAACCATCTACTTGAGTGAGACCTTAAGGAGTATTGGCAGAAGGTCAGGAAAATGTTTTGGTGTGCTTGCTGAAGAGGATCTTGGAAAATACCAAAATGAATTAATTATTAACTACTTTAAGAGGTCAACACAGAGCAACACTGTCTTTTCCCACCTGTGGTGGCATCCAAGTCTCATAATCTCCCAGAATTCCAGAAAACACCTCACAGTCCTGTCAACAAACTTTTGATAATATAATATGTAATTATTTAAAGACTCTTATAATTGTGCTCAATTACTCTATTGGTTTTCTTGTGCTTGTGTTTTCTTCCGCCTTTTTTTTTTTTTTGCCTTGTCGGTCATCATAACAGAATTACACAACATGACACTAGTACACACACACAAACAAAGCCAACACTAAAAGTTATACGGGCCTTTTCAAGATGTTTCAGTCATTGCTTTACTGCATCAGGGCATGCCACACACCAGGACACGCTGCCAGAAGCTCAAAAGCTCACACACATGTGCTATAAAAGTGTATCTAATGTTACTGGAAGATAACTTCTGACCATTCACTGCAGCCGCCTTGCTTATCATTGTTTCTGGTCATTCAGGAGCAGAGCATTTACTAGCAATCCTTATCGCTGAAGATGCATTGCATAAAAAAAGAAAGTATGGAAGTATATAAATAAGGATCTTGAGATCATCATATTGAAAGTACATTCTCCTATGGAGCAAGACCTGATGACTGCATGTGGAGGAGAGAGGGGAGTTGATGTTTGCCCTCATTGTAACAGCAGTGACTGTAATTCAATAACTCGAAGATTAGTGGACAGTGAGAAAAAGCCTCAATGAGACAGCAAGGAAAACTCCCCAGAAATCAAGATAAAACAATACAGCAATGGGGGATAAAAGTGGGAAAAATAGCTATTAAATGCTGGTAGCATAACAAGGAGTCATCACGGATGTACGCTGTGATTGGCAAAGAACAATAAACACACACACACACACACACACACACACACACACACACACACACACACACACACACACACACACACACTAATTTCCCATCAGCAAATTTCTCCATCACTGCCGGCAACTGTGCAAATGTTATCACAGCCAAACGAGGAACAAAGAGAGTGTTTGAAGAATATGTTGTTTCTGCCTGACGAGGATGCAGTAATTTTCCTTAATGGGATGGAGCCAGTAGGATCAGAAACCTCAGGGACGCAAAAGTTTTGATTTACCAGATACAAAATCAGATGTGTGGACACACAGACACAGGTCCTGTTCGTCACATATATAATATTTGTCTTTGTGCGCTGTGCTGTTCCCAGGTGTGACAGTCTTTTGTTAGCTGAAAACTGCAGATTTAATAGTTACCAGTATCTCTCCCAGAAGTTCAAAGTGTAGAATAACGGCATCAAAGCTCCTGCAGAAGCTTCCAGAGTGCACGTGCCGTGACATGTCCATGCTGTTTCATCTGCTAATATTCAGCAGCCACTGCTGATACAGCCTCTACAGTCATGTCTCAGGATGTCCAACAACACACAACCGTTAAAAGTACAGGGAGACTCCAAATGAGCTCAAATGACTTCATACAAAGGGCTCCTGCAGGAGGAGAAACAACAGAAATAGATTTCTCTGTATTTTTCATCCATCTGTCATCCATCAATGAACCCGCTCACCCTGCACACTCTCAATGAAAAGCTAACAGTAAATTACCAAATTCCAGTGTGACTACAGAAAACACCCTTTATTAACTAAAAGTGATCCCAGAACATCAGCAAACTGCAACATACTGTTTTTATAGAAATTTTCCATATTAATGCATGTGTTGGGATGCATTTACTGTTGCTTTGGACAAATGAACAGCTGATTCATGCATGCAAACACATTCTCTACAGTCTGTAAAGATCTGATTTAGAGACAATACGCACTCTGTTAAGCTGGCAGTGTTTCAGTCTCTTGCTCCTTTGCAAGTTTCACAGAAATGAAACCCATGGACTATGCACACACACGCTAAATAATTAAGATTGTTGTTAAGATGCACGCAAGACACATGCACACATGGGCATAATCTTCCAAACTGCATTCATACACGCAAACACATTATCAACAGTCTGTAATTAGACACAACATGCACCCTGCTAAGATGGAAATGTTTCAGTCTCTCGCTTCTCTGCCTGTTCCACAGAAATGAAACTTAGAGAGCATATGCACACATGTAAATAAAGACAGAGTACATAATAACATCCACACTGGACACATGCACATTGTTCCAAACTGCTTTATACACTATGAGGTGTAAGCAAATGTAATGCATCTGCAGTGCAAGTAGGAAATCCAAGACAGACATGCAGCATGTGCAGAGACAGAAGTGGCACACATCCACTGTTAAAACGTGTGCGTGTTTCTGATTAAGCTCAACCCTGTAACCCATTTCCAGCCCAACAACACAGAGCAGAGCCAGAGCAGTCCACCCAGTCCTCCCTCTCTCTGACTGTCTCCCTCTTTACCTGAATCACAACTGCAGTGTATTCTGCATGCTCCAACTTTGAACTGCAAAGTTGTTTTGATCAGCAACTATTCTCAAAGCCACCTAGAAAACACACATGAATACAAGTTTCCAGCAAACCATTTGTTTAGAGAGTGTAGAAACAAATGAAGCCTTTCAACAAATCTCACTATTAGAACCTCTGATGTGTTAAGATATCCTGCTGCCAAGCTAAGGAGTGACATCACTCAACAAGACCTGTAAACACACTTTGACATGTAAAATTGGTGGAGCTCCCCTTCAGGTGCACGGGCAGTCTGGATTGTGCATATCTTGTTACAAAAGGACACACTTAATGGTTATTAATCACTAATAAAAGAAGGCTGATAGCAACCCACTATTGGACAGAACAAGTAAGATGATGGGGACAGATGGGGACACAGAGTGGGTTGCAGGCCTGTTTTCTGCTGGGTCTCCACGAGGGAGAAGCAAACACATCTTCAACAGTCACCTGATGAACAAGGTGAGTGGTGAAAGACTGAAACAAAGGCCAGACTGGCCATAATTAGCACCAGATATTCAGAATGGAACCAGCATGCTAATCTGAGTACTAGTTGAGTCAGATGAGTCCTGATAAAATGAAACCAACCATGACACAGACAGACACTCTGACCTCAACAGCTTTTCTTAGCTGTCTGTCTGCCTGCCTGTCTGCCTGCCTGTCTGTCTGTCTGCCTGGTTCTGTTTCTTAAGCAACGCCAGCTGAACTTTCTGTTTATCTCTTTTGTTGCCTGGCACCATGACCACATGGGGCCTAGTTCTCTCTCTAAAACTGACTTGTGATGCCCAAAGGTGCCAGCAGCAGACTGTTCATAACTTCCATTTCCCTTTTTCTGATGCTGCAGTAGAAAAAAAGACACTATAATAATGACATAAATGGAATTTTGTTAAAATGAGGAAAATCTCTTCAGCACAGGAAGACATCAGTGGAGGTGAAACACGTGTCTGTTCTAACTAACCTGCAGTGGAACTAGACCAGGCTGGACTCCTATTATGTACTCATATAATGTACATTGCGTGACTTACTGTATGGCTGCTTGCCATATAAATGAATCATTTGGCACGAAAGTGTGATTAAGAAATTTACAGTCGTCTGCCAAAACACTGAAGACTCGCTGCAAGCAGAGATACTGCATGCATGCAGTCAAATACTGCAGCCTGGCAAGAGCCGAACACTGAAACAAGTCTGGAAGAACTGCTTCTCACACTTTAATTAGACGAAATTAGATCAGACTGAACTTCATTTGCAGATTCCTGTGAAATGAGTGCTGCGTCACTGGCCAACTTTCAGCTGGTTCTACTTGATATCATTAGAAATCATCAAATTAGACACAAGTTCAAGACTGCAGAGTGATCTGACTTCATGTCAAAGAGTTGAGAGCAATAACACACCTCTGAGTCTTACTAATAAACCACCGTAAGGAGGAATATGAGCTACACTGTGGTGTGTCACCGGCATTCCATTAATAGTACAAATCCCATATTGTGTGATTTAAAAGAAAGATGGGGTTGACAGTGGAAATGGCATGATGTGGCCTAGTTTTGAAAGCCAGAGCAGTGAAATGACTGTTTGGATGTCACAATATGAGCATTTCTCAGGTGAATCACCCCAAAATGTCAAGGTCCCATGAAACTCTTTTTGGGCAGATGAGCCTGCTATTAAGAAAAAAAATGAAGAAGTGCAACAGAGACACTGATTGTGACCCCGGACTCAACTGATTGGTTCACTGGACTGTAAATAAAAGATGTAATAGCCCCACTTATGTGGTTTGATATTATACCTGACTGCTCTCTGACTGCAGACATCATTTGCCTTGGGCAAAGGTCAATTTTGTCAACTTTATCCACACGCAAAATCTGTGTTAACTGTCAACTGAAGCTATTGCCCAAACAGCAGGTGAAAGACAGTCGACTTGTCATATTATTTAATGTAAAGCGCTTCAGGAAGCTCACCCCGCATACTAAACTGCGCACATCCAGCATATGCATGACTGAATAACATACATCTGTAGTGAATGAATTCAATACGTTTGATTACAAGAATCACACACACACGCAAAGAGGGAGGGAGAGCGAGAGAGAGAGCGAGAGGCAGAGAGAGAGAGAGCGCTGCAACAAAAACCCTCATAGGATCCCAAAAAAAATTAATTAAATGAAAGTTGCCATTACTCGAATACCACCTGTCTTTCTTTACACCTCCTTCAGTCACGTGGCTTTGAGGCTTTCTTGAAATTCTCCATATCACAACTCGGTTCAAACGAATAGAAAGAGAGGGGCCGCACTGAGTTTCACTTTCGTTTGGTGTTTCAGAGAAACAAAGAAGCGAGTCTCGACTTTTCAAGGAAGCGGCTGAGCAGGCGGGGTGGTAGGAGACATATAAAGCGGAGCGAGTGTTTACCACGGCACGCATACGAGAGTGATGATCTGACGGGTGAAGATCACAGACAGCCCGCAGGTCCACGAGTCGCCTCCGAGCTGTCAAACGCCAGCTTTCCCTCCATCTGGCGCCGCGTCACGGATTACCTGCAGGGTGTTCGCTGCTGCCTTTTGCACTTTGGGATTACGCACAAACGGATCATTAAACCGCCGCTGCTGTTAGAACAAAACGGTAAGACTTTTCAAACTGGAGTTGTGCACCACTGTTGGCTGTTTTTGGAAGACAAAAGTTGTGTTTTGCAACCTTAATGGCTGTTTCTTATCGCGCTGGATCCTGCACAGTGGAACATATGAGAAACTGTGCACCCTGAATGCATGGACATAAAATGCCTAAAAGTAATGCAGCTGAGAAGTATGTTGATCATTTCAGTGTTATTCATTTTTCTTTTACATGTGATGTCAATATGTGATGTGAACCAAAAAATAAATAAATAATTAAAAATACAGCACACGTCATCACCTGGTAATCATTACCTTTTCCTGGAATTGAAAGACACTTTTGAGTAACTCTTAGCTCAGGCTGTAGATAGTTCTAGACATTAGGGCATCAGGACAGGGAATCGCACCCAGATAGGCCTGTTCTGGCGGGACGGGATAAGTGGTTTTGGTCTGCACCTCATGTAAATTGTACTAAGCTGAGCTGAGTAGCTACAGATGTTCATCAGCTCATTCAGTCCAGCAGGTCAGGCCAGGCTCTGGTGTTCAGTGCTTCAGACCATATATGGCTTGAAAAGTTCACCTGGAACAACAAAAAAAACATGTTTCTGTGTTTTATTTGACACTGGTTTATAAAAGTTTGATTTCAACCTAAGACCGAAGTGAGAAAGAAAAAATACTATGAGTGTCATAAACTCTGTGTGTGTGTGTGTGTGTGTGTGTGTGTGTGTGTGTGTGTGTGTCTACAGACAATGTACAGTTATCTGTGTTTGTCTGACATCAGTGCTGACTGTATTCTAGCCAAACCACAGATTCCACTCATATCAAACACAGCACCCATCAATGGAAACAAGAATGAATGTCTGACCTACACTTAGAGAAAGTCACTGAAGTGTTCACACACACACGCACGCATACACACACACACACACACACACACATACACAGGAGTCTTTCTTCTTTTCTGGCCTTACATGGTCATTGCTTAAAACCTGATTTTGAAGTTGTCTGCGTTCTTTATAATTTTTGGCCGGAAGGTGTTGACTTCAGTTTAAGAAGGCTGCAGTCAGCTGTTGTAATAGAAACAGATGAACGTCTGTAGTTAACTCTCTCTTTCCTGCCTTGTTTCTCTCAGGATGTCAGTGTGGTGGTTAGAGATGGGAGAGGGTCTGGGGCCGCTCTCCCCTGTAGGATGGTAGCCGACAGCACAGTGGAAGGCCATGACAAGACCCGCTTGTCAAGCTCGTCATCCTCATCGTCCTCATCATCCTCCTCATCCTTGTCTTCATCATCGTCCTTGTCCTCCTCCTCCTCCTTGTCCTCATCCTCCTCCTTGTCTTCGTCCTCCTCCTTGTCCTCGTCCTCCTCGCTGTCGTCATCGCTGGCCGGGCACGAGCTAGCTCTCAGCCCTCACCGCACAGAGTCGGAGCAGCTTCAGCGTCGGGAAGCTCCGGGTCCGAAGATAACCACCCCCTCCGCTTATCTGACCCACTTCCCCACCTTCTCCTGCCAGGAGGACTGCAACATCATCACAGACACAGCGTCCAAGCTCGAGCGCAGCAGCTTCTACTGGGGCCCTCTGGGAGTGGAGGACGCCCACCGCATGCTGCGGGACGCTCCACTGGGAAGCTTCCTCATCCGCGACAGCCGGCAGAAGGACGTCTTCTTCACGCTGTCCTACCACGCCAAGAGCGGGCCGGTCAGCGTGCGCATCAGCTACAATAGGCAAAAGTTCTCACTGGCGGGGAACGAGCGCTCCTTCCCAACACTCTTTGCACTCTTGGAGTACTACATCAACTCTCCCAAGAAGAGCCTGAGCGTTCCCTACAGGAAATGGCAGCCAACTCTGCAGGAGCTGTGCAGGAAGCACATCATGGAGCTGTGTGGTGGAGGAAGCCGGGTCTCAGAGCTGCCTCTCACCCATGTTGCCCAAGACTTCCTCTTGGAATTCCCTTACAAACTATAACCAGCTTGCCTTGCAAAGTTCTGATAGTATTATTTTTAATTTCAAGAAGGCAGTATTCAGTCAGGCCTGCCCATGATGTGTTGGACATTAAGACTGCATCGGCGTGGTTACAGATTAAAGCAGCTCCCTGTTTTGAGCTGAAAAGCTGCAGAATGTTTCACAAAAGACATCAACAGCACCGTCAAGTGTGGGCGGTGTCCAGTCAGACGGGGTCCATGCATGACATTTCAACATACATTACCTCCAGAGACTCAGCTCCCACTAGCACAAGGATGGAGCGCCTTTTGGCCTTGAGGACACACGAAAAGCTGGAAAACGCCGCATTAAGAGAAAACTACAAACACGGTGGAGCTATTACAGACATGAAAGAACTGGTTAGGTCTGTTGTTGCCCGATTGTGGCCACCAGAGGCCCAAAAACATTTCAAAGTGGATTGTGGATGGACTCTGAGAGGAGTGTGGACTTTTAGAAATATGGAGGCATGTGGGAGGGTACGGTTGAAAGCATCACAGGCGTTGGTACCAGTAGGATTTATTTTTGTAGCAGATTTGAATACTCTAATGTTGTTGAATGTTTACATCAGACATGAATGTTTACCAGCACTGATGGCTCAAATACCACTTGATGTCTGTGCAGAACCTGAGAGCTGTCATGGCTCGCAGCATGAGAGTAAGCCAGAGGAAACATTGTGAAGGAGTCAGGAGCTCTGGTGTTGAATTGTACTGTATGCAGAGGCGTCCCACCTCTTGTTCAGCCACATCTGCCAGGCAGATGATAGATTTTTTCTGTACTGAATCAGATATATATATAAGTATTTTTTTACATTGTTATTTTCTACTATTTTATTTGAAATAAAATGTATTTAAACTAACCTTGCTGGATTTATGTGCTTTCCTACTGCAGGATTTCTGTTCCTTAAATCACATCATGTGCGGGAGTGGCAGGAGTTTGTAGGGGTGGAGAGAGAGGGAAGGGCAAACACACACACACGCACACCCTCATAATCACACACTTTGTCGTCACTGTGTCACAGACAATGGGACAGACAGACAGGAAGTGTGAGCGTACAGTATCATCACCACAGTGATTCATTGCTGTAGGGTAAAGTGACAGGTGGGTGGGGTTACTTTGGTAGTAAATGGACTATTACGCTTAGAAACACACACACATTTACCAGAAACAGGGGCAGAGGTGACACATAATGAAGCATGTGATGTGTGTGTGTGTGTGTGTGTATGTGTGTAGCACTGTTAACCTAATGAGGACCCAGGGCAGATTAAAATTTCCTCAGGAGGAAGTGGGAAATTTTTTGGGTTAGTGGTTTGACAGAGACATGTTAGATCAAGGTCAGGGTTAGTGTTTCAGGTTAGAGTTACGATAAACCCTTTGTATACGGCACATAGTCAGACAGATATGTAAATAAGCTGAAGGGAATAAAGGGAATATATGAAAGTAGGTGAAAAATATTGAAGAATTTGTCGAGAAAAATCAGACTTAACACACCCTGTACATCAGCGCCGGAGTATGAAGGTGAGGCAGTGAATCAAAGAGAGATTGAGATGGGTTTGCTCTTTAAACAAAACAATGCCTTTGTTCACTGTACATTGCCTCAAATATCACCTCTCTCTAATGGGTGTGGCAGCAAACAAACTGGTGGGTATACCTGGTCTGAGTGTGATGACTCACAGGAGTGTGTGTTTGACAAATTATTCTCTCAGTGGATCGTCTAGATCATCAGTGTCACATTGGACCAGGCTCAGCTGAAAACTTCTCCGGAGAGTATGCCAGTCTTCTTCTCACAGGCATGGCAGCAGCATGTGAAATGCACCGAGAGTGATTTAACAGGAACCTTGCACACACCTTTTACACACTCTTACACACAGCTGTTGCATTCATCCAAACTGCTGGAGAGTTGCAGCAGAAGTTGATTAAACTTTGTCCGAAACATTGTGGAAAGGTTCAACTATTGCATAAGTAGGTAAAATTCATTGTTTAATGTGTCTAACGTGCAGCATCCAGCCTGTAAACGTGTTATCAGACTGCCACTCACTCTGCCAGGTTGCCCTCTGCTCTGCTGGTTTCTTCATGCATGGCTTACACTCACTTTGCAAATGTCACCATGCATGCTTACCACAGAACCACTGGTGCTTTTTTTTTTTTTTTTTGGCAACGCTTGTATTAAATAATGAATTAGAGCTCAACAATGTTCCAATTAGCTTTTTTGCTGAGAGTTAGATGAGAATATTGATGGCACTCTTATACTTGTACAGTGAATACGAAGCTACTGCAGCCCCAGCAGCCTGTTAGCTTAGCCAAGCACAAAGACTGGGACATTACTGTAAACTGAGCGTATTGCTCTGACAAAGTGGAACAGCTGTCTCTGTTTTGACCGCTCTTTGTGCTTATTACACAAGTAGAAAACAGGTAGGTTTGAGCCCCACTTCCCATGTTAGCATGTAAGATAGGTCAGCTCAATTTAAGTGAATAATAAATATTAAAATATCCTCTGCTCACGGAGGTCTTTGGACAGACTGTTAAACCAAACTCCATTCTAAAAGCATGTGTTTTATGGTAGGGCCACATTTTTCACAGTAAAAACTTTAGTTATATCATCAGCAAGACTCTTTTCTGATTTGCTTTGATCTACAGGCATAATCGGCACACATCATTTACTCAGGAACATTAACCTGTGATGAAGCGGTTGCACGTACTGACTGGCTGGGTCCCACGGTTTTCATCCTGTCTGTGGATGGCCTGAAGCCACACATCTCTTCCATTACTGCCTTTCACTCTTTGGGTAAGTAAATAAAATTGTAAACAGGTGTCATAGCAGCTTTTACATGTGTGCATGGTGACACTGTTTTTTACAATTCTTATGGGGCTTGTTTTCTTCCAAAAGGAGGCGTGGAGATTCTGACACATGCTTGCTCTCATCTACAGCAAGGTTCTGTCCAAAGGTACCACCACCTCTAATTAACCCATCATCATTTGGTTAATCTTTACAAAAAGCAGAGTGTAAAAGCATCGACTACATTATTTCTTGAGTGGATGCACTAACTTCAACAAGATACACTGATTAATGAGCTTTAGAGGAGCATTTTCTTACTGATGAACAGAGCCAGGCTTGCTGTTTCCCTCTGTTTCCAGTCTTTGTGCTAAGCTAAGCTAACAAGCGCTAGCTTCAGCCATACATTTAATATTACTGCACAGGCATGAGAGCAGTATTGATCTCATTTAATTCTCAGCAAGAGAGCAAATAATTGTTGCTGTATTCGTCAGATTGTAAAAGTATTCCTTGAAGTGTTAATTGACTTAAACCAGCGCCCAAGTTCGTTTCAGTACAAACTAATTGCAGACGAAAGATGTTCAAGTCCATGTTAAAAAATACAGCATGTATTACAGAATGTGTGGGCACACAATGATGGAGACAGATGAGAGGAGTCTTGATCTCAAGCAGCCTTATCTTTAGAAAGCAGAATCATTTTTGTGAATTTTGCAGTTTCATGACATTTGTGAGAGCATGTGTCACTTTTTCAGACAGTGTCATGTCTAACTTGAGGTTTTAACCTTAGCTAGCCTCACCCCTTCCTCATACCTAACCAGAACTCCAACGCTAAACCCAAACCTTACCATAAGGCTCTGTGATCTTCTTCTGGGGATTTTTTTTATTCTCTTGGGTCTAGACGGATGTAGTTACACGCACACGCACACGCACACACACACACACACACACACACACACAGAACTTTGAGTCATACTGAATCAAATACAGCTTGATTCAAGTAAAGCCTGAGTAGTTTGAGGATATATTTATCTCAGCTTGAGGAAGAGGCTGGGGTGGAGAACACACACACACACACACACACACACACACACACACACACACACACACACACACACAGACATACCACAGTGGAACATGAGTCAGTGATGTAAACACAATGATATCTTAATTTTAATTGGCACACGCAGCTTATCAATGCTCACTTTACCTAGAAGTTGAGGTCAGAGATTTAAGCACAAAATATGTGTGTGTGTGTGTGTGTGGAGGGCGGTGATGAGTGAATCCTGTACATCATTCATAGCGTCTCAGTTTTCAGGACATTCCCGACTATTTTGAGAAGTGAAAGGTGAAGTGAGGTGTTCTGTGATGGTGCGCTTATCAGCTGATTTCTGCTGAATCCTCCGTTCGGAGTTTTCTGTCCTTTAAATACACACACACACACGCACATGCACGCACGCATGTACGCACGCAGGCACATACGCCCTTCTACAGAAATCAGTTGAACCTGCACTACAACAGAGAGATGCACACAAGGCCAACACGGGATGGATGAAAGTAACTGGGAGATGTTCTTTTAAAAAAATATCTTGACATTAGATGTTTCCAATGAAGTGGATTCTTCCAGCAGTGCAGAGACTTGATTACTCCCCCGTGGTAAAGACTATTAGCTCTTACATAGAGCTAGATAGATCGTATCTGGCAGCCTCATTGGTTGAGTGTGTTTTCTTGGACAAGGCTTTCCTGTGACCCAGCACCAGTTCCTGAGTCCCTTGTAAACCAGTTCTCATGCAGATAGAAGGGCAGTTTCCACAAGTTAGTCACCAGTTCCTGTCATTTTTTCAGGCTTCCAGGATTCGTTTGCCGGTCAGTTCTTGTTAGTGGGATATTTCTGTTTACAGTATGATGATAACTGATTTTTTCCCCACATTTTTTTTGTGCTAAACTAACTGCTGGCTGTATCCTTACATTTAACATACAGATATGAGATTGGCATCATTGTCCTTATTAAACTCTCCACTAGAATTAAGTCAATAAGTATGTTTTCCCAAATGTGAAACTTTTGCTTTATATTTAGGGAAAATATCAAAGGTGTTCTGTGGAGCTTCTGGCCAGTTGTGGCGCTATGGAGCAATAACACACAGAGAAGCATGGCAATGCACCAGCAGAGGGGAGAGAAGAAGACGTCGAGCCAACATGAACACAAAGCAGGTTATACCAAAAAAAAAAAATGTTACAAATGTTTATGTGGAAGGAAATAATTCAGTAAGTTTGTTAGGCTTCAAAGATACTCACAATGTGTTTCGGTGCAGAGCAGCGAATGTAAACAGCTACTTCTTGGCGTCTCTGCTGGTTGCCTGGTGACAAGACTTCATGAGAGCTAGCTCTTTACCCCCGCTTCCAGTTTTTGCGCTAAACTAAGCTAAGCTAATGTGCAGCTGGCTGGGATAAACTTTGGTATGAAGGGCCCTAAATATTGAACTATTTAATATTTAGTTATTTGTTATGTTCTCAGCTCAGTTCTATCGCACTATAAAGCATCTCTAACCCAACAAGGGCTTATATTTAGAACAGGCGTGTGTGGTATCTGTGATCGCAACACACTCTGGGGCATGCAGACTTGAACAGCGCATATCTCCACATAAGATCTCTACAGTCAAAACTTAAGTCAGTGCTGTGACTGTGGTTTAGTACAGAGAAAACACGCAGACACACAGATTCACTAGAGTGTTTTAGCATGGTTGCAGTACCAGGAACCCATTCACATGTTTACGCACACACAGCCAGACTTCCCTGAAGAGAGGAACTGAGATAAAAGCAACACATGCAGACCACAAGATGACTGAGGGCTCCTGCACCCGCCACAGAAACACAACGCAAAGGTAGAAAGTGTAAGGCAACGTCATGATCTTAGCCTTCCGACCATCTCACACACAGGAACAGAATTTCAAGCAAATACATACACATCTTCACTTGTACACCTGGTTGTAGAAGTGCAGTGAAGGCTAGATGGATCTTTGCAGTGTAGATTAAGGTTTTACTGCTTTTCTGACTCATGTTGGACACTCAAGATTTTCACCCTCAGACAGCCTGAGTCCCCCACTGGCACGATGATCTGGACTGCAGACTATGAGCCAGGTAGAAGCTGCCTTTCACATCCTTTCCATTAATCCCGCTGGGCTTTAATCTCTCTGATGGCACAACTGAACTGTGGTCTCAGCTGGGTGGAGAGAACCTGGTCCCTGCTGGACTCGAGCTGCTGCTTCGAAACACATCCAGTTATTGACTCATACGACACAGAGCTGCTTTCTCTTTCTCTGATAAGAGGATCAGGAGCTTATCAGCGAAACCTGTACCTTCAGGTCCTCCACAACACTGACACAGGACTCTCATCTGTTTACCACACCAGAGATTTAAAACCTAAACTTTATCCAACTTTATTCCTCAAATCAAATCGTGTGAATTCTTCTGCATATTAATTGTGCTACTTTGGCCGTGACACACAGCCTTCACACACTCTGTTTCTGGCAGTTCTTTTCTAATATTTCCTGTGGTTTTCTTGCTCAAACACCGAAGAGTGCCACTCTGCAAGGAAGGAAAAGAGAAAAAAAAACATTGAGAGGGAGAATGAGCACAGCATCACCCCAGAAACACCAAACCGTCTTCCTTCGGCTAACACGACAACAAGACTCACGCGGCCACCTCGCTGTTGTTTAGTAGAATAATTTATTGCAGTTCTTTTATTTATTCCTCTGTTTCAGTTCATGAACAATAATTACAGGTTTAAAAGCCGAAAGCATTTACAGAGCATACAAACATATTACATACACACACACTACAATCAGAGACTAAATAATGGAAGCTTGTCATGGCATGTTCGGATAGAGGTCGCAAGTGGTTCCCAGCAACATGCCGCCGTGTTGTTTTCACACACGACGACATGTTCCTTTGAACCATCGGTAGCTGCTCTACCAATGGTGCCAAGCCTCTTCAGCACGTCAGTGATCATCATCATCATCATCATCATCATCATCATCATCACTATCATTCTTCTGTTATTTACAGTAACAAGATGGAAATACCAAGAAGACAGACTGAGAAAAAAAAAAAGAATATTGCTCTGAATTTCTTCTTTAGAAACGTGTTGATGACTGTACAGTTAAAAAATAAGACTGATCGAGCATTAAGACTTCAGCTGTGTGATAATGGCACAAAGAAAGAAGGGGCGTGAGCTGGAAAGCAAAGGCGGAGGAGGAAAAAAAGGTTGATAAGAGGATTAAAAAGGACGAGGGTAGAAAATGTACTCCGAAGAATGCGTGACTGTGCTTTGTTAGTTACAAATAAAGTCAAAAAAGCAATAAAATACACTGATCCCATTCAAACTGATCAAATAACACGGCTGTGTGGAGAGATAAGCTGTCCGTTACATTCATCTCTCCCCTCATTGGTTAGCTCTTAAGATTATTGCAGTCGTAAAGCTTTATTCAGCTGATTAAAGGAGGAGGGCGAGGAGGGGTTTGCCCCTCGACACTGAACTCAGAGCAGCTTCTGAGGGAAACAATGTTGGTGTTTCGGCACATTGCTGTTTGCACTCTTTAAACGCAGTGTTGCGCCTGATCCAAACGCTACATTTGAGATTTTTTGGGGGGCCATTAACCAAATTACATTCCTGCTTTTCCTGGGGAATGGGTATATATATGGTTCACTGGTAGCTGGGTGGAAAAATCGTTCCCAGCATCCTGAGAGGATGCTCCCAACAGCCATCGGAGTGTAGAGAGCACTTATCGACTAAAAGCTGAGCTCAGGTCAGCGCCTGAGGGGCAACCAGCAGATACATTCAGCCCAGGTGTGGCGATGGGCAGACCTGAAGACAGGTCTGACACCACTGATATCTATCATCCTGCATCACTCTCTGACGTTGTTAGAGATTCAATTAATCAGTCAAATGAACTTTGATCTATTTTCTAAATATATCACACAACACTCGGCTTTTTGATTGTTAAACAGCAGCACACCTGCGTGGCTACAGCACGGCGTTCGGTCTCTACAAGAGACCGAACGCCTGCATGGACCGAGAGATGCTCAGTGAACTGCTATCCATTACATACAACTACTCCACCGCCTAATTCAGCAGCTTGTGCTCCATTCAGATCTTTCTCATCATTTACTCTACCAGTCAGGTTGCTGACTGGTGAGTCACCTCTGCCAATACACACACATGCTGTCTAATCCCTGCAGGTTATAAACCACAGAATGGGTTTGGAATAGAAGTTAGTCATGTGGAATGGGGAAATGAAAAGAAAAGCCAATCCAACGCAGTTAAAGTTTGCTGATTACTGTTGCATTTCTGAAAAAAAGACAAAGAAGAAAAGACTTTGTTACACTTCACCCAAGCAACCTGTCCTAACCTGTCAGCTCAAGATATCAACATTACCAGTGATCCAGCCCAACTGTGTGCTGGCTGTTATGACAATCACAAGGCTGCTCTCACACACCTCATCCTGCATACCCCAGAGGTGAATCCATCCAAACATTTACTGATCAAAAGATTAGGCGTGAGCTTCAATGTCAGCATCAAATTAATGTTTTCAGCGTGACTCTCCCTCCTTGCTGAAGATGCTGCATCAATCAGGAAATGAACGGATCGTCACCTCACACGTGGAACAATAACAACGAAGCGCAGGGTAGAGCACACGCATGACCGTGGTGGCTGAATCATCAGAGTGCATACATAACCCTTCACACACATGCACGCATGCACGCACACCTACCCAACGGCAGTTCTAGATGGCAGTAACTGCTAACGGGGTCTGACATGCAAGTGGTTTAAAAGGCAAGTGCATATGTGTGTACTGTATGTGTGCGTGTCTGTTAGCACAGAAGTGGCCACCACCACAAAAAACTAGTGGCGAACTGTGATGTGAACATAGGACACGAAAAGAGCGGGTCTTTTAAAAACCTCACAAATGAGATAAAGAGCTCACGGCGGCAGCGTGTAGCATGTGCGCGTGTGTCTTTGAGCTGACAATCGATCAGAATGAGTAAAAAATGGTGCTGGTTGTGCGCCTTCACACACGCTTGCTAAAAACACGACCGGTGCACAGAAACCCACGTGTGCTTTAACGCCTTTCTTGAGCTCGACCAGTGTCTGTCTCGTCCTCTGCTCTCTCCCTCTCCTTCTCTCTCTCCCTCTCTGCGTGTGAGCAAAAAGAGTCTCTCTTCATGTGCAAACACAAATGCTGAGATGCCTCCAAAAGCCCCTTAAACTATTCACATCACACACTCCCGGCAGGTCGCAACATGAACATATACTGCAGCCAAGCTGGGTCGCATCACTACCACACTTCAATGTCCTGTGTGTGTGAGTGTGTGTGTGTGTGTGTGTGTAAGAGGTGAGTAAGTGCATGAACATGAAAGTGTGCGTGTTGACTAATCCAGTTCAGGTGAGTCTGGTGTTTCGCTGCGGATCTCTGCATCTTCTGTCGTCTCTGCATACTCTGAGTCGTCTCTTTCTTGCAGCTCTTGGTCTCTGTGCACCTCCACAGGTGCCTCTTCATCTTTGGGCTCTCCTCCTCCCTCTGGCTCCTCTGGTGCCTCGTCAGTGGGCGTAACCAGCTCTGTCGTTGTGGTTTCCTCCTTTACCGTTGCATCCGTTTCCGTCTCATCCGTCGGCGACCCGTCCTCCTCTTCCTCTGCGATGGAGGCGTCTGCTCTCTGGAGGGAGTGTGTCATGGGAATGTGGCTGGTGCAGGGGTGCAGGTGTGGTGAGTCGGCGGGGGGCAGCAGTGTCAGCGACTCCACGCTGAGGGTGTCTGTGCTGTCGTCGGTGAGGAGGGAGATGGTGGGCTGGGACGCCGGGGTGAGGCTCGGGGCCAGGGCCGGAGCTGTGACCGGGGCGGAGGGAGCAGAGGAGACGAGTGTTACTTCTCCACCGCCTCCTTCCCCTTCTCCGCCCGAGGAGGAGGGCGGGGTGTGCTCCAGAAATGCACCATCATCTAGAGGAGAGGAGAAAGTGAGGCGGGTGAGCTCCTGAATCTACACACACAGGAGAATTTCACAGTCAGTATAGAGATCTATGCATGTAAGAGGACATGTGAAGATGTTTTCATTGTTTACAGAGATTAATCAGATCCTTCTAACAAGGTTGGCTTGGTTTCAAGTATGTCGTCAGTGCAGACAAGTAGATAACAAGGTGGACACACTGCACAAGAATATATTACTAGCAGCAGCGACAGCAGTTGTACTAGTGGTTTATGGTCTTTGTACACAGAACTACAAAATAAACTATGTACTACGATGTAAACTACTATGAGAGCATACTTACATTGTGAGAATGTAATGGTGCAGTATGGAAGAAACAACAAGACTGTTTTACAATAATCAATGTCATGTCTGCAAACTTAGAACAAAACACTGATAGGTTACAGTTTTCTTAGGGTCTATAAGGCGCACGCACGCACGCACGCACGCACACATACACACAGTCCCAAAGAACAGAGCCTGAACAGACAAAACACTCCTGTGACTGACTTTTGCATAACCAGGACAGCTGAAAAATGGAAACCTTAAACATGTATTTATATAGTTATGTAAAAGAAGGTCATGGTTGAACACCTGAAAGCACCTTTTCATTTTACCCAACCCCATACTCAACCTTCCTACATTCTCATTCCACTCGGTCCAACGTTCAGCTGCTCTGATCGTCGGCTCCCTTGAGTTAAGGTGAAAGTGTCTCCTCCAAACAAAGCTCTGTCTGCATACACCCTGATTCACCTATAGCAGGAATGTACTGTGGTATGATGCGCTACTCTGTCCGCAGTCCGACAGGTTCTCTGAAGGGTAGAACGTGTCTACTGACATTCGCAGAGAAACGGCACTTGCTGACGCCAACTCTGCGTGACCCTGTGACAGAGGAGCCCTGTGTGTCCCTGTGCTTCTTCTTACATACAGCTCAACTGACACCACTGCTAACTAGTGTGGTTTTTGTGGCGTGTGTGTGTCTGTACCATAGTGACACTCACTACTCTGTGTGTAAAGCAGCCCTGTGTGTGCTGTATAGTGTAGATATACTGTGTTAACCACACCTCAGCTCCATAAAGAGTCTGGATACATTATGCAGTTAATCTCTCTTCTTTTCTCATTTTATAATCCAACACCTGAGGATTATAATTTACTGTAGGTGCTTCTTTACGTGTGTGTTTATGCATGCAGGGATGTGCTGTGTGTGAGCTACCTGTGGGGCTCTGAGCTGATATAGTGCTCGCAGTAACCGAGTCACATCTTCCTGTGCTCCCACTCCCACTGGAGGGAGGCGAAGGGGAGGAGAGGGGTGAGGGGCTGTGCTGCGACACACAGTGAGCCACTGCAAAACCTGCGGATGGCGCACATGGACATAGACACACACGCAGACACACACGCATGTGTTACCATGACTGGGAAGTTATTCCTCCTGACTCGTATCTTGCCCTAACATCCTTGCTTCAGATCAAGACTGTTGCATTTCATCTGTTTTTAGCCATTAATGTACAAGACACAAGTTCAGAGTCTGAATTATTGTGTGGCACACAGTATATAAACACACATCATTTACCATGTATATTTTTTTGCATAAGTGCACATGTATGCGTACATGTACTGCAATTTACCCAAAACACACAGTACATGAATACTAATCTGCCCTAATATTGAAAAACTGCCCGTAGTAGAAACTTGCTATCATTCTCACAGCGATGAAACCTGGATTTCAGGACTTTCACACTTTAATGTAATTTCCAGATGATTCGCAGGTTCCCTTTCTGTGGCAGACAAAGAGTCCTTTTCAGGAACTGCAACAAATAATACAAACCTGTGAATAAGCATTTGGCGGAAACAGACGAGGCAACCAGCGAATGGTATTTCACACAAGAGAAAATACATGAACACTTCAGGTGTATTCTCAGGAGTCGTACCTTGACACAAATCCTCGGCCTTTCAAACAGCGCTGCTAGCCTGAACTTTTCCAGACGTTACCCGGAGGAGCTCTATGTGTTGATGCAAAAGGCCTGAATCAGCTGGCTTAAACAAGTACAAAGCCCTTTAGCTGACACGATAGTCATCATTACGGATGAGTCCTTCTCCTCCTGCACACTCTACCCAGGCGCCGCCCCTTGCCTAAACCAAGCGGAGTATTTCCAGACGGTGAGAACACCTGTTAATGTCTGGACCTGATAATCTGGACACTGTCCAGAGTTAATGTGTAAAAACCGATTTGAATCCTTCTAGTGTCTACTATTTCTACATCTAAAACAGAGAAAGGAGCATAGAAAGAAGAGTGTCTGGACGTCTGACGTAGTGCACAGGCTAAAGCAGCATGTGTAGGCAGTGGGCCCTGGTCACCTGGCACTTTATCAACGGAGGCGAAGACCGATCTATTTGCCGTGGGGTCGTTGGGCGCCCGTCTCGACTGCTCGTAGAATCGGAAAGGAAGGGCGCTGGGTGAAGCGTTGGCTGTCTGGCTGAAGCCCAACACCTCGGTCGCGCTGGGCTGCACAGGCAGGTCCAACAGAGCTGCATACACAGGAGGCAGAGAGGGTGAGAGGGATGTAAACACAGCACCGGTTTAACTTCAGGACTTCATGTGAGATTATGGAGGAGGTTTGTCTGCCTTATGTCACAGAAAAGGACTAAATTCAAACTTTGGGAGAGCGTGTCTAACTCAAAAACAGTGTGTGATGTGAAGAAGAGGCAATTTTGTATGTGCGACTGTTCAGTCAGGACTCGCATCCTCTGAAACTTTGTGGGATTTGATACAGATATCTTGTCATTCCAGTTGTGTGCAATTCTAAAGAATTTGACCACCAGGAGGGGAAGTACAAGTAAGTGATGGGTAAATCCATCAGTATTTACAGTCCAGAAGGATACTTCATTATTTTGTGTGTGACTGCCCACAAAGACGGAGCAGTCACATTGGCCAGCGGGTGACATTACGCACGGGTACATATGGAGTTGTGGTCGAAAAAGGGGAATTATCACGAATGACAGAGTTGCAAAAAAAAGAAAGAAGATGTGAAACCGATAATGACAGAAAATGTTGTCTTTTAAACAGTTATTAATTGAATGATTAGGATCGAACAGGACGGTGATTCAGGGAAACGACTGATACTACGAAGCTCCTCATAGAGATAAGCCCTTACTTCTGTTGGAGGGTAGTTTCACATCCACTAAATTTAGTAGCGTGACTAATAATGTGACTAATAACATTTAAAATTGTCTTTTTTTCTAAAGTTTTTTTTTTTTTTTTTAAATTCTGATGCTTTTGTTGAGGATGTGTTGCTTAAGATGAGCTAGAAGCAAAGCTAGGTATGAAGCTGCGGTTGATCATTACTGATGACTTGATCTGATTTGTCACTGTTGTATTTTCAGTGTTGAGCACTTCTGTTTTTTTTAATGTTCTATTTTTACTCTTTGCTTTCCGTTTAACATTTCATGTGAGTTCTTGTAAAAACTACTGTACTATACTATTAAAGGAGCTTCTGAAACACCTCGCCTCTGCGAGAAAAGGGTCAGGAAACAGGTCATTTTGACCATTAAAGCGAGGGCTGAAGCCTTAAAAGGCTTTCTGTTCACTCACCTGCAATCCTCTGCATCTTCATGCGTCGGGCCTGGATGCGACCCTTGGCCAGCCTCTGCTTGGCGATGATGCAACGGATGTGGTCGGCAAAGATGAAGTTGGCCTGCAGGATGGGCAGGGGCTTGGCGTGGGGGTTGGAGCTGGGCTTATGGATGACGATGTTCAGCGCTCTGCTGTCATCCTCAACACCAGACACCTGCATGTCCTGAGAGGGAGGGGGAGAGCAAGAGGGAACAAAGAGTGGGGGAGAGTGTTTGACAGGCAAACATGAACATAGATTCAAAGTAAGCAGGAAATACATCATGATAACACAGCATGGCTAAACATGCTCATGCAGATATGTTACTGTATGCTCTCTTGTGATATGTTTCTAGCATTTTTCCAATGAAAAAAATATGTGCAGGAGTCAGGAAACAACAAGAACAACTCCTGAAGAGAAACAGGAAGGAAAACAAGGAAACAAGAATTGGTGGCAGCACGAGGGCGCAACAGAAAACTGTGAAAGACAGGAAGACAGAAATGGGGGAAAAAACGAGAAAAAAAAAACAATAAAGGAAAGGAAAACAGAAAGGAAGGATAGAATCACTGAGAAAGCTTTTCTCTTACTTGCAGAAGGCCGGCAAACTTGACGACACCCCATCCAAGGCGTTTGGTTTCTGGTTCGACCAGACTCATCTGGTACACATCTACAGCGAGGAACCTCTGGGCCTGGCCGCCATCTTTACTGACCACCATACAGGCTATGAGGTCGCTGTTATCTGACGATAGACAAACACGACTGTAAATGTATGGCTAATTCAGCTTGAGGTGTGACTGAATAGGTGCCTCGGGTCTGTGTGTGAGCTTTACCAAAAACAGTATCACCAGTCTCTGTTTGCATGAGGTAAGAAGAGCCAGCAGCCAAAGGGGAATGCTTTGTTCAAGTTCAAATAATTAACAATTGGTAATATTTGCGATGGGTCACAGAGACGTTAGCCGCTGCATTGAGGCTGTATTAACCCTAATCCTTAGCACAACGGTGCTTTGTGCTAAACGCTAATGCCTGTATGCTAACAAATTCACAATGTTACCATGCTGATGTTTAGCAAGTGTAATGTTTACCACATTCGCCATTTTGATTTGGCATGTTGGCATGCTAACATTTAAGTATAACTGAAGCTGATGGGAACGTCATCTTTTTGCAGGTATTTGGAGACGCATACAGGTGGGGGGACGACAAGGAAAAGAAGATCACTGAGGTCTGAGGGATTGACCCTCTGGAGACTGTGCAAAATTCAATGCTAATCCATCTAATAGCTGTTGAGAATTCTAGTCTCCAAGTATGGAGCGCCCGTCACTTTCTTATTGTATAACAGCACTTTTGTCCTTGTCGAGCTGTATGTACTTTTTCCTATGCAAATATGTGCACACACACTTGGCCAATAAAGCTGATTCTGATTAACAAGCTTTTATGCCAAAAGATGCTGACTGAAACACACGCACAAACACGCAAACGCACACACACACATTGAGTTGATGATGGCTACTTCACTGGAACATACTCAATTATAAATGCAAAACCACACATAATGAGGACACTGTAGCTTTAACAGCCCACTTCTGTTTTATGAGTACAATGATTCATCTTATTCAGAAAAACCTCAGTGCAAAATACAGTATAAATGGAAAAAAAACCGAAAAATAACCTTGGTTCCTCAAAGTATACAGTAGCAATACCCATGAAAAACTGAAAAAAAAAAGACTCTTACAAACTCTTATCAGTCAAGTGTAGTTACATGTTTTACTGGTGAGCTGTTTGTTACTTTTGTGTTCACACTAATGTACAGTGCATGCATATTGATACAGCAGGCCGACTGCTACACGCTCTTTAAAGGACAGAGAAGACGTTTTCCTCCCTCATGTCTGGGAGGACGATGACGAAACGTCACACCCACGTCAAAGCAACTTCACCGCAGTTTACCACAAAACCTACTGTAGAGCAAACACGAAATGTGGGACTAATGATGAGCTGATCTGACACCGTTGGTTTTGGTTTAAAGATCACCCACCCTCGCTGGTAAACCGGCACCACACTGATGAACAACCCCCTGATAAACTTCTCTTCCTCCTCACAGTCCCACTCATGTCCTTCCCCATGTACAGTAAGAATACTTATGCAATAATTTTATTCAAAAATCTTGACCAATCCATCTTTAAACTGGTGTGATTAATAGTATAAATGTCAAATTGGTTGGATGTTCCATGTTCTCGAGCCCCTTTATTTTGCACTATGCACTACCCACTGAAACAGTGAGCAGTGAAAAGTACCTGTAGCTGGAGAGGTAGTCCCCCATTTGCTCTGGCAGCAAATGGATGCTAACAGACAAATGGTCAGGGAAATGAGGGGAAATTTCATAGCTTGAATCCTCAGACCAGCACGGAAAAAACCCGCCAACCCCCAATTTCCACCTAAATTGTGTCTACAGAAGACAGGGCTGGGTCTACTTGAAAATGTGGAACGACAAGTTGACTCTATCCAGTACCTTTTTCTGGGATCACTCAAACATTGATGGTTTCGACCACTTGTTTTCATAGTGCTGTCATCCAAAACAGCCATCTTGCAGGGAAGTACCGTTCTGTGAAAGATCTGGTTTCATGAGGTGCACAACGTTTCCACATATTACTCAAGTGAATTTTCAGTTTAACTCCCCTCCCATGAGGAGGAAGCTCAGACCAAAAGGAATACTGATGATTAAGCAACTCAAACAGTTGATTCAGGAATTTCATCATATATCAGCCCAGTTTTGCCATCATTTGGAGTTCTTCACAAATTTGGTTCTTGTTTTCAGTCTTTCTGGTTGATGTAAGATGCTGTCTGTTTTAGTAACAACCAAAGTACCAATGGGCAAGATGTATGTTCATTAAAAAGCACCAGACCACAGTGCAGCGAGCAGCTGCCGACCTTTGCTGCCTGTCTGTGTTCAACACTCTCTGACCTTCAGGGCTGTCAAGTGTCCCAAATCAACCTGCCAGGCTGCATAAACACTGTTGAAGGCATACAATGGAGTGACTGTATTCACTTGTGCAAATAAAACATGTGAGCCTAGTTTCAAGCCTCATAGAGCTTTTCTTCCACGTTAAACAGTATCAACGTGATTTAGTGTCTTTGTGTGCTCCTTTGAGTCACGTGTATGCAACAAGGTCTAGGTACACTTCCTCCAGCACATTGTCACGCTTCCTGTTGATGGGAATGTAACATGAGCTTCCACTCACATCACCACCTCTGCAACCACAAGGCTCCAACTCCACTGACACTATATACAGATCTGCGATTCAACGCTTAGCAGGGGATGTGGTGACATGGAGGTGGTGGCTGCCAAATGGTCAATAAAGGAGTTTGTGGGTGGAAGGTTGCAGGTTTAAACCAATGAGGAAAAACCCTCACAAACACCACAATGACTCTGTAAGAGTGAGTTCTTAATCAACCACCTTGCTGAATGAAAGTGACACTGACGTGGTCAAAAAAAAGAAGCAACCAGGGAGAAAACCCAACCAGGGAATTGTTTTTTTTTTTTTTAAAGCGTCCACAGATACAGAGTGAAATGCAAGACATATAATTATGAAACAGAGATCATTTCAAATGATCTTTTCAAGTGCCAGACAATTACTGGAAGCCATGTCACACCTGATATGATCGCCTTTAAAGGCTATCCTGACCAAAATCTGCCACAGACTCTGTCGACTGGCATTTGGAATCAAGAAAACAGTCACTGTTTCAACCACTGAATTAGATTTGAAAGTAAAGCTGCACATCTGGTTTCAATAGGTGTTTCCATCCATCTGTCAAGTGATTTCTTGAGATCACCCACCCCCCTCCCAGAAGAGGGGAATTAAGCAAACCTTAGGTGTGTTTCCATTACCAGGGTTTGGGAAAATGAAAGTAGAGCTTTTACCACAGAACACATGCACCACAAAGCTGGAAAGTCTTTCAAGAACTTAAACTAGGTCAGTGGTTGATATCAACTAATGATGGGCGGTCTAGAGTCAAAAATGAAATTGTGAATATTCTAATGCAAGAGCAAATGGCAGCACAGCCATGACACATCTCTAGAAAGCACTTCAGTATATAAAGGCACACTGCTGTGTCATTGGTTTGATCCATTCATCTGGCCACTTTTGTCAGGCCAACATCATTAATCATTCAGCAAATGTGTTTCCAAAAAGCACCGAAACTGCAGCTCAGCCATGACAGATGATATGATCATCTAAATTTACCACAGCCGGTACAGTCATCACTGCTAAGTAAACAACCCCATGGAATTTACAATGAACTCTTCTCTTCGTGTGTGATTCTAAGAAGTGATTTTACTGACGTGCCCACTGCCATTTGAAATCGCAAAGAAGATTAAAAGAAAACAGAACACTTCACTTGTTCATTGGTGCTAGTCTTCAACAAAGAGACCTCCTTAAATGTTGGTCCTGACAGTTGTGTTGACTGATGAGTACAGAAAAAGAAAGTCAGAAGAGTAGAGACGGTGGAAAGAAAGTGTGAAAGAGGAAAAGAAAACAGACAGAGGAAAGGAGGTTTTCTTCCCTTGCATCATTAGATGCACCTAATATAGACACTGGATGACATACTATCTGCTATGGGGAATTTGTGGTGAACCGTACTTTCTTTCTGAGATGTTATGCTTATTAAAATAAACTTCAAATAAATGAGGGAATTGGCTCATTTCAGATAAAAGAGGCAGCCTTCCTGCTGACTATTCTCTACTCCAAGTTGTACAAGGCAGTAATAAACTAACTATAACAGTAATATAAAGTCAGCAGTTCATCTAACCTGCTTGTGCTTGGACATAAGTGATTTGCCAACTACATGAACTCAATTCCATGGATTCAGAGAGGACGCAGAAGACAGTGAGGCTGCTTATTCCATTTGCTCTGGGCTGAGTCACACTATAACTAAGTGGAATTGAATAACAGTGTTATGACAGCAGCGCATTAAGTGTAGGTCGTACATCCTGTATCTGTTCCAAGACAATGTTATCTATTTGATATTTGACGATTATTTCCAGCATCACACTCAGTTCCCAGTAAACAAACATGATTATGATGATATTTTCTCCCAGCCAGTAGATATTTTGTGGACAGAAAAACTCCCTTTTGGCATCCTGAAGATTAGAAGAGAAAAAAGGCAGGACTGCAGGCTGCACAAAGACATGTTTTACTGCTGCTCTGCATCATCCTGCTAAATGGAATTTAATGCTACATTACAAACTGGGGCATCTGTGCTGCATTACATTCACTTGCACAAGTGCTCCTAATAAACTGGTAACCGTATGTAAATGGTATCATTTGGCTTTCCCTGACATTTGTGATGTGTTTTTCATCCAGAAGCTAGGAGAGATGTTAGGAAACAGCTGCTCCTGATAATGGTTAAGGTTAAACACAGGAAATATGCATCTTTAAATCATCCTGGTTATTGTTTTGGTCGTGCTGGTTTTGACTTCTCAACGCTTCCTTTTGCTCCCAACCTGTTTCCACGTGTCAGCCAAAGCAGTAGTTTTGCTCTTTTATATATTCCCAAAAGTTTGTATGTTTAGTTCTTTGGCACAGAGGCGTACGCTATATACATATAGTTTGGTTACACAGGCAATTCTAGCTAGTTGGCCCAAGTTGCATCCTGGTGTGGAGGTTGAGATGGTGGGAGGTGCCAAGGATGCATGCAACGCTCAAGTAAAAAAAAAAAAAAAAAAAAAGTACAAAGATGTACAGATTTGGTAAATTTGTGCATTGCGTGTGTGTGACAGTGTTATCACTCCCATTCACATTACTGTGCAAACGTACTTGTGATATCCTGCAAGGCAAAGCTAACCACATGCGAGTTTCCATAACATCATCTACACACCTGTGTACAGTACGAGAAGATGAGAGTCGGTACTTGTGAGTGTGTCTGTATTCTCATATCATCGCTGTGGTTCTGCTTGTTTGCATGTGTCTGGGTATTGATAAAACTGTGCTTACGCGTCTGCGCTGCAGAGAGGGTGAGAGTATGGTATGCATGCTGTCGATTGATGATGTTTCGGGGAAACTGAACACTGTAGGGGTGGTTTCAGCTGTTTGTTTTCACCTGCTCTTGCTCTGTAATTTTCTCTCGACTGTCTTAGGTTACACTATTATTACACTAATCAGGCTTCATTTTAATGTTGTCCTTGCCCACCCTGAAGTCTGAAGCATGTGAGCATGTGTAGCCTGTAAGCCTATCGTATGTTTCTGTGTGTGTGTCTTACTGAGGTCTAACACGTCATCTGTCTTGATAAGGTCTTCAGGTCTGGTCAGAGGCAGCTGCGTCTCAGGTTCACCCTGAAGCTGGAGCGATAAGGACCGCAGCATGAAGAACACACGGATCGCCTGCAGACGGAGCGGAGAGAGCCCACACAAGCATACACACGGACGTTATGTTCAATCGACTTTCCTGTCTGAAACCAAGAGTTGCAACAAACCGATGGAAAGAACAAAAGAATGACAGTGCTAAAAAAAAATCCAAAAAACATTGTATGAGACATCCAATGGGGTTATCACTGTCAGAATCAGGCTATTACATTTCATCTGCCGCCCAAGTGCTGTCGTTCTGGTGTCATGTGTTTGTTGCGTGTGTGTGTGTGTGTGTGTGTGTGTGTGTGTGTGTGTGTGTGTGGACGCACCCTGCGCGTCTTCTCCACATCTCCACAGGGCAGCCTCTTGACGAAGTCGATGCCCGTCAGAGGGGTACCGGTGGGTGGCAGCAGCACTGAGGCATCCATCATTAGATACTCCACATTCAGCGGTTTACTCTGGAACAAAGAGACAAGCCCACGTACAGCACCCGGACGGACATGAGGACATATTTGTCAACCGCGTTTCACTTTTCAAGAAAACTTCAACGAATTAAACATCAAATGAAGGCCGACTAACCGTCATGCTCCTGTACTCGTCTTCAAACATGTCCAGGAAGATCTCCTCGCCCTGTGATTGCGTGATAAAATTGGAGGTCAGCTAAAAAGTGTGAATGCGTGGAATCTGGGTTTGGGTGTGCTTTAGAAACCCAGACAAATATCTGATTTGTAGTCTCATATTCTTCAAATGTAAATCTATTTACTCTGAATGATCATCACTTGATTACTTGTTCAGACTCCCTCTGTCATGTTTTCCTTCTCTTTACCACTTCGTCATATACACACTGATGTCATATATTCAGCTGACTCATCTGTTTGTGCAGGTCTGTGCGTGCAGAGTGTAAAACAAAGCATTTCAGTAAAGACTTTTTGGTCGCTATCAGATTCTGTGGGGTTTATAATGTACCTGTTCTTTTTGTTTGTGTTTACGTTTCTGGATCTGTGGCAGCTTCCCACCGTGACCACATTCTACTACAGCTGCAGGCAACAGACCAGTGAGTTCTCAAACAAGGACTGTGTCTTATCTAGAAAATGAAACTAAACATGAGACTACGAGCACAAGTCCTGCTCAAGTGCTGTGTGTTCTGGCATGTCACCGACAGAAAATCGTGACGGGAGGGGGGAGAGGAATTCTTAAACAGTGTCGCATCAACAAACTGAACTAAAGCAGGAAACGCCGGACAGATGAGACAAGATGATTGTACAAAAACAGTGATAGTGACGATGTGCCAGTCGTCATCGGTTCGTTGTCTTATCTAGGCACCCTGATACGTCCAGACTACATTTACCAGTTCACAAATATTAAACAGCAAGTGTTCTTTCCTGTTTCTTGTCAGGTTATTATTATGTAATTCGAACATTTCATTTCACTATGTGTCCTGCTGGGAGCACAAGAACAATTGCTATTTCTAAGTAATGACCATATTTTTTCATCATTCAATGTTCAGTATCTGGAGTCGGTGCATTGATCACAGGGATTTTTTTCCTGAATGCTAAAATGCAACTTTTCTGCCTCTCTGGTCCATGTTTTTGAACAAAGTCAGCCAAACCAAACTCCTGTGAGTGATTCCAAAACTGATATCCAAAGACACTCAAAGAGAAACAGAAAACGTTTGTGTGTTCTGTTATATAGTACACATGGCAAACACTTTCAGTTTTACCTATTCCATATTCAGGGAAATGGTCTCCATTATTATCAGTGTTTACACGCACACATGAACCTTACACGCACTGGCAAATGTCAGACATAAAAGACCAAAAAGGTGGCTTGTGATTCAGCCTTTGTTGAGACACGGTTCTCCAGAAAAACTGGTTCAAGCTGATCAGCCGTTTATTTGTAGTCATTGTCAGCGCAGAATGGCAGTTTTTCCATGGCATGACTGAAATCCTATTGTGCTGCAGCAGTCAGCAGGATGCTAAACATTCTGCATTCATATCGTTTGTCTGCCAATGTCAGTCTGCTCCTCTGAGTGTGTGCGTCCAGCTGTAGGCACGCTGTGCCTCAACTTGTCCTTTAAATTTTTCTATGTTTGCATACTGCATATGTGTGGGTAGATGGGATGGAAGCACTTATTTTAGTAGATTAGTGGTGCATGTGTGTGTGTGCGCGCACTGGGCAGATTAAGTAGCTGGTGTCTCAAACAGAGCGGGTTGCTGTGTACACTCACTTTGTAGAATCTCCTCAGTAAGTGCAGACTTTCTTCTCTGGCACCCTGCAAACACAAATATGAAGTATCAACAGAATGAAACGATTGCAAGAACACACTCAGGTGACACACACGCAGCAGCTTAAAAACATGTTTCTGGAAAAAAATGGACAAAGCAGAAGAATGACTTTCCTACATGATATAACACAACCTACCCCCGCTGTTATGACCCCATGTCAAATCTAATCTAATCTCAACAAAGCAAATTCATTCCTTGTTTTTTCGTTCTATGGTCCACATGCTAAAGATGGTTTAGAAAATACGGTTTACCCAACTGGAGCTACTCTTACTGAGTCCTCCTCTCACTAAGTTAACATCGGGGCATAATTAGTTGTATGTAATGCCTCCCAGCAGTTCCTGAGAAAGGATGACAGCAGTTGATGATATTCACTTGAGTAACCACTTGTGAATCCCACACTTCACAGGAATCTGGTATGATGTACCGCAACTGTAAAATACTGTAATGCTGCCACTGCTGTGGACATCGGAGAGATAGAGGGAGAACAGTTGATATGCAGGCCGTGTTCTTCATGCAGTGATATCAGAAGGAAGTTACAATAATCCTACAACAATGTGAAGCCATACATGATTGACACTGAATAAACTAAACCTGGAAATGCTGGCCAGTTTTCCTGTCAGAGCTTAGTAACATGAACAGTCAGCTATTTCTCAGAGGGAAGAGGATTAGCAGGGTCGGGGGCCATAACATAATATGAACAGAATTACTCTTCTGAGGTCACTCTCAACTGTGTGAGAGCACACAGTTGAGAGCCAGAAACAACAAGTAAATAAAAATTAGGCAAAATAAAAAAAATCCTGGGGTGGGAGGGGGGTCTTCCTTACTGTTAAATCATGTCAGAGGTGGGAAATTCTTCAGGCAGAAACCCCCAGTGATGTTAAACTGACTGATATCAGCACCAAGTGAAACCTGACCAGACCCACTCAGGAAAATTATTGTAGAATGACCACAGTCACAGGTTTCAATTCACTTTTAAATTCAGTCAGATCAGAAGCTTAAAGACCGAAATTAAAAGAAAAGATGACACAGGCAGCAGCAGCACTGCTTCCTGTAAGCCCTGTGAAGAAAGAAAAGAGGAAAGCAAAGAAAGAGAGGGTGGGGAGGATTACCCTGAAGTGAGAGGAGGAAATGAAAAACTTCCCAGAAGGACGAGGAAGAAAAATCTTTCTCTCCTTTCTCTCCTGCTGGGAAAGATTTGTTTTTCTGTCCTTTCTCTCCTGCTGGGTAGCAGGAGTGAAAGGAAGAGGAGTAAGAGGGAGTAAATGAGGAGGAGAACACAGTTAATGAGGTGAGATGTGAGATTTGGCTGCTGGAAGGGAGGAAACGCATCATCCGGCTCGTCATCACTCTCAAACCATCAACCATACACCACGTGCTGAAAAAGGTCTTGGGCCATTACCACAAATAAGCAAGGCTTGTTTCACTGCACTGCTCTGAGCCTCTGAAACACTTTACGTGTGTACATGTGACATGTTGACAGGACCGTGTGTATGTATGTGTGTTACATGTTTGTACCTCCAGGCAGGCCAGGTGAACGTCTTTGATTATACAGTGGCTTCCAGACAGCACAGACTGCTTTAATAAAAGGCAGCTCAGCTCCAGGGTAGCTAGACGCACTTTCCCATCTGCGCACACATACACACACACACACACACACACACACACACACACACACACACACACAAGAAATACATATAAATAAGTAATGAGGATACATACAAAGTTTACATAGAATAATACTACCAAAGGCAGGTGATAGTGTGTGTGTATGTGTGTTACCTGGCTGTGCTGCCTGGCTCATCACTCTGATCAGTCTCTCGACCAGCACCAGGCTGTAGGAGCTCCTCTCCTGGTCAGGGACTGGGAGCTGCAGACGCTCCAGCAAATCTCGGTTTATACCTACAGACGGACAGAGGGACAGACGGAGGGACGGACGGAGGGACGGACGGTTGGACACGCAGCACACCGGGTGAGGAAAATGTTGCATAAACACGAATACTGTGATGTTATGGTTTTGTTAAAAAATGATGATAGTACACTGCCTTGTCTTCAGCCAGGGGTGGACAAAATACTAGAAACACCACTATGTAGACTGCAACTCAATTCAACAGCACCACAAACTACATCCTCCAAAATGACCATAAAGCTGATTTAACGGCTCTCTAACAAGACACTGAACATTATAACCCACTGTCTTATTTACACAGCATTCAGTTCTGTTGGGTCAGTGAAGTCCTGTTATCAGAAACATAAACACTTGTGTACAGCCTGGTATCGCCAGTGAGCCACTATAACCAACTAAAAGAATGTGTGTAAATGAAAGGCCAACCTTTGCTGTGTGAGACGGCGTAAAGCAGGCAGAGGACAAACAGGGCATGGTAGTCATCGCTGGTGCAGTCGAGAGCGCTGTACACCATGTCTAAGAATGGTCTGCAGACAGAGAAGATGTCATCAGTCCATACACTCATTCTGTTTTCATACTTTCCTCTTTGACATCAGCTGGGTGTGTTCAGTGACGTCTGAGCGCGTACCTGCTCCTCTGTGTGTGCGTGCGGGTGGCTGCAGCCGTCTTCTCTTCATCAGTGATGTTCTGCTCCGTAAGCTCCGACACCTTACACTTGTCCATCACCACCATCTCTATCTCTGTGTACACACACACACCCACACAAACTTTGTTCTTCTTTGTACTTTGTGCTTCCATAAATGTGTTTTTTTAAGTACTATTCACATCACACAGCCCAAACAAAAACACACATCACAGCTATGGAGAAAATGTCATCGGTGATTATGAATATACAATCTGAGCGTTTCCTTCTCACCCTTCACTGATTCTACAAAATGTGTTGAAGCAGCAAGGATGGGCTAATCATGCCATCAGATTACAGAACAAAATACGGATTTTCAATGCATAAAATGCATCATTCAATATGAGTATGGAGCATGTCAGGATTATTTTAGCCTGTGAGGTAAAGCATGTCACCTAATTTGCCGTCAATCCTTTGAAGACTTTCTACTTTTATCACTTTTCTTATCAAACAGTTAAATAGGGTAGGTGTTGTTTTCCACCCCAAATGATACTTGTGTCATTTTGAAACTATCTGTTCCTCTGCAGCCCACGGTGCCATTAGTGTTAAAACCCATGCTGTCTGGGCCTTGACAAGCATTGAAGATTGTGTGGCGCCATTCATTCCAAGTGGAGAAGGAATCTTCAGATGAGTGAAATGCCCACATGTTTACTAACACACACACTCAGATACTGACAAACACACACGTGCACATGGAGCAGGAGTGAGAGACAGGCGGAGAGATGAGGAGCACAGGATGGACGGTCACCGTGGAAATGGACAGCTGGCTGCCATGAAGACTGTGTTGGACAGGTGATCACTGGTGGAATAGTAACCACGAGGAAATTAAAAGGTGCCAAACAGAGGGAGCAGCAGAGAGAGGGAGGCCTCATCTCAAAACGAGCCAAAGAGGAATCTTTGAGGAAACTGAATTTCTTTCGGCTTTCGCCATGTGAGAGGGTGCGCGGCCCGGTCTGAATTTGGTAATAAAGAGTCACTGCGATGATGACAGCAGCAGTCTCTGAATTAAGCACCCAGAATGAAAAGCAAAACAGCAGAGCACATTTAAAGTGACAACCTCAGCTGCTCTCATCCTTTAGTCATTTCTGTCTTTTGAAGAGTTAGTCTCTCTCTTTTCTGTTTGGAGACGAGGGCTGCTGCTGTGGTGGCTGTCGGGTAACCAGGGTGCATCATGGGAGACTGTGTTTGACTGATGGTAGTAAAGAAACACTCACAAAACACAGTCCTGTACTGCTGTGTCTGATGAGACACACACTCACCTTCCGCCGTCTCCCCACTCGCTCTGCTTCCCTTAGAACTCCCACCTGCTACTCCCTCTGTACCTTTTCCCTTCTCCCTCTCTCGACCTCCCTCCCTCCCGTCGTCGTCCCAGCCCTCTTCTCCTCCTCCTCCTCCTCCTCCGCTGCTTCCTCCCCCTCCCCCAGCCCTTTCGTCATCCTCCTCCTCTCCCAAGTTCTTGTAGTTTGGCCTCTTCTGAGTTCTCTTGCGGCCGCGGTGGCGCGACAGCTCCAGGGAGCGCTCCAGAGACTCTGGGGGCTTGGTGAACCGACGCACGCCTCCTGCACTGGTCTGGGGGGAACAGAGAGGCAAGGGTGGAAGACAGGAAGACATGACATGCTGAGGATCACAGAATAATTATCAACTCATCACTCATCATTATATTATGTCAGAATCCTTTCTAGTGATTGTGAAGTTACAAAAGTATTTTGTCATCTTGTCCTCTCAAAGATGCTTTTGGTTCAAATAAAGCAGTGTGACTTGGCTACTTGGCACTTCACATCTACAGCAGTAGCAGTGCACATACAGCATCATACCTACCAGCCTGCTCTCAATATGTATGACACTTCAAAGAAACTAACTGTCCTGTTTCCAGAAAGCAACAGCACTGCAACCGTTTACTGGCAGGCATGCATGCCTGCAAAAAAACACATGAACATGCAAGAGAACACATACATGCATACACACAAACACACTTGTGCACACACACACACATGCCCACAAACACAGAACCTTACAGTAAACCCTCCTTGCATTATCTCATTGATCAAAGTCCGTAAAAACACACAAACCACTTCCTCCGATAAACGTTATCAGAATAGAGGAGAAACTGACCACTTGACACACACGCACGTGCATACACACAAATAGACATTGCAGCCACTTCTGTGAAACTACAAGAAATCGGCATCTCACATATGGCCCAAAAACTTGACATGCACACAGGAAACTGTTAAATGATAAGATGTTGAGCAAAGACTCAGCACTGACTTACAGTAAAACTGAGTAATCATAAGGACAATAATTGTCACTACAACTACTTATAATGATAACACTGACTACAGAGAAGTGGTTGTTAAAGGTTAAAATGTGTTTTAGTGTTTTTTTTTTTTTCAGATTAAGTCAGCCATATTTTCGACTATTATACTGTTACCCTGAAGCATAATAAAGCTAAACGCCTTCGCTACTCATTTCCACAGAATACCAGGAAGTCTTTGTAATCCTCCGTACAGCCAGCCACGTTTTAAAAAACACTGACATCTGTGTCATCTACCTCCAACACTGGGTACATGGGAGCATTTAGGACTGCACTGTTGTTGCTGCTAAAAACACTGTGTGTATGCTGTCAGACGTAAACCACAAGCTAGTATCAGGGCATATGTGTGTATGTTGCACCTGTTAGCAGACTATGTTCTGGTAAACCGCTCACACTCTGAGCCTATGCTGAGAAATTAATGGAGGTCAGGGAGCATGTAAGGCATATGCATATGCACACGCACACACACACGCACACGCACACGCACACACACACACACACACACACACACACACACAAAATAGGGCACCATTTAAAGGTTAAAGATATGCTTTGGATGAAAAAAGATATATATGCAGGTGTTATGTATATCTAACTGGTGCACTTGCAAGTAAACTGAGGAGAGAGAGTGAGGGAGGGAGGGAGGGGGAGGGGGGAGGAGAGACAGAGAGAGACTTCTTCCAGGAAAGAGATTTGGGTTAGGTGAGACAGCTCTGTCAGTGTTCCATCATGTGACCTAATTTCCTGCCACATCACACACAAACAGGAAGTACCATTTGACCACCTGCGCAGAGACAGAGCCCGTCCTTAATCTGTCTGATGTTTCATCTGCAATAATCAAACAATAACACAGCAGCACTTCTGTCTGATGTGGCGGAAACAACACATATCCACAATCCAGTGTGCATGGAAAAGAATCCTTCTGCACGACTTAAGTGTCTCTTAAATATCGTCAGGGATTGTCACGGGCTTTTTCCCCAAGAAATAATGGTATAAAAACACTGGTGTCCCATGACATCAAATAAACATGCATCTGAACACAGGTATGAGCACACTGAAGGACACAAAGACACACATCACTGCAGGTTAAATGCAAGTAAATGACACCATTTAAATTAGTAACCAGTCTCCTATTCAGATGAAGAAACCTTTGTTTGACTCCTAAATAAAGAAAAAGACTCATTCAACTTATGGGCCATGTTGAGCACAAATAAAGGTGAAAAACAGATACAAAGACAGAAAATGAGCAGGATTATCTGCCTAAAAGACCATATGACCGTGACACTTCAGCAGCATCAACAGCACATGTACACACAACACTTCTCTAAACTGCAAGTGCAACACGTGTGCTTAAAAATGCAACATGTGGCACTTTTAAAGTCCACAAAATGCAGAGGCAGAGAAAAGCACTGCGGAATGAATAGCTGCCAGGTACTGGTTTGGGTCTGGCTGTTGTGGTGTACCAACAGTGTTAAGACATCACACTTCAACTCACATTCACTGAAAAGGTAGGCCGCTTCTTACAACAGCTGCAGGTCTAGCACACACACGCACACTCGCTCGCTCGCACACACACACACAAGCACAGCATGGAGAATAACCACAAGGGTTCTCAGAAACGCTCACTACCTCAACACACCCACCTGGCTTCACAAACAGATGGTCAAAAAATTAAGAGGGGGGAGGGGGGAGATCACAGAGAAGAAGAAAATGCGAGGAGGAGAGGGAGAGAAATGAGAGGTGAGGGAAATCAGATGGGGAAGATGAGGGGGAGGCAAGGGAGAGACTGAAATAAAGAGCCAAGGAGAAAAAGGAAACAACATAAAGATACAGATGTAAATACAAAGAGTCGATGAGAGAAAGTTGAAACAAAGGCAGACAAGACGTCTCAATCCGAGACTTGGACCGGAGAAAAGAAGGAAATAAGGAAGAGAGAGTTCGACAAATGTCGAGAAGAAAAACAATGCGGGTCATTTGCATATTGCTGCCTTGATGTGGGTGAATCATGGAGAAAACCATGACCCCGCCATCTCATAACCACCTACGCGCACTTCTGGAACTCAAGTCTTTGTGTGTGTGTGTGTGTGTGTGTGTGTGTGTGTGTGTGTGTGTGTGTGTGTGTGTGTGTGTGTGTGTGTGTGTGTGTGTGCCTGTGTGTGCGCCTGTGTGTGTACGCTTGTGTGACTGTACCACTATGTACAGTTTGCTCTCTCTCTCTGTGCATGAGTGTTTATCTATGTGCATGTATCCTCGTGGTTGCCGGCATAAGTATGCTTGTGTTTATTTCTTGCTTGCCTGCTGTCCTCTGTGTGTGTATTGCAGTGGTTTTTAATCATGTTGCTGTGAGCGGTGTTTACACTGAACATGAATACATTGACATTCTTGCGTTTCTGGTCTGCATGCTGCTCTGTCCTGTCCTGTCCTGTGCGTGCGTGCGTGAATGTCGTCTTCTGTCTTACCGTGTTCTTGTGTGTGCTGTGTATGTCTGTCTGAGGAGTGAAGACAGACAGGTCTCCATTGAGAATAACTTCGGCCAGGGCGTGGACCATTGGCTGGTAGTGGATAATGAGAAACACCTGTAGAACACACAGACATGCACTATTAAGAAAGCAACCAGAGTAAACGCCTTCGAAAACAAGAATCGTTTAAGGAAAATGAAAATGAAGAAAAAAAAGTGTTGCTTACTTGAGACAGCAGGTAGAGGGACACCTGAGGGTTGATCTTTCGCTCTTCAGACTAAAGAAACAGAAAAATGAAAGGCCAGTCAAGGTCACACATATAACAGTTCCATAACTGGTATCTATGAGAAGATTAAAGGATAAATGAAAAAATGGAAGGTAGGAAAAACACATTTAAACATTACAGCCGCAGAGTCTGGAAATAGTTGAGTCAGTTTTGCAGGGTGTAAACACAGGATTTACTGGGCCGACTGTGAAAAAACCACTGGCATGGTCCTTCATGTCATTAATCATGCTCACTGGATACAGCTTCTCACATGTAATTCACTGCTTTGTATCTGTTTTATATCATTAGAAACTGAATATCTTGGGGTGCTGAACTGTTGGTTGAACATTTTAAAGATGTCAGCTTGGACTCTGGAACTGTGATGAACATGTTAAAGACTAAATTCACTGACAAACACAGAAAAACAAACATTATAATGAAAACATCCTGTAACGGGTTGAAAAGGCTTCATCAGTGAAACGACAAAAACAATGATGAAACTGTACACAAACGTTGACAGAGTTTCTCTGACGTGGCTTTTTTAACACTTTAGCTTGTGGAATAACACCTCCGTGCATATGTGTTATAGCATATCATGTGCTAACAATTTGACATTTACATATTCTCGAAATGAATGGAGGAACCAGCTTTTACAGGACACAAGCTGCACTTTGAACCTGTTAAAATCACTGCAACCCAAATCATGTAGACATGCAGGTGACATACCGTCTCTGGGCTGACCAAAGAGTAGACGTAGAGGGGCAGGAACAGACGGTTGAGCAGGTGGTCCGTCAAAACGTCATTAAGGAATTCACAGTTGATAATGAGGATGTCGTTCAGGTAGTGGAGGTGGTCAAGGTGCTCTGCTACCAGGTCACTTAACTTCCCTCTGTTCTTATGTCTGGGACACAAAGAAGGGAAGCAGAGAGAAAGAGAGCAAATGACAGAGATGCTATTTCGCTGCTGGAAGTGGTCAAAAATAAAACACAACAGTTACGGCCTCCGTGTTTTATTGTACGTTATCTTAATGCATATACAGGCAAAACTTTCTGACACATTGCATGCCATTAAATCGGCCAGTGGGACTTTTCCAGTGATTGTAACATTATCATACTTGAGCTGTTTTGTCTCTGACAGCCTCCTCCTGGGTCATTTTTTACTTGTGTCGCAGGGCTGTGTAGAATATCTCTTGATGGAAAGGGGCATCTTGACACTTCATGTATGTGCAGATGCTCTATATATAATTTAAAAAACGAATTCTTCTAACTTGAAAACCACTAAAATAAAATGTATTCAGTGAGTAAGTCACAAAAAAATATATCATAATGCAACTCATACACCGCATCAGAAACTTTCACCACTTCTACACAAGCCTGACCTCTAGAGGCCACAGTGAGAATTACATCGATAACAACAGATGACACTTACTCTTCATCAGTCTGCACACACTTGTCCAGTTCAATGACATGGCTGCCAATAAACCAGACCAAGTTGCTGAAATATGGGACCGCTGTCTTATCTCGGATGTAGTGCAGCATGTGCTGGTTGTCCACTGGAGAAAGCAGGGTCAGGATCAAGATTTTGGGTTAGGTTTGTTACCATGGCAGCCCACAGATATCAAATACCCCCACACACACCCACACATACTCATCTGTACACACACTTTGTGATCCTGGAGAATTGCCAGAATGTGACAGTTAAATATGATTTGAAAAAACAAACAAAGCCATTAAAATTAAGACACAAATAAAGAAAATTAAACAAACACATTCAGTCAAATTAAGCACATGGGTTGGTCTCGTGAAAGAATTACTACTGGAGAGGGATTACGAGGAAAGGCGGTTCAGTTTCAGTGATGGGGGCTGCACTGTGATAAGACAGGGAGAAACTGATTTTCTGTCTGTTTAATCCAAGCCTGTGATCTGAGCCTGTGTTCATCAGTGTGTCACACTCACTAAAAGCTCCCTCCAGAGGAGTTTGTCTTAAAACAAGAGGCAGAGCCAGATTTAGTCCATCTTTGTATTAGCAGGAATGTTATTCACAAGAGGAGTCATCGAGCAAATGTAATCTAATGTCTACACAAAGGTTAAAGGGGAACTCCACCGATTTTCTCATGTGCATGGAGATGAGAAGCAGCCGTGCTTCATCTCTGCTTGAGGCTAACAGTCCGGGGCTACATTAGCTGCTGCTAGCATCACACACCCAAGTCTCTGACCATGCTATTTGCAGCTGGGTGGCATTACAGATAATGTATCAGGTTTATACAAGAAGAAGATTGCAGGGAACATAAAAAACAATAGCCTCGTATTCACTGCAGAAACTTTCCTCAGAGACTCGGACCTGTTGGAGGAACCACTGCAGGGACCCGGGTCTAAATTAAGTTCCAGTGATATTATCTTATTCCCGAAAAAAGTCCCTGCTCGCGAACTTTGGCAGTTCTGATAGGTCAAGCACTCTGAGCATATTATTTCAGCCGCAAACCGGTTTGTTTTTTGTTCATTGTGGCTGTTAAATCGGTGGAGAACTCTTTTAGCACTGGGCTAAAATCTGAAGTATAAAAGCCTGAATATCAGGTTGGACAGGAGGCTCAATTTATTTGTTTCATAAAGCAACAAGATCAAAGTTAACCACTAGGTGCAGGTCAGACTTGGTTTAGAGAAGAGAACAAACTGTGTCCTCTAATTCATACTGTATGAACCCGCAACAGGGAAGCTACAGACACACCTGTGCTACATTGCATTTGCCAGTATTTCAGTATTATTTAATTTGTCTGGAATCAGAGACTTGAAATGTGACAGTCGTGGTGTACCTCCACGTCCTCATGTCGTCGTCCGAATGCAAACAAAAGCTGGTATTAAAGTCACAATGCCAATGCACACAGGTGGAAGTGAGACAGGTCGTGAATGAGCAGCCAAAACAAATGAATGAATTACATAATAGCCGAAAACAAAGAGACGAATCAGAAGCCACCACTCAAAGTAACAGTGTCAGTACAGCTTAGTCCACCAACTGAGAATTAAAGCAGGGGGAGATACTGACTGAACAGTGACCCAAACCCACCACCAAAACAACATGTGGGGCTCAGCTGAAATCAAGTCCGTGGAACAGTTAACCCAAGAAAAAGGAATTAAAAGGCATGCAGGTTCTTCTGCATGTATGTCGGTGGGTGATACTGAATGGTGGACGAGAGGAAGAATTCATACCAGTACATTTATAACAAATACACCATTAGGAACAAATAGGGCTGGGTATCAATAAAACTGACATGGAATATGTAACAATAACTCAAAGCAATGCTTGTAAACATTAAAAGCAACTATACTGATAGAAATCAGGCAATGTAGAAAAACACTGGCTGCCTTATAGGCTGATTGAGAATTGTGTTTGCATCAATGTGCTGCACGATCAACTGGTAACAGCAGGAAAACAATAACAACAAACATGTTTCCAGGATACCCAGCCCTAAGAAAAAGACTGAATGAATGGAACCAACTTACATGAAACTGGAGTTAGGCAGATGGGGCGCGCAGAGGGAGGAGGGAGAGGGGGAGAGAGACAAGGAGAGGAAGAGGAGTGGTTGTTGAGGAGGAGGAGGAGGAGGAGGAGGGAGAGGGGGAAACAGACACAGGGTTAATGTGAGTAAAGGGGCGGCTGTGGAGGGGTGGAGGTTTGGGAAGGACCCCGCAGGTATCTTAACACATCAACTGCAAACAATGGCACGTCTGGCAAAGGAGTTCATTTGTTCTTTGTCCTCAACATTTTTAACTTTTAGCTGTGCAACCTGTCGACAGCAGCTTCCTCAAAAACAAGCTACTTTAGCAGGGATAACATGACACAAAACTATCTTGACGCTAGCTTCATTTGTCTTGAGGCTGGTTTAAAAATCCTTTTCCAGGTTGTCATTTGTTGCAGTGCATGACCCCAGGAATCAGTAGGAAGCATCGAACAGCAGTTATGATGATAAAACCCCATTTTCGTGTTGGGACACTGCAAGAATGTAAGTCATGGTATCATTTAAAAACTCATTAAATCAGCGAGGGGTTTGAAGTGGTTTTTTTGGCCACAATAAGCCACAGCTTTCAGAGCATAAAATCACAGTGGAATGAATGTTTTGTGTTGTAGTTGTGTCTCGGCCTGTACATCAGATGTTCTGTGTGGTCCCCTGATGATTTTCAGATGGTGGAAAAAACACCAATTTGAGTTGGTGCAGTAGGTTGATGCTTCCCTCTTTCACAGATTCCTTACTATAGCATAGCACACTGCCAGCCCATCAATGATACATTCCCCACACCGCTAGGTTACCTTATACGTGACTCGCTTTCCTACTATGGTTAAAGTCAGTTGTGCTCACTGTAATGACGTCACTGTTGGAAGTTACAGGCGTCAGACACAGAGCTGTACGGTGCAAAGTGTACATGCAGGATTACAAGAAGTAACAGAGACAGACAGGATGTCATAGTTGATATGCTGCAGTGACTGCATGTCGAGGCAATGTTATGTATAGTGAAGAGAAGCATGACATGTGGAGACAAGCCAAACCCGCTAAACGCACTGCCTGCCTCCCCCGTGACAAGCTCAGAGCTCAGAGGAGCCCAGAGGAGCCCAGAGGGACGTCACAGCAGGAAGGAGAAGCAGAGGCTGACACAGCACAGTGCAGAAAGCAACACGGCCTCACAGCGTCCCTGCTGTGCTGCTTCTGCACCCATAGGGAATTTCTTTTTTTTTTTCAACTGCAGCGCTAAAGCAATTAGCAATAGATTTTTGGGATTTCAATGATTTCGCATGCTGGGCTTCGCTTATAGTTTGTAAATATGTGCATGTGTGACCAGCAAGGCGGTGATGCTGAACACTGTGGTAACGCCACCTTGGGTGCCGCGCACACGAAGTTCATATTAATTTAAGCATTTTAGCTGCAAGTTGTTTTCCTACCCATTTATACATCATTGAATCATAAATCTCTGACAGATGATACCTTTATCAGATTCTGTCATTTAACACATTAAATCACAAGTACAAAAGTAAAGAATGTAACAGTTTATAGCATATACAGTGTTTACATCCACCTACATTACATACAAATGTAAAAGTATGTAATTATTAATGAATATTGGCTGAATATCCTCATGACTGCACACAGTGCACATGACGCTACAGAGACAAAAGCAACAAAACAGCAAAAGTCAGAGTTCAGTAACAGCAGATGTTCTTGAGATAATGACAAATGTATAGAAGAAAAAGGGATCCTGAATCATAAATTGTCGTCAAAATAACCAGTTGTACCCCAAAGTGTCTTATTTACACAACTACAACAAAAAAAAGCCACATATAGCTGCTGGCTGACTGCTGCATATACAGTATATCTACAGATTTTCTGTAATTCTGCCATTTCAGCTGAGGTCAATAGCTTTCATCTGTTAAGTTCTGAGCAAATATTTACTGAATTTCCAGTCTGCGTCGTAGACCTGCTGTCTGGTAAGAAAAGCTGTGTGTCTAATGGCAGATGGCATTGGTGTAGCTGCTTGTAGCACCTCAGCTGCAGAACCTTTAGCAAAACTTCATAAAATAAAGGTTAGTTGAGCTGCATCACACTTCCAGAAACTCTGGAAGGCCACTCTCGGCCACTCACTTTTAATCTAGAATGATGATAAATCACATACAGCCGAGGGGAAACTAAGGACAAAAATTCAGAAGACTGCGACTCTGTTACAGCGTTACCTGTTAATCATGCTCATGCACGAGAAGCAGCAGCAGGGAGGAGGGAAGGAGGACAGAGAAAGGCGGTAGGCAGTCCCAGCATCCCATAAGAGTGTGTGTCTATGTATGTGTGTGTGTGTACGGTTAGCATGTGCGCATGCATGTTATTGTCACTCACCTTTGTAGACGTTGAGTGTGATGGTGCGGACTGCGATGCGGACCATGCTTTCAGGGTGGTTGAAAAACTTAATGGCCTCGGTGTACAGGGCAAAGTCATTAGTGTGCTGTGTGTGGGAGACAGAGAGGGGGCGCCGGTGAGCAAGGCACAGCATTGCGCCGCCGCGCTCAGGCCACAAACGACCACAGAGAGAGAGAGAGAGAGAGAAAGCAGCTAGTGGAGAAAGAAACTCTGGGCAGTACCACATTTAAATAAGACTTAATGAAAGGAGTAAACTTGGTTATTTAACTGAGAAAAAGTTCTTTGACTGTTTAAGTCATTGCACGTTGCATTGTAGGGTTTTTTTTGGGCAGATACACAAAAATCAAAGTTACAGATTACAGCATGATGGCAGGATACTAAAGGAGGAGAATTTCTCCTCCATCAGCAAACAAACAGCCCTCACATAACTGTGTTAATCAACTCAAATCCTACAAATTCATGACTACAGTCATATGATGCTTGCTATGTGCTATATTGGCTGGATGAGTGAGTCTGGCTTGTTGCTGACTTGTAGACTTCTAGACTTGCTCTTCATATGAAAAGATTAGTATTAAGCAACAGAACACACTGCAAGCTTTTGATTTGGGTATTTGTGGCCTGTTCTGAATCATGACAGAGACGCTCACAAAAACCACTGAAGGGACTTTGGCTCCTAACGATCTCACAGTACTTTAGATGGTCAGCATGTATTCACACACCAGCGTGCTGCACTAGGTAAATATGCGTTTGACAAACCAGCCGCTCTGCATCTTATTGCCATCTCTCTCTGTGCCAGGGCCTGATCCTCTACATTCCTCAGTCACCGCGACCTCTGGCCAATCACAGTTGAGGGTCAGAGAGCAAAAAGTCACCCAGAGGTCACAGCAAACGAAGAAACCCGAACCTGACACCAAACCCAAGCCAGGAGCATATTCCCTGCTCTGAAAAATGCAACCTGTGTAGATCTGACAGCAACAGGAGAGGCTTAAGTAATCAGTGATCCAATAGCTCCCTCTGGAGGAGAATAAACTATAAATCAATAACTCATAAATTAGTCATCAGAAATCAAGTAAGAGGTGAATTATATATTATATATGTGGAGGAAAGGCTGCGTGAAGTTAAGTAAAGTAAAATTAAACTACAACATAACAAACGTCGCTGGTCATTTCACCACATACATAAATATTCTCAGATCTACACATTGGGTCTGGTTTTGGCTTCAGGGGTAAAGCTGCCATCAACAGTACACCAATAACCTTCCCCAGCACACACAGGCCAACGGAGGGACTACAGACACTGCTGAAACGATGAAGATGAACAATGAGCAACATCATCAGAGATCATTCAGGTGGTCAGTACTCTATAGTGGCATCTTTCACTCACTCATTCTCTCTCACACTCACACACATACACACACAAACACACACGAGTATTTTTAAATGAAGAATATAACTGTTTTGTGCTCATTCTTTTTCATTACTATAATAACAGCCCCATAAATGAAGGTTACATATCAGCTAGTAAAGATAAAAACATTTCTTTGTGTGTTTGTACATAACATAGGCTAAATCAGTCCATCTACACAGGAAGCTGATGTTGTCATATGGGAAGTGTGGTCAGCAGATAGAACTGCCTGATGAGTACAATCATGGGTCAACTTGCACAAGATGGAAATAAAAGCCTCTCATCTATCATCTCTTCCTTCCTTCCTCTTTATCTGGAAGACAGGCATTAAATAACAGATGTGTTATGTCACCTTTGTCTCAGTCTCTACACCCCTGAGGCCTCACCTCATTGTAGAAGAAATGCACGGTGTGGTTGTTGAGTTTCAGTGACAGGGTCTTGAGGAAGGAGATATAGTAGGCCATGATCTCCTCGTCTGAGAAGTCAAACTTGTGGACGATGATGGAGTTCACATGGTTGTTTGACAAGAGGTAATCTGAGGAGAGGAGAGGAGAGACGATCACAAACCGATAATGCTCCTATTTAGCATCTCAGAGCACCTAAAGCTGATCAGAGGCGTTAGCTTCACTGCACTACTTTCATTTTTGCTCTCCTATCCTCAGATCAGTGACGCTGGACTTCAGCAGTGACTGTTGTGCTCAGTGAACACGAGAAAAGACTTCATTCCTGTTGACGTGACCACAACTGTCATTTTTTAAATACCTCTACATCTTACTAAAATGCAAAACTGACTTACTTTCTATGAGATATCATCCCACTTTATAAATGTCAGTATATCATCTGCTGAGTCTGTGGTTGCCTAGCAACAACAAAATGTGCAGCAGGCTGCTAATTCATTGTATATTTGTGCAAAGAAAGGCAGTGCAACATACCTTGCATTGTTTAGCCTACAAAACACATGAAAAAAACACATACACATCTACGCACTATATGCAACACTTAATAAGCACATTAGGCACCTTTCAGTGGTCACTTCTAATTGAGACTGAACCATTTTTCCAGCCCTAGACAACTCTCAGTACAGAAGGAGTGCATTATATCATGAACACCACCACAACCTCAAAACATACCTTATCAGTGAACCACCACACAAACTAATAAAGCAGCAGTCTCAAAAAAACACTTAAGAAATGTATTCTTTGTTGTTGGGTTATGTTGTTGCAATGCATTACATCATACAGGAGTTTCGAGTTTTTCAGCCAGCGTTAGTTCAAGTACTTACAAAGGGAAGTCTCGTGGCTGATGTTCTCAAACAGTATGTTGAGGGTCTGGAGGAGCTGGACACACACATAGCGTCCTGACTTCTGACGCAGGATGTTCAGGAAGAAGGCGAACATGTTCTTCTCCAGGAAGAAGCTGAACACACACAGGAGTGCACACAGAACAGATAGAGGATTCAATTCATGATGAATAATTGCCAAGACTAGTGGTTAAGATGTATACCATAAACCCACAACATGTCTGATTTGATTCAGGTAGTGGACCATCATTTCTGTGCTGCACTATGCCGATATCCTGTAGTAACACACTGTTCATTCCACCCTAAAAAAACCTTGCAGTTTATCATTGGACCAGATCTCAGACAGGCTAACTCTAGCTACCCGACAGGAAATACTGAATTCACCACTAGTACTTTGCATTATCCACACTGAATGTGATTTATATATATATATAAAGATCATTATCTCTATACAGAGATCATGATCATGATAATAAGACTGAATCTCTGAACAAAAAAGCAACTAAACGACTAAAAAAATACTGATCAGCTACTAGAATAGAAAATTAGAAGGGACTGTTCATGCCCATGCTTATTCTAAGGGTTTCCTGATAGCGCCAAGTATGTTTTCAACATAGTGTGTGGCTTTTTCTGCTCTTCAAAGCCATTTCCTGTTTGGTATAATGAAGTCAGAGGTGGCGAAGTGGATAGACAGAGGTGATGACATGCAGCACTAACTGCAGAGCTGCTTCTGATTAAAAACAAAAAGCATTGTGGTCTAACAAGCTTAACTCGCCGGAAACGACAGAAATGCTCCAGCGGTTTAGAATGAAAATACTTCAAGGGTGTTCTCCTGCAACATTTAACTCCATTTTAACTACATAAAACACACGCACACAAGAGGTTGACTATGACTATAGAATAATAAAATTGTGAATCTCTTTGATACACTGACACAGCTTTACTTAAAGAAGAGCGACACAGTGGCTCAGTTGTTAGCAACATTGCTATACAGAAATAAGGTGGGGTTAGGAGTCTTGTTTGAATATGATCATCTGTCTGTGTTACTTACAATGAGGCAGAGATATTCAAACATCTCCAGAACAGGTGATCAAACGTGAAAATGAAAAATCAGTAAGGAGTAATCTTCCTTGACTGATATCAAGGCGCTCTTTGAAGAGTCACAGTTCATTGGTTTGCAAGTGTGAGTCTGTTCAAATGCATGAATGTGAGGTTATAAAAAGAGTGTGCACAATTAGCAAACCTTTGCCGATATGAATCAAGCATTACATAGAAGACAATAGAAAGTTGTCACTTTGATTCCAGCAGGTGTCACATCTGCATATTTGTAGCTACAGGTGAGGGATTTGGAATAAAGATGTAGATCTGGTACTTACTCAAACACAGAGCTGTCATTCTGGTCCCCCCAGATGAGGATCTCTGTGATGGAGCGGATGGTCTCCACTAAAAGGTTTCGGTTGTGATCTGTCACTGTAGTGTTTTTGGTTAGGACGTGGTACATGTACCTGATGGAAGGACATGAATAAAGGGAGGAAAGCGGTGAATGGACAGCTGTTTTCATCTGTTAATATGTACAACTCTATCTCTGAACATAACAGCGCAACACAGACTGCAGTGATCTTGAGACACATCTGGAAGTTGCTCCACTGGTCAGTTATTGGTAGCAGGCTGTTATTGGTAACAGCCTTATATGGCAGTCTGGAACTCAGAGTCAATGGGTCATCTTTAAATGATGTAATAACAGTGATACCCACCAAATTAAAGCCCCTTCACTGTACACCCACACAGAAGTTTTCATTTATTTTCACTCCTCAATCTTGACTCGACAGCTTGACTGACATCTGGCTCACTCTCAGGTTAATTTGTTACACATGTGGTTGTGGGACAACTAAGTTTTGTCATTCTGATCAGCACATAGACTTCAGTGACTTGAGTAATTCCCACAATAGCTCCCCTACTTCAGCCTGAGCAGAGGTCTAATCAGCCAGAGCAACACACCTGTGCGGGCCCTTTGAGTCCTGACGCTTCGATTTTCGGCTTGCATGAATAGTTAATATTCGATGTCAGACACTGATTTTCTTTATTTATTATTTGGTCTAATGTCATTAGAATAGTAGTTACAGTGTCGATTCTGTTATAGAGTGGGTTTTGACTTTACAGCTAACACCAACAAGCTAGCTCACATGTCCATCTACCTTATCAAAGAGCAAAGAAATGACAATGCAACCATAGATTTTATTAGCTGACTGGATATGCGGACAGCTGTAGTGAGTTTGCTAAGCTTACTGTTCGGCTGTTAACAACTCGGCTAATGACAACGCTGAGAGTCGTTCTCAATCTGTTATCATGGAGGCTAACATTAGCATATGTAATGCTAGCTACTCACTTCAAATGGTCCAAGGAGTGGATGTTTTTCGTTTTCCCCTGTCCTCCAACCCAGCTCCGTGACCGGCCAAACATAGTTGCGACTTTAAGGGGGGCTGATGTTTTGCCTGGCGCGTTAGTTTGCACAGGTTAGTGTCGGCATCTATCCATTACACCCACTTCCCCGGACAGAGAGCTACTTAGCAAACAGAAGGTGATAGGCGGCGATAGCGGTGATGAGGGGTTCATTACGTAACAGGTTTATTCTATGGTTTGTTTGGGAGTTGATGTTCTTTCCCGACGCTAGACTCTTGATACAGCATACCACAACGAGTTGAAAGGACTACAATATTCACTTCCCATGTTAGCAGTGACGGTTAAAGCACGCGACACGTCCCCTCGAGAGGGTAGTTACGCCGATTGACACCTTAAAGACCAATCACAGCAGAGCCTGACAAGCGGTGAGCCAATCAATTGCCGAGGCTTCAGGTATCGCTTTGTGGCCAGGACTGTTTTGATGCAGTTGGCAAAAATGTTACAAGGGGTTTTTCCATGTAAAAATAGTGCCAGAAGCGCGTATTCGTGAGTGTTTCGTATTTCCCGGTACGGATGTGTATACAAGAAATCTCTCCGCTTGTAGAAATGTTCGTGTTTGGTCCCACTAGGATCGCATGCTACTGTTTTTAGCCATAGCCAACTGGCATGGTGTGAATTCCGCAAAGCCAACGAACCAATGTCAAGAATGCGTCGAGCTAGCTAACGTGATATTTTGATACTGTCCGCCGGTTATTATTAGCTATGGACGTTGCGCACTTAATTCTCCCTGTGTTCGTTTTCTTCTGGACCGACCATACAGATAAAGTATTACCAGAGTACTAAAATAGCCGCCTTTCAATCACAGTTTGCAGGTCGGGACGAGCCCAAATGGACGCCCCATCCTCACCACCCCAGAGAGATCTCTAGCGGTGACACCCGCAACTCCACTCGTGGCCCCAAACAAACGCAAGGACCCAAACCGTGGCTTCCTTTATTTTCTATGACACATCCAATTTATGCCCAGCTAGATTCGGTAGAATCGCTGTTGGACGAACTCCCATATATGTTTTATCTGGGCCTGTTCTTTGTGAACGTCCTTATCCTCTACTATGCCTTTCTGATGGAGTACATCGTCCTGAATGTGGGGATAGTGTTTCTGCCTGAGGACATGGACCAAGCGCTGGTGGACCTCGGGGTGCTGTCCGACCCAGCCTCTGTCCCTTACGACACGGACACGGAGCTGGATGTCTTTGAGGGGTATCTTGAGTGACAGGGCAGTGCTGGAGGACGGACTGCTGCTGATGATGATGCAGAGGTCCGGTGCAGACTGGACCAGCGTGGAAACACTCTGGTCAGTGATGTGCGGAAGAAATGCCTCAGAACGGATGCTGTTGCTGCCTTTTTCTCACACAGACATATCAGTGAAAAAGTAAGCAGAACACTTTTTCTATGTCACGCTCAGGATACATCATGAAGCAGTAAAACATGATTGTATGATTTGACCTCCATATGTTACATTATTAACTATAAATAATGTTTTGGCGATGATCTGCTGTAACACTCCTGTGTCACACGTCTCTAGGTTGTCTCGACTCAAAAGAAGGTAGCCCCGAGGAAGAGACTCAGCATCACCGCCCATATGATCAACGACTGTCCTGAGGGAAGAGCACTCTGCACTGGATCAGCTGTCGGTCAGTCTGTTGCCCTTCTAAAAGCGATTGACTTAAGGCGGACATGGTGGGATTTGCAGTGCCGTCTGTGCCCCTCACTCTGGACATAATGAAAGAGAAGAAGAAAGCACGACGTGCTGCAAGTGAAAGGAGACGGCCCTTACCTGTGGATAAAAAATGAATGTCACTGGTGGAGCATGACTCAGGTTGTCTACATTGCAGCTAGTTCAGATACACTTTAAACAATTACCGAGGCTGTGCGAGATCCGGTAGCTGACTGCTGAAGGAAGTGAATTGAAACGTGCCACCTCAGTCACAGCGGGATGTCCAGCAGCGTCCAGCAGAAGAAGTGCAGGAAAACCATATCCACTGTAGGTCTCTGTCACACGTATTCAATCACAGAACAACTCGTTTCGACTTATTTGTCCTTTTAAGTTTCTTGAAGAGAAAACTTGCATTACCAGTTTGCAGGCTCACTCATCCTTGAGGTGTATTTTGAGATGTGTCTTTTGAGGTCACCCATAACGTGTGTCTGCTTCAGGGATGTACACACACTCAGGAGCACAGCTAGGGGCTTGTGTAGGAGCGAGACGTAACACTGACTCTGGACACAGGTTGTGTAGGATATTGGCTAATAAACCTAATCTCTTCAAGCTCTCTTATAAATCAGGAGCACGTGCCACACTTGCCTCGTCACTGCATCGCAGAAAGTATTAATGTGTCTAGGGAGAGTTATTTCTTTGATAGTGTGTCTGCTGATAATTTGGAACATATGCAAATTCAGTTTTTCCACATAAAGTCAGTTATATATTCGTAATGACAACTGTGATCACACTCGGCCAAAACGCATCAAGCTGATATGAGTTGTGTCAAAGGCTGAATAAGAACCTCAGAAGAAGTGCTTCAGATATCTTTTTCGTCCTCCACATGTTTGTTTTTATAATGTTCCAGCTGTAGAACAAGTCGAACAAATTCAACGCACCATGTTGGTTGTGTGTTTTTAAAAGAAATCAGTTTAGTGTTATCGCACTTTCCTGTGTTTACTTTGTTGTGAATTTGGAATTCAGTTCATAAACTGTTTCTTCTTGATAGCAATAACAAACTGGATCGAAGCAACGCAGCAATTCAGTAGCGATAGGAATGAGCTCGTGCACAGAATCAGGTAGTTGTTCCATCCATCCATCGGTTGGGTTTGGTTGTGGTTGGGTGGAGGAAAACCGCCTCATTTAAGTGACATTTGGAAAGGGAGAGTTCACTTGATTTACTTGACATTTGTTAGAATTGAAAGCACTGTAGTTGCTGCAGCTCTGTGCAGCCCAGTCGCCAGAGTAAAGTGTTGACATCGTATGTTTATGCAAACCATTTTTTGCTTTTCTTACGTATCATATGAACGTTTCTACATTAGGTATCAAAATGTTGCAATTCAGATTACTGGTACATGTATATTAGAGTGGTTTGCAGAAACGTCCCGTGCTAACATTTATTCTGCCGATTGCGTCAGTCTGTTTCTCAGAGCATACAGTAAAACACTTTCTACCACAGTAGCAAATTGTGCATAATAATCGTCGCAATGTGGCTGTTGTCCACCAAATAACTGAAGCTGTAGAGACAAAAACCTTTTCTTAATATTTGCACATGCATGTTTCATACTCTAAACAAGCCTTCGTGATTGTCAGATGATTGATTTCAACATTACAGTCTGCAGCAGCCTCTCAGCCACATGCATCACCAACACTTTGCCTACTCACCTCAAATGGTACATTAAGTATGACCAGATAAGTGTCCACAGCCACGCTGTGGAATGAGTTCAAAAGAAAAGGCTGTGCTGCCACTCAAGAACAGAGAAATGGGAAATAATTGTGTCAAACACATTGAGGACTGTTTTTCAACCAGTATTAATGATGGCTAATAACCAAATTCTTTCTTTTTTGGATTAAGGCTACTAGTAAGCAGTGTTATGTGCTGACATGTACGATGTTTTGATTGGGGTTGTTGATGAATTTGTTTGAATCTGTGTGTCCTTCTATTTTTGGCAGGATATAAATCCACCTGAACCAAGCATTTAGATCATGTGACACTTAAGCTCAGGATGCTAATATTCATTGAATATTGTAAAACATGTTTGATTAGAAAGTCATATAATCAGTCATAGGCAGGGGCTTACTGTACAAGAACAATGAATAATAAATATTCAAGAAAGGATGTAATCCAGCTGCATCATGCTGGAGGTGAATCACATTAACAGGCTGATACCTGATGTTTAACTGTGTGTATGATGAGTTGGGTAATTCAGAATTGAAGTCGCTCAAAAAGGGGTTAAAATCAGTGTGGAGTGCAGCGGTCAGATGGGGAGATTTCTTAGTTTTGTATGAAAACTGTTTCTAAACCACTGATGTTGGTTTGAGGTATAAAACTGTGCCACTTCCCGGGCATGATACCACACTGTGCTGGTCAGGTTCTGATCAACTCCGCTCACAGCATTAGTCTAGTGGAAAGCCATGAGACTGTGACCGATGAGAGCTTCTGCTTGGGTTGTCGGATGTCTCATCATCATCAATGTACAGCCTTTCCCCAGCGCTTGTGTCATCCCTCCACATGCACTTCTTTTCAGACATGCACATGCTATAATAAGCTATGGATCGTAACAGAGTTTTATTTTCCAATGTATATTTAATAAACTTTGAGCGAATGCCAGCTTTTTGTCTCTTACTTCCTCTGTTGAACTGATGGTTGACTTGTGACCGCGTGCTCTTTTTGTGTCACATTTTGTCCACAAGAGAGCATCAGTGCTCCAGCAAACTGCAGCAGCTTGTTGGAACGCTTTGATGCTGCTTGATGACAGAAGTCCTCAAAAGATCTGACAGCAGCTCTCTGGTTATAAGATTCATTTAGAACCTGCAGAGTTTGTCAGTAACGTACTGAGTAAAGAGTCTGCGGTTGACAGCTGACACTTCCTGACATGTGATGTGCTGTGACCACCTGCTGTTTCTGACCGAGGAAAGGGTTAAAAAGTTAAATCTGTTAATACCAATAATATTCAAGATTTTTGTTCGACTTTATTCATTACATTAGTACTGTATTTGTAATTCCATTCATTCATCTGAACAAGTGAAGTACATGAGATGAAGACTGAATTGAGTCGCTTTAGTTTACAAAGAAGCTGCTGCTTGTTTTCTTCCTTTCTAAAAACAATTTTACAGCCACAATAAAAAAGAAATGTAGATTCAGCTAGACTATCAAGTGTTTCACGTCTATGACAGTCTTGATGAAATTCAAAAATGCATCATCATTTTGAGATCAAACATGTCTTAAATTAGCCTGATGATTAGGCTGAATTACCATTTTAGTTCATTTGAACTTATGGAAACAGGTCCAAGTGTCTAAACTTGTGATTCTCTGGGTGACCTGACATTTCTTTTTGTTTAATTTTACTTTTAAAGCAGCACTCTAGTGATTTACTATTCAACTTACAGGTCCTGACGCCAGAAACACTGGGTCCTTCATTTCCCATGATGCAGTGCCAACCACTTTGTAACACTCAAGCGGCAACCTCCGGGGCTGAAAAACGAAGTCAAGTGCCAAAAATTGCAGTACCTCAAATGGCCACTTGAGGACTCGAAAATGAGTCAATCCCCATAGACCCCCATATTAAAACGTCCAACTTCACAGCAGAGATAAACATGTTTACAGCCTGCTACAAGAAAGGATTTGGTCTCTATAACTCCCCATTTATGACAACTGTACTGGGGTGAATTTTTCTATACATATACACTTGTTTAAATTATATGAAGGCTTAAAGTTATGCATAATTATGGACATGGGCAAGGAACATTCAAAGCAACAACCAAGTATTTATAATGTCGGTGCAGTTTACCCCCCACCTGCTGATTTTACCATGACGTCAAAATTTGAGGAAGTACGCCCTCGCTCTGCACAGCCAACATTCTGACTGAAAAAAAAAATCTGTCTTAAAGCAAATTAAAGTAATATAAGTTACAGACACCACAACGCTGTTCAGGGTCAGTCTGCATCAAAATGGAGAACAGAAACCTGTTGAGACGGAAGTGAAAAGAAGCTGTTAATAAACCCATCTTCAGTGAAACATGTGAAATTAGGAAAACGACGCAAGAAACAAGCATGTACCTGATGACAACATGAAACATTTTATTTACATTAAAGTGCCAAGTGATTGTTCAGCAATGTGCAATTTACAGCTACCGAAGGAGTGCAAACAAAAATACTGTTTGTGTCACGAAACATAATCACACATTGGGAAAAATATCAGGAAATATCATAGTGCAAATGTGCTTCCTGAATTGGAGTCTAGCATGACCACACACTCATACACACAAGCAGTCCTGCATGTTTCTGAAGAACTTATTATTTCCTTGTAGCGCTGAGTAGAATCTGGCAAGTTGAACTGTTGAATAAAGCAGCAGGAGAGTTTCCCCTTTTGTTGTTTTAGTTCTCTCCCTCTCTGTTCCAGTTTGTTTCTCAAGCATACATGCTTTAGAAAATGTCTTGTGTAGTGTAAACAAAAAAAAAGCTCATAGCGTCGTAGTAAGGAGGTTTCGTATTATCCTAATGCCAAAGGATCCTGTTGTCCTGCTGCTGGAGCCTCTCAAACACTCTGTAGGGAATACACTGGTTCCACATCCTGAGAGGAGAAGCAGAAGCAAGGTGAGAAATAAAACATGAGGCAGAGGGAAATGAGATAACAAAAAGGTGGACAGGAGACGATGATGATCACACAGATGCAAACAGGCTTCTCTCACCTCAAAGTCTTCATTTTTGTACAGCTCCTCAGACTGACTCCCAGGCTTTGCGCTCCGACATCAGTCAGCTTGTTATACTTCACACTGTCAAACAGAAGCCAAACAGGTCAGATGTCTTTTTTGTGCTACTGTATCTACTGATAGTCCAGAAATATTATCAACATATCACTGACAACAGAACAATTTATCAACTGAATTTTGATGAAAATGAGCTACAGTACAAAATACAGATTGTCTTACTCCAGGTTAGTGAGGGAAGCCATGTGTGGCAGGACAGCTGCTAAACTCTCTGCCCCTTCATCCGAAATCATATTACTGTAGAGACTGGAAAAAACAGGCAGAGGGAAGTGAAAATATGTGGGTTTATAGTATGTGTCATTTTGGGTATTGTTGTGTGGATATGTGCGCATGTGTGTATCTATGTTATATACCTTAAACAGTGCAGTCTGGGCAGATCCCTCAGCGTGGTTGCCAGTTTCTTCACCCCCTGGTCTCCGATACAATTCTGAGACAGACTAGAACCCAGAAGGACGGAGACACACATTTAGATTAACACTGCACATCAAGATCTCATGATGTTAAAAACTAGAAGGTGTGATTTATTTTGGATTGTGAGTTCAAATATCATCCCAGCCTTGGACGGAAACATATACTCACTTGAGTACCTCCAGGAAATGGAGTGAGACCAAAGCATCAGCCAGTTTCTCTGCTCCTTTGTCCCCGATCTTACTGTTCTCTAGACTGAAGGAGGAGAGAGAGCGACAGCTGCTGTCAGAGGCGAGACACACATGGAGCGACTGATGCACTGACACAGAGCGAAGGATAAAGGTGTGTATATTTACTCTAAGTGCTGTAGGTTATGTAGACCTGGCAGGAGCTCCCACAGCTTGGGAAGAGTCAGGGGACCATTCTCTGGACCAAGCCTAGAGGGAGAGACAATGTCATCATCATCTTCGTCGCCGTCATCATTGTCATTGTCATAAATTCAAATGTCAGATATACTCACTCAAACTCCAGCTTGTGCAGCTCTTTCACAGCTGGTACTCCCTCTGCCAAGATGGAATCTAATTGGCTGGAACTACAAACAAACACAATGCACACATCAGCAGCCAGACAGGTACAGCTTGCATGTTGCACAGCATAACTGAGCATATCTGTGTGTGTTTGTGTGAGCGTGTGCATGTGCCATATTACCTGTCAGACAGCCTCTTGTGCATATGTATGTTCACCAGCTTTGCCAGGTGCTCTATGTGACACACCTGCGTGGCTTTCAGGGGGTGGATCTTGAATTTGGACACTGCCCCTTCTCGGAGCCCTTCCTCCTCATTCTGATCCAGCTGCTCCCACAGGCTGATGACATCAGCAATGCATGCCCTAGAGGACACCCAAGGGTTGACATTACCATCAATGGAACATCATCAGAGACTGATGAAGGAATAAAAAAAATGCAGCATTCTCTTTGAGCAACTCAGGGCAACTTATATTCTAGCAAGCTTTCTGTTTTGCTTGGTACAAAGTTACTATTATAACAATGACTGCTTGAAATTTTCAATACTTTGAAACAATGGGTCCTTCAACCCAAACAGAGCTTCTCATTTAGCCCGCAGTCAGCTCGTTAGGCCTAGTATGATAATTATGATTAGGGAAAAGACCAGTCTCTTATTTCATTCTACCACTGCAAACACACTATTCGTGTTTTCACTTTTAATACTGTAAGAGTAAACACTTTCACAATGAGGACTAACTGAAGTGTTTGGAAACACCATCTACGGTAACATTGGCTGGGGCTGTTGGAGTGCAAACTTCCACAAATCAAATAAAGAGGAGGGTAGAGCTGCTAACTTTAGCCTAGACTCTGATAGTATCCAGCACTGGCTTCCATGCAGTGGGGAAAATACTACAACAGTGGATGTGCTAGTCGTGAATTTCTGTATAACCTCACATGCACCATGCTGGAGAAATCCAAAGCTGTCCTACCCTTATTAGAGCTGCTAAGATATGACAGGACAATAGCTGTTTGGGAAAGGGTTTAACAAACTCATTTGGTACCAAGCAGCTTTTTGAGATGTGGATTGTAACCAGTACCTGTATGTGTTGATGTTGTTGAGCCCCACCAGAGCTCTGAGTCCAGAGATATGTATCCCAGAATCCTCCAGATCCAAACAAAAACTTCTACCTTCAGTTCCACCCCTTTCGAGGACATTCTGCAGAGCGAACACGTCCGATGGGTTGAGTGGAACTCCATGAAATGTCAGGACTTCTGGAAGATTTGCTGCCAGGTGAGCAACTAAGTGCGTGCTGCCATGGTCACTGCTGCCATCAGCATGTGTGGCGCTTGCCTCATATACATAATGACAAGCCTCCAAGACCTGGGCCGGACTTAGATCGGCATGCGAAAGACCTTCAAGGTGTTTTGTTACTAAAGCCTGCTTGCCGACCACCATATGTCTAAAGGCAGTCTCTGTGTATGAGTGAAGCCTCTGCAGCTCTGTCCTGCTGTGGAACAGGAGCCCGACTGCAAAACCCTGAGTGAGCTCGAGCTCCTCCCTTTGAGGGCGTCGACGTCCCTTTGGCCCTGACTGGAAAGGAAGGGTCTGAAGGAAGGCCCGGTCTGATACAGTCCTTGGGGATACAGAAAGTGAGAAAGAGTTAAGGAAACCTAGAGTGGGTAGGGCAACGAGGTACATAGAGTTCATTCAATTCTTTAACAAGGTCTTCAATTCACTCTTCTACCACTTCTCATGAAATCATTTTATCTATATCATTCTCACAGAAGTATAGAGGACAACTATTTTCTTCTGATGAATCAACAGACTTTTACCTTGAGAGAGACAAATGGAGCCCTGCCAGGTAACTCTGAAGGAAAGGGTTGGCCCATAGCAGGATGTGGTCATCACCACCGTCAGTGTTTTCAATGTCCTTCCTCGCTTTGTCTCCACTTATTTCTCCTTTCTGTCCTTGTTCCGTTTCCTCTCTGTCCTTGCTTCCTCCTCCATTTCTCTCTCCGCTTGACACCGCCTGCCTCGTCCTCAGGTGGTAAGACAAGAAGAGCCCCGTCCTGTGGCCGAATGCCTTGAATTTTGCAGACATGGTCCGTCCTGTGTTGATGATGGAGGAGTTTGCTTTGACACCCTCCCAGGCCAAAGAACTCAGCAGGGACAGCAGCTCTCTCTCTTCTGCTCTATCTGCTTCCCCAGCAACACTCGCCATCTCCTCTTCATCCTCTTCCCCCGTCACCCTTTTTCTTGCCCTCCTTGCTCTTTGGGTGCCAGTGCGCCCCTGTGCTTTGGACCTACTCTTAGCATTTCTGTGACATCTCTTCACTTGAGAACTACTTGAGATTTGTGTCTGGCTGTCTTCTTCAGATTGCACAGATTTTTGTGTTTCAGGTTCAGGCTGTGAGTGTGTCTTACTGTCCTTTTCCATGATCAGACGAAGCACTTGATGGCAGAGCCCGGTTAAAGTTCTTGGCAGGGCTTCCAAACTGTTGGACTGCTCTAAAACCAAGCAGACCAACCGACATAGTCCGGGGTTCCAGCAGAGGAGCTGAAGGTAGCTGCAGTTTTTTAAGCAGTCCAAAGCCGATGCTCTGAGGACAGGATCGGTGAAGTACTGGGCCAAATATGTCTCTATGTCTGTGGGGGTGAAGCCACACACCTCCAAACAGCTGTCCGTCCGCCGCAGTAGCTGGCCAGCAGTGCTTCTTGGTCGTGTAGAGAGCAGAAGAGTGCAGCCGGGAAGGAGAACCCTCTGCAGGATGGCGGAGTATAACTGTCTTACAGTGTATGTCTGCGATTTACTGTCTCTCTGCAATGATGTCACTAAGTCTTTTTCTTGCGTCTGGAGTAGAGTTTCATAAACACGCAGCTCATCAAACCCATCAAAAATGATAAGCACACGCTTAGGAGCTGCAAGGATTTGAGCATACACTGCCTCTGGGTCCATGCAGGGAGGGGCAAAGGAGGAGACGTTTAATAGGAGGGTCTGAAGGCTAAAGGTCGGCTCTGTTAATGTGAGAGCTTTGCCATCTAATAAGAAGACAAAGTCAAACTGAGGGATACAGTCTCTGGACCAGTCAAGACACAGTTTCCGGATCAGGGTGGTTTTTCCCATGCCAGCATTGCCAAGAAGCAAGATGTAGTGTTTGGGTTTGTCTCCATTTGAGCCTTCGAAGATCTGAGTGGAAAATGATAAACATATAGGTACCAGCCATTTAATCAAATCAAAATACTCAGCTTCACTGTATTGAATTTAGCGATGTTCAAAAAGAACATCAGAAGATGATAACTGTTTTTCTATCCAATGAAAGTGAAACTCTTACCTGACTTTGCCCCAATAAACTCTTTTGCCGATCTGTATCTCCCATGATAACTAGCTCTTTGTTTGTGCTTTTTCCAGGGCGAAAAATCGCTCTCTGGCTCAATTGCACATCAACATAATGAGAGGTCAGGCTAAGGCCTGCCTCCATATCCTGGCAGGTTTGACTCATGTGTGTTTTGGCTTCCTGAATGTAGTCCTTTACAACCTCTGAAAAACAAACACAACAGAACACTGAACTCCTGCTCCATTAAGTACTTTGAGGAAATCTTATATGAAAACAAAAGTGAGGAGTGAAAGCATGTTGTAACTTACGTGGAATGTCAAGGACAGTGGGAGACTGAGGGAGAGGTGATTCCTTACATGCAGGCATCTCTGAAATGCAACATGGCATGATATTTGTAAAATGGCAGTAACTCTTCAGGGTAATTTTTGCAGAAGGAGAAAGAAATGAGACATATACTGACACTCACCAACGCTGGGGGAGAGGGGTGATGCACAAGTGGGAGACATGGCTTTGCTAGCAGTGTCTGACAGAGATCCTGGTGGGGATGAACTCATGCAGACTGGCGCTACTGCACCATCCACTACAAACACAAAAAAAGGAACATTAAGAGCCTGCATTCATTCATATACAGAAGTTGGAAGAGTGGCTACCATGTTGTTGTTTACAAGACAGAACCAAAACTGAAAATGTGTAACTCCATAACACTGCCAGTACAGATCATTGCATCCATGCACATGGAGTAGTCGGCACACAAACACATATACATGCACGTCCAAAATGAAAGGGTTTTTAACTGACCTGGGGAGAGTGGTGGCACTTGACGCTTGCAGGGTGATGACGCAGCAGGGACTGTATTAGAAACAGGGGTTACCAGGGGGTTCATGAAAAGATTCTGGTGGACAACCTTTTTCTGAAGATATGAACTGAATCTTGCCATGCCATTTAGGCAATCAACACCTCTTGGACACAATGTCAATAAAAACTGAGTACTATAGCCTTAACAAACACAACGTTTTACAGGGCTATGAAATTGGACTGCACTAGATTGAAAGTGTGCACCTCAAAAAACTAGTAATACCACAAATACTTTACTCACCTAGTATGTAAGTTGGTGCAGCAGCTGTACTGGGGAGTGGAAGTCTTATTACTGGAGGAGAGATCCTCACTGTCTGAACAACCGGATACCCTGGAGAGTCTGGGATGGCGATAAACTGAATGGAGGGATGGAGATGAAGGATTCTCGGTGGAGTGGTGGACAGGCCCGCCATCTCTCCTGGACTTGGCTCTGATCCTGTGTCAGTGCCTGCAAAACAATACATAACATACTCATTCTTTGTCAACATGGTTTTGTTAACCTTGCGTAATCCAAAAATGGACACCAAGCATGGAAAACAAGCAGAAAGTTTAGTTTCTGAGGACATAACAGGAGGTTTCACATCAAGGGTTTAGTGTTATGACTGAGACTTTCATATCTGTACACATGACACAAGACATTAGGGAACAATTAGCAGCTCATGACAGGATTTTTCATCATGCTGAGAATTAAAAAGCACCCATTTGATCTGGAGGAAGTCAGTGAGGGAAGAGTTCTTTTGGTTCATCAACATCACCTCTTATCTGATAACTAAACTTCCTCATTCTTGGTGTGCATGTCAGTGCCATGAAGGAACCAAGTCAAGCATAGCCAACCAACATCCCTCTAACCCATGACTCTAATGGTACGACCGTGGCCTCACACAGTTTGTCTTGACTGTAAACTGGCATTTCATTTTTATAGCAAACTCTCATATGTACAGTGCTCATGTTTTGCTCTGTTTAAACAGCTGCAGGTTACATATTACATGAGCAGTTTACTGTGTATGTGCAGCAAGCTCAGTTCTGCTCACTCCGCATGTGTTCTTATCGAGTGAGACACACCAGTTTTGAAGATATGTGGGGTTTTATTCCTTTGCAATAGAAAAGAAAGACACAGAGCGTCAGGATTTTACACTGACTCCTCTCCACATTCAGCTGCGAGTGTACATTCTCACTGAAGCGTGAGCCCAGCAGAGCAACAGCAAACGACGTCCCCAGGGAAACAAAAAGGGATGCTACAGAAAACTGATATAATGGGAACCTATTCACATAACAGATTTTTCTTATGGCATCTTTAAATGTTAAATAATCCCTTTAGAGTCTGTCTGTTCCCCAAAGAATTCATTTACAGTACAAACACAGAGACTTACCCTGGGTAACAGCTGGCTCAGCCTGCACCTCTTTGGTTTTTCGTCGACCTGCAAGAGATGAAGAACCAACATTATAACAAAGTAAAAAACACCAGGTAGACATTGACCTGGTGTGGGGTCAGTGTCTACAATACTGGTTAATTTTACCCAGAAACAATGGTCAGGAAACCACCCAACAGAATGGTTGTTTTGCTCCAGTAACCCAACACCAACACCGGGTCCAAACACCTCATTAGTGCTGGCTAAAGTAAACCATCAGTGCTATATTGACCTGGTGCTAGAAAAGAAGTCTGAACATTATACTTTTGACCAAAAGGAGGATGACTGGCCCTTTGGAATTGCCTTCCTATGGAGCTTTTTATGGGCATACTGTATGTGTATCTTGAGGGAAAGTGTTGCTTAATGGACAAAACCACAGGACTATAGTTCAAATTCTCTGCATATCTTCCCCAAACTTGACCGCTATAGTGAATTTTCATTTTCGCAATTATTGTAGGCTGCTTTGAAGATTTGGTTTATACATACACCTGGACTCTGTTCTGGCATAATATGACTGGCTATAAAAATAATAAAAAAGTGATAAACAGGACAATGTTTAAACATTAGCTATGAAATGGGCAGGTGTCTCACATTTGAAAGCCACAATGTCACAAGCAGTTAAGAGGCAGAAAACCAAACCGACAGTCTGGTTAGCTCACCTGCTGCTCTCTGCCTTTTTGGTCTGGAGGGTGTGTTCTCATCAGTGCACCTTTGTGACCGGGGAACTGGAGTGGAAAAATATGAGTAGAACATGTAAACCTGCTACACAAGCAAGCAAAGCTGATACATTACTTCAGGCCGACAGAATGCTGTGGCCTTAATCCAAAAATGAAGCTTTACATGACAAGGAGGTGATCAGAACAGTTTTCACAGCACTGAGCAGACACTGCACTGCAGTCAGTACCTCTGGGTCTCTTTCTCCTGTTACTTGCATTGCCTGTTAGTTTGTTCTTCTGCTTCTGCTGGTGACTGTCTGGGCTGGGCAGCTCCGTTGGCATGGGAACGTCACCTGAAGTGCATGAAAGAGGAAGTAAAAGAGTCAGCGGAGCAACTAGCAGAGCAGAAATGGTTGTAATTCTCATGAAATTCCGTACTGCACTGAAGACAAAGGCAGCGAGGCGTGTGTCTACAAACATCCACACACTTGAACATCCACTTGAAATGCTAACTCTTGTGCTTTATTGACGCTGGCTTTACTTCTTCTCTGTTTGACCTCCACTACTCTGTTTGTAAAAATAATAATGTTTCGATTTTTACATTAAATGTTTCTTTTCTTTTCTACTGACCTCATTGTGGAAAAGCACTGAATTCCAAACCCTTCTCTTTGCCATGTTTGCAATGTGCAAAAGATGCAAAATCATCCATAAAGCATTGTTATTACAGCAAATGTTATTTTCTATATATTACATGGAATACGCAAGAATGAATATTCCTTTAATTTGTGATGTGACTTATGTTTGGGGTCAGTCCTGGAATGCAGACACACTGTAATATCTAACAGAAGTTATGTATTATGTTTCAGTATGTTGCTCCAGCTATTATTCATTGACTGCGTATGCTTGGACATGCTTGGTCTTTTTCTCTTAATCAATTACTATGTGTCAGCAGTTGTAAACTGAATAAAGGAGGTCCTTACTGCAGTTGTTGAGTTCATCTTCACAGTTGAACCATGGATCTCCAAAGAGCACATCCGTATCTGGGTACAAAGATGCACACAAGGAATAAGACACAGATCAAGCTTTGCGTTCATGTCTTATGTGTTATTACATACTGTACCCTGTGAATGAATGAATTTGTGTGCAGAGGTTTGGTTGCAACTTACCCACTATCTTAACCAGGTACTCTTCGTTCAAAAATTCAGATAAATCATCTAAAACACACATAACCAGCATTAACATTTGCTTTCTGATCTTTCATTCATGTTTAAAGCATTTCAATTTCACAGTTCATTGGACCTGCGTGTTTATTCTCTGGGACTGCTTTTCTAAAATCAGTGAGTCTCAATGATAATGTTTTTGAGTTGCACTGGACAACAAGTTTCTTTTTTTAATGTCAAAAGTACCAGCATTTTATGAGTATAACTCAAAACAAGATGAAGGCTGCAACAGTGGAAAACATCCCATGTGAGAGGGTTTGGGTCCCTCATACAAGAATACCAGATGTGAATGACTTGGAGGAGCACAACAAGCTCCAGTCTTACAGGATATCTGAGTTACTTTCCTACACTGGACCTCATGCAGACCTGAAGTAAAACTGCTAAGAGGAATGAATGTGGCAAAAAGGCTAAAGTTACACACTTGGCTGATGTGGCTAGATACAGACAGTTGATGATTCATCAAATTTTAACAGGGTGGATACTATGTCAGTATGTCTCTATGATCCTCTCGCTCTTCCGTGACTACACATACAGAGTTGAGTATTTATAGTATATAGTTTAGAGAATATTATAGATTCAAGAAGAAACTGACTGAAAAAAAAGGTGCAATTACAAATCCATCTGCTACTTCAGCACCACAGACAGCGGCATGGATTTATCAATTCACAGCACTGTTAGCACCCCCACCCCCACCCCAAAAACTCCCCCCCACAGCATTAATGAATGCTGTGTTAGTTTCATGAGCAAACTATAGTTCATTTCCATGTCACTGGTGCGTTGATTCATGTAGATCCATTCTGCAGAGCTCCTTTCAACATTCTCAATGGGTAATTTGACCTCAAGCAACACTAACCTGGTAGCTCTCCAAGGTCGGGAAAGATAAATGTCTCCTGATCCACTTCCTTCATCTTGGCACCTGGTAACACACACAGATAAAATAAAAAATTTAAGAAAAGGAATGAAGATATTGATGCATGATGACTGAAAGCATGATGCTGTACTGAAGCAGCCTGAGCTCTGACGGCAACCTCTTGTGGATCCTAATGTGTGCCACAGACTCACTGACATTAGATGAGAACATGTCTTGGGGAATGTTACTGTAGCCACAATTTTCTATTAAGAAGCTCTGCAAATGTTGCCACATTAAGTTTCACAATTTCCTCATTGCTAAATCTCATGGTAAACACAACGCTGTCACTGTTGTTACATCTGCTGTCTGTGCCATCCTAGACTTTCGTGGTCCACCTGCAAAACCTCACAACCTTGCACATCCTCTCCCTGCACAAGTACATGACAGGCACAGAAAATGGCAAACAATATTAGGTGAATGGAGGTGAAATGAATAATTTATTAAATAATTCTAATAGAAAACAGTCCCAAATTGAGAAATGCATGTTCAAATATCTCGATATACATAATATTAGGCATGCATTAGAAGTTTAACTTTGGCAGGATAGAGAAATAATATGAACATAGTCATGTTATTTATTCCTAGGACTCGGAAAGCCTTCACAATTCACAGGTGAAAAATTACACTTTTTGAAAGAGGCAGCTTCAGAGGGGACAAAAAAAAATCTGGAAAGAAGGCGCCTGTAAACTGAAAAGTTGTATATTCTGTGGTTTACATTTAGTCATTGTGTGTGTGTGTGTGTGTGTGTGTGTGTGTGTGTGCACGTTTGTGGTTTATGCCCGTCAAGTGAATATTATCATAACACCTCTCTGGTGGATAAGTTGTCAATTGAGCGACATCCTTAGTTTGATACCGACTTCTGCTGCCTCACTTTCTTTCTCATTTCCTGTCATCTCTCCGGTGGCAGTATGAAATTAAGGCGTAAAAATGACAAAACAATAATAAGTAAAAGTGGCTGTGAGAGACTATAGAGAAAGGTAAGGCAGGAAGACGAGAGGGAGGGAGACGAGCTGACGAAGGTGGGAAAGAATGGAGGAAGTAAATGTGGAAAAACAACAAAAAGCAATTTGTTTGTTTAATGTTGACACTCACAGACATGTGTGACACTTTGTGCCAATGTTGCTACAAGTCTTCCTGATACTGTTATGTGATAATTTCACATCCCTTCATTTTAATTTACAATGTGTTTATATGTGCGTCATCATACCATCCTGCTTGAAAGTGAAACTTAGGCGCCATGCAAACATTCATCACCATCAAAATACTGTGATTTTGTGGAGTGGCTGATTTTGTATTTTTGATCATTACAAAACCACTGCAGCAGCTACAGGCAAAGCTGCAATATTTTAACGTGAAGAGGCTACACATGCAGCCGACCTCAAACAATTCATCACACTAAATGCAGGCCGTGCAGCACAGTGAATGAGTCCGCACTGCTGAATGAAAGCAGACAGAAGAAGCATTCACTTCTCATGATATCATCAACTGATAAAGCCTCTAAGGGTGGCTCACATTGCATGATACAGAGTGCAACTTTGTGCAGTGGGTGGCTGTTTCTATTCTCTCGATGCGGGATTATTTTATAAAGAGACTGGCCCTGACTCACTATACAGACCTCAACCACCATCAGACATCCGCCTGTTGCATCTTGCCTCATCTTGGACAAATCCTGCGAGCTTAACGATACAAAAACTGTACCGCTGAAAGTCTCAGAGTTCCCCCTTCAGTTTAATTTAGCCCTACATAAAGGCCAAGCTAACATAGCGCACATAGGTATGTCTAATTTTAGACATAGATGACAGATATGGGAACAGGACTTTGATGGTGTCAGTTAGAGAAGCCTCAGGCCCACCCTGAGCACCCGAAGGGGTGATGGTTTTAACCAGACAAACTAATATTTTGGATGATCAAACTGTGAAACAAAAGGCCGAACATCAGGCAATGAGCTCTGAAACTAGAACAGACAAAGAGGCATTAAATTGCTTATCATGATGACTCATTACCTTGGCTTCAATAACCCAGTAAACACTTATGTAAGTAGACAAAAACTGCGACTGCTGCCTCCAAGACCACAAAGGATGCCAGGAGGGTCCTGACTGGCAAATGGACAGTTTTCTGTGTTCCGTGCACACACAAAGGAAAGTGTTTGTGATCTGGTCCAGTGAACGCAGCCATATCACTTTCCGTTTGAGGACAACGTGGGGAGCACCTGGATTTAACCACCAACTCTCCTTTCTGTTTGGGCGGCATTTTATGTCAAGATGAAGTAGCGAACCATCCACCGTTACAGCTTAGCAGGAAACCATCAAATAGGTGCTGCTGATACAGTACGGGGACATAACGAATCTGACTGTCAGCTGCATGCACTTCCTACCCAGCATAATGGAAGTTGTACTGGTATTCGCCCCAGGTCAACCTAACTAGAACTCTGCCAGACTGCCATGTGAACTTTCAGCCCGCGTCTATCCTTGGAAATGCTCCACAACAATAAATCCTGAATGTGCCCTCACTAACATTCAGGCACTGCTCCCTGTAGCACTGGCCATATCATCTGCACTTGCTGTGTGTGTTAAATCTGAGGATGATACACCCATTGCTCATGCTATTTAAAAAAAACAAAACAAAAAAAAAACAAAAAAAAAACAGCAGTGGGGGTTACTTGTCTTGCACTTCTTCACATCTGCACACACACTCTCAACCTTGATATCATACACTGGAAGTCCCCCCAAATACCCTGTTTCCAATAACTTCCCCTCACAGCCCCCTCTCATGTCATGTATACTTTTTACACATGGAGGACACTTTGGAGGGTAGAGCCATAACAACCACTTCACATGCGCCATAGTGTTTTACTCACTTTGAGAAGGGTGAAAGTTTTATAAATTCATACAAAACACTACTGTTAAGAGAAGTGTAGACTCCCATCAAAGGGATTTTAATCGCATGGACATAATTAAGGTTACTTAAGGTGGAAAATACCAGATTGCATATTAGAAACTTTTATTTATTCTGTAATTTTATTCTGCTTATCTGATGATGAAAGTCATGGAAAAAAACAAACAAACAAACAAATAAAAAACATTTACCACTGTGCATAATTAAGAAGCCCAAAACAACTTGAAATCATTACTAAACGGCTTAAATAAATTAAGTAAATGTAGACAAAAGGAAAAGCCGCGACATCCTGTCCTGTCCATGCTTGCGCACTTCGGATAAATGCGCCCAAAGCGTTCCATCAGAACCGGGGTACCACTTACCTGCGGGGCCGGCCTCACTGGATGATGTTCAGGTCCGCTGAACTGCTGCTGTGTAGTCCCTATATGATAAACCTTCAAGTCGCGGTGAGAACATCAGTCGCGGCGTAGGTTGTTCCCTCGGATGACCTCAGTGCGCGCAACCTGCTCTCTATCTACCAGCGCACTTTTACTTTCACTTTGCGTAAAGGCTCCTTCAGAGGGGCCAGGCTGTCAGACAGGGTGAGGGGCAGCAGCAGCAGTTTGTGTCTGCAACGAACTGTAGTTTCGGCTTGTGTCTTCAAAAAAAAAAAAAAAAGGAAAATAACAACTGACTCAAAAATCCCCTTTTTGAACACATGCCTGGCAGCCATTAATGCTTAATTTTACTTCAGATTTAGTCTCACATGTCTAAGACATTGGTATCATTACTTTCTTTAGTATTTTCCCAGCAAGGTGCCTTCCACTCTTCTTTTATTGTTTCTATTCCAAATATTCAGATTTTGAGTATCATGGTGCTCGAAATCCACTATTGAACCCTGGACTTGACCCTGACACAACACACACTTGTTTTGAACAAGGAAACATGGGGAGTTTAGGCATTTTATGAGGTGGAAAGTACCTGTCATACCTGTTCTCCAGTGCCAAACTGATAAACCTCTTTATGTAAGGCTCATACCATTAATACCTATTGGTATGCCAAACTGTTTTCTTCAGAAACAATGGGTGTGCAAGGACACACACACACACAGAGTACTGGGAAATACAAAGGAATACGGATGGAAGAGATGACAAATGGTGGGAAGAACCAAAAACAAAGGAGCAGCTGTAGCTGTAGGGCACAACATGTCACTTGAGGACAAAGCTACTGATCTTGCTGTGATTTTGAAGCTGTGACAACATTAACAGTAATGGGGAATAATTGCGACAATTCTTGGATAATTGCTTGTTGCTACATAATAATAACCTCTGACTGGGCAGACAGAGATCTCAACAGGTCACACCCATATGGACGAGAGTCAAGCTCTGCCCTTGTAATCGAGTCTTATTGCAGTTATCTTCACTGGGCCAAACATCATTGCAGCCACACATTCTTGCCCTCTCAAAACTTTGTTATTTGCACTGATAGCAGATTTCCCACAGCACAATCCATCATGGCTGCTTGGTGTCTAGTTCACCTCAGCTTGCATTGCAAACATCAGCTGTTTAACCCTGAAGCCCTGTGTGTAACTCTTCCCATGGGTTAGGGTTACTGAAGCTGAAGCTTTATCAAGCTCAAACATAGTGTAATATTCAGGCCAGCAGAGACACGAGACACAGATCATTCATTTGCTTTCTAAAGCTACAGTATGACCCCTGGCTGCTTCTGCAAATGGATTTTCTAATGCATTCTTATTATGGCTATTGTTTCAAAATCAAAGTCAGTGCCACAGAGATTAAGACACCCTTGTTGTAGATCCAGGCACCATGAATTCATTATTGGAAAATAATAAATAAAGTCAAATATGCTACCAAAGCATTGTCAGATTCAAATGTGTGTGTGTGTGCGTGTGTGTGTGTGTGTGTAAAATAGAGAAAATGGATGACAGCAGATGTATAGAGGATGATACTAGATGCTGAAATGATGAGATAAGACCTGTGTTCAGCCTCTGTTGCAGCTTGGACTCCATTGTTCCTGAGTGTTTCCATTGTTCCTGAGTGTGTATGGGTGTGGTATAATTAATGGAGGAGAGCGTCTATTAATTATACCACACTCACAACTACTATGCCAATCAGAGGCTGAGTTGTCAGTGAAAATCAGTGAATCAGAACTATCATCCGAAAATATGGGACGCCTTGAAAAAATAGTCATTATTCTTTAAATATGACTAATTCTAATCTAATTTTATGATCAGAGGTCCAACACTCTGCTGCAGAAGTTCGGGCATTTCATTAGGGAAGGGACCCACCTTCTTACAGTGGAATGTAATTATGCACATTTACTGAAGTCCTGCAATTAGGTACAAATTTGAGGTACTTGTACTCAGTGTTGGGAAAATTCACTTTCTACAGGAACTAGTTCAAAGTTCAGTTCACAAATTTTAAAATGAACTAGTTCAGTTCAGAGTTCATAATTCAAAGATCTGAACTGAGTTCATGTTCTAAAAATGAACGAGTTCATAGTTCTTTTTTTCCATTTGTTGCTGTGAGCTGTTATTTTTCAAAATTATTGCCACAGCCCATAAAGAACCACAGACAGCAATTATTTGATCAGTTTTAACTGTAACTATGCGTCAGATTTCATCTTCATATCCAATTTTGAATCCTTATCCAACCATGGTTTACATTAGCATTGAGGGGACAGCATTTCCCCATTGCCGCTTTAACACTTTGTTGCTGTCCATTCAGTCCACACTAGTAGCAGCTGCAGCTTTCACCGCATGTGACTAAAGTGCAAATTTTCTTTTTGAAAGCCGGCGGGCAAAGTTTGCACAGAAATGTAAGATTTTTCCCATCCTCATCCACCTGGTCATAAAACTTGTTAAAATGATCATACGACGCCTTCATGCTGCTTTTTGTTTTGATAACGCATGCGGCGGTACGACACTGGTGGCTGGTGTTGCCAGATTGGGTGTTTTTTCCGCTACATGTTAAGGCCTGTTTAAGGTGTATTTTTGCCGGGTTTTCGCTTGGAAGGCTCTACAGAAATCCGGCACTCTATTGAGCGAAGTTAAACTGAGAGAGCGTGCTGTTCACAGACACCAGAATGAACGAGTTCATATTAACGTTCATCAGGCAGTAATACAGTACGCTCAGTTCACGTTCACCCAAAATATGAACGAGTTCATAAACTATCGTTCAATGGACGCGTTCAGGCACAACACTGCTTGTACTTGAGTCTTTTCCTTGAATTCCACTTTCTATTTCTACTTAAATATATTTTAGAGGGAACTCGTGGACTTTTAACTCAATTACATGCATTTGACAGCTTTAGTTACTAGTTTTCTAAGCTTTTGCTCACAAAACATGTGAAGAGCTGATAGAATATTGTGTTTTGTTATAAGTAAGTGCAGCTAAAGTGATTAGTCTGTTGACCTAAAATGAAGTGGCAACTATTTCAATAATAGTTTCAGTTATTTAGTTCAATGTGGGCTCCACCTCAACCAACTGAACAGCATAATCTGCTTTTACATGAATGCATGAGTAAAACTAATCTAATGACATATTACATAACAGTGTAACAGTCACAGGGGACATTCTTCTGCATTGAGTACATCTTTCTGATTTCACTTTTACTTGAGTAACATTTTCAGTTCAGGACTTTTACTTAATGGAGCACTTTTCAGCGTGATGTTGGTACTTTTACTTGAGGATCTGAATGCTTCCTCCTCAACTGTATTTTGGTGACTGGGAACAACTCAAAATGAAACTGAAAGTAAGTCACTCCCTAACTACCAAATCTATTCCAGGCATTTGCCAAAAACAAACAAGCATATCTGCCTTGACTGGTCATGTCAGGCACGACATGTCTCATGCAGGCTCGACTTTCATGCTTGACTTTCATTGTGTAATTTTTAGTGGAAAGCAGGAGAGTGAAAATTGAAGGAAGCTGGAGATCCCAGACAGATCATGTAAATGAGAAAAGGCAGAGAGACAGAGATGCAGAAGAACAGAAAACACAGGAACATGATGTGATGATGGAATGCAAACTCACCCCAGTGTGAATCCAGCCTGTCCTCATGTTCTTTAACCTCACTGAAATCTGCAATGCCCTCAGTGCTGCACGTTTTTGTACCATAAGCATCCCTGAAAACATTTTCCACATCGTCCAGAACACTTAATGCCCCACTGTGATCTGTGTTGGAGTAAAATGAGTGATCTTGTGCATCAGTATGAGTCTCTTTAGGCATACAGGGAGAAAATAAGTGTGCAAAGCCTTCTGTAAATCCTGGAAGGTCACACTGTGCATCTCCTGTCCAACAGAGCAGGTCCTCTGTTGGGTCAGCTGTCCTGTCAGTTCCCCAGCAGACGCCCTCCAGCCCGTCTGTGATGTTGTTTGCGTCTGTTGCTGTACAGGCTTCAACAGGTGAGGCATTTCTCACTGCTCCAGAGAAACTGAAATGGTCCGTGTCCAATCCAGTCATTGCCACACTGTCATATGTAGACAAAAAGAGGCCTTTTGGTGCATCAGCGGCTCCTTCCGCATCCAGAGTGAAGTTTGAGTCCATAATCGCGCCCTCTGTACAGCTAAAGTTGTCAGTATAAAAATCTAGTGTCCGGCAAGCAAATGCAAGCTCTGTTTCCTCTTCCATATTAAAAACAGGGCACTGAGAATCACTGCCCATGGCTATGTTTTCACTTGCTGCACAGCCAGTCGTCATACAAGGAACCAGGGGCAGCAACATCCTCCGTCCTCTGTCCCAGTGCTGCCACAGAGGGACAGCTATCCTTCTGGCTGCCTCCTCTACCTGCTCTAGCCACTCCTTCTCATCCTCTGAATTCCCCTCATTCATTGTTTCATTATCGCTTACTGGCTTCTGCACTGATTCTGCAGCTCTCAGCAGTTCTGTCACTTCTTCATCTAATGCGAGCCTGCATTGGAAGTCATGTACAGTCTGTGAAGAGAAGAGTCTGTGATTGAGGTAGTGTTCGTCCATCACTGGTAGGTGAGTTTTTGGCCTGGACCTTGTGATGTTCTGTCCATCCACTGGTGATACAGACTCTGATCTTGTCTGGTTGTGGTCCTTGTGACCTCGGTTGGGTTGCTGGTGGTTGGTAGATCCTGGAGATCTAATTGGACCAGATCGTGGGGTACGCGCTGTTTCGCTGTGAGCTGGCTCAGGTGCCATCCGCTCAGCAAGTCGGTGCAGACCCAGGCTCTTGCTGTAGGCCTCTGAAATGATCCGCTCCTCCACCAGACCCTCCAGCAGGGCTTGGATCTCATCAGGAGAGGCCCAGGTCAGAGCCAGCCACACCACGTCCAGGACCTCCTCGAACTGGGTCATGGCGACAACGTCTGCACCCTGGACATTGATGTCTGGAATGCACTTGTAGAGATGATTGACTTCTAACTTTTAGGGAAGACAACGATTTTGGTCAGGAGGCGTTCTCATTGAAACAGGAAGGTGTTTGTGTGTGGTTTAGGGGAGGTCTGTATAAAGAAAAGTTTCCTTTTTTTGTGGGAATGTGCATGTGAGAGAAGCTTTAAAGGCCTGGAGGTAGAAATGTCATTATGATCAGGAGGTGAGGTTACATTATGCTTCCTCAGACTGAAACTCACTCTTGTTGTCCATTCAGCATTCATTTTGTCTAAGGCTACCTGATATCTTGCTGTTTATCAAATAAAGAGTATAGAACATACACATACTGCTGATTGACTGATTTACACAGATTTCACTCACACTTCTAAAACCAAGAAGAACACTTTTCAGGTTTGATGAGTCATTGTGTTTTTTAGGGACTTTTTCTTTATGTAGCACAATACCACAATGGAGAGACAACATTTCTTTATTTCCCTAATAAAACCCCCCCCTCCATTTCCTGTACAATCAGTCACGATTTACTGGTTTGCAATCACAAACACGCAGCAAATCCACTCATAACCGACCACTGAAACACAGTATTCTCTCCTCCACTCACATATGATCCTTTACCACTGTTAGTGTCTATTTTCATGATTAGAACTGGTTTGACTTGACAAAGTCGTATTGCCATGCCCCATATTCATCATGCTTTATTTGCTGAGTTTCACCTCAGCTGCACCTCCTGCAGTAGCAGTTGTCTACATTACGTTAGGTACACTATGCACGGTTTTCCTAAAAATCAATCCATAGATTCATACAAAAGTGTGTGGCGGTGTATGCTTCTCCAGCCCTCTTTCTTTATTTTCTTATCATTTTGCTGCATTTGGGACGTTTCTGGGTGTCCACCGTTGGACAGTGGATGTTTAGCCTCCAGTCAATAACAGCGCGCAAGGTGTGAGGGCGGGACTCTGTGGAAACCTAAAGACCAGGTTACATGACTGTTGCCGTCTCTCTCCTCTGCTCTATGTCAGTCATGGATGCTTGAAGAACTGCAGGTCCGTGTGTCTGACTGAGGGTCGGGCTGAGCTCAACACCAGCAGAGAGGCCACAGGGGACGGGATGAAGTGCGCACATTGGCTGCATTCACACAATGTTTGGCCACGTGGTGCCTTGCCGCAGGGTTGTGTGGAGGTGTGAGTGTGTTTACATGTGCTTTAGAATGTAAACATCATGGCACAATCAGAAAACTGGAAACATTTTATATGAACTTGCTTGCTTTGCTCTTGTTAATGTGGCTCCCTCTCCTCAAATAATGGAAGACACTTCTGTTTCGCTCTCAAGGAAGCTGAAATATATTTTTAATTATGTCTCATGTAAAAAAAATTCAGTGTAATGCTTTCAGCGCTCTGTGTGTGGTTTCCTGTGTACTGAATCATTTGGGTGTCAATCTCTACAGTGGTAATGTACTAGTTCTAGACATTAGTGACTGACAAACACTTTGTCCATGTGGCTGTGGCTGTGGCTGTGGCTGCTGTTGTTTTGTCTTAGCAGGATGCAAATACAGTTTCACATGTGTTTTTCAGTGAACCCCGGAGGAACTACGACTATGCATGGCAAAAAACACACTAGAGCACTCACATCCACCCACACACATGCACGGAAATAAAACATGATGTCAAGACCTGGTGAAACTTTGTGCACTGAAACATGTGATCTCAAGTAATGTCAGATTTATAAAGGACAAAAGGCATCATTAATAGACTGGTATCTTTAATAGAGAAATCTTTAAATGTGATTTCTTAGTTGGTCATTTATTTTAGAAATCAGCTAAAGCCAGTGCATAATACAAAACAACGTGTGTCCAAACCAACTGTTCATGACAGATAAAAAAATCGAATAACTGAAAAGACAACAGGGAATCAGCGTAACGTTGGTGTAGTTACTGTAAATCAGGATCAACTGAGTCAGAATCTGAACTTTAACATCTACAGACACTCTCCTTGTTTCAAATGTGGAATGATGACAATCTCAGAGACAACAGAATCAAATGTGGGGTGGAAATGTCACACTGTGCTGGTGATGCTGTGCTTCCTATTTAGAGGACGTGATGGGCTGAGTTTAAATCCCACTGATGGTACACGCGGACACCACTCAGTCCTTGTCCTTGTAGGAAATGGTTAATTGTCTGACACTAATTCATGATTTACTACATGATCTGAGACTTAACTTCCTCAAATACCAAACTGCTTACTACAGCACAAAGAGTTTAACTGCCGGTTTACATTCAATATCTTAGGATGCATCACAGGATCCACATCAGTCTCATTCATGGACAAACAGACTGTTTTCATGACATGTGATCACCTTCCACACTGAAATGACACTTTAACACTAAGGACAAGTCGAGTGATCGTCCATATTTTTCATATCGTCACAGATTCCATGAAAGGACCGAAAACGATGAACTGATGGATGAAGTAGTGAAAAAAAATTGCCCAATTGAAGTTATTTTTTGAGACAGCCAAACTGCTCGTCAGTATAAAGCTGTAATTATTTCTAAATATTCACTTCATTATGAAGTGGAACCAGTCCCAGTTATATAAAAATTAAGTGATAATTGTTGATATTAATATTAATGATATTTGTGTTCTAATGTTTGTGTCGTATTCAGTAGTTCATCCTTTCTACCACACTCTCATCATGTGATCTGTCCGGTCTCCTGGTCCTACATGGCCTCCATCAGAGTGGGCTCAGGTGGTGCTCTGCTCCTCTGTCACACGGTTGGAACAGTAGTCCTGAATACCTGGCGGAGGAGAGAAGAGTGTGATGATGATGATGATGATGATGATGATGATGATGATGATGCTTGTTTTGATGGACTTGATGAAGATTTCCAAGAACTCAGACAAACAAACATACCTGGTATTAAAGATCTTTGTGGTGTGTGTGTGTGTGTGTGTGTGTGTGTGTTTGACTGACTGCCTGTAAACACTGAGTGAATTCTGCGTAACACAAACCACATTTGATTCCTCAACTTTATCTCATGATGTCAGTACAGTTATTGAATTTCGATCTCCGCGTCTTCCTCTTTAGTCGACTGCTTCCCATTTGCAAAGTGATCACTTCCTCTTTCAGAACATTTAATCAGGAATTGGGACATCAAGCAAACCATCTAGTCATCAAAAATAATGATGGACTTCGTTGGAAGCCAGAATATATCTGTGTCTGCGTCAAATGTCTCTGCCAAAGAATGTCGCAAAACTCACAACGGGTAACCAAACAGACACTGGAGATGCTCGCATATGCAATCTGGGAAAAAACTCACTCTGCACAATAGTCTGGTAGACTTTAGCGGCAGGAGAATCTGGGACTGCATTGAGGAAAGACCTGCCCTCGTCGCAGCTTCGTGCTATCCTCGGGTCCAGAGGTACCTTTCCTAACAGGGGGAGATTTAGGTCTGCACACATCCGTTCAGCACCGCCGCTGGTGGGAGGGAAGATCTGGGACGTGTTCTACAAGAGAGGAGACAAAGAAAAGTCTCAGCTATGAATGCGTTTTCAGATTCTGTGGACCCCTAAATTACACGGGATCTGTGTTACCATGTGGTTGAAATCCATCATTTTTTCAATTTTTCTGTGTTGTCACTCTTATTAATGGCAGGAACAAACGAAATTGTTGCGTACACACACACACACACACACACACACACACACACACACACACACACACACACACACGATGCACAATGCACAGTGTTTCAACTAGCAGCAGAGGCCGAGAAATCCAGATTTTAGCTCCTATAGGTCAAACTCCAAAAACACTGCATTTCCCACAATGCACCTATCAACTCACTTGCATCTTTCATTACACCTTTCCTGTCTGGTTCAAATGTACATCCCATGTTTTCAATGCATCTGAGCCAAAATCTGAGATAACCCTGATGATGTCACTATGACATCATCAGGGTTATTTTCTCAGGCTTGACAAACTCCCCCCAGAGCCTCAGAGGACATAATACAACCCACCGGCTGAATGGTAGTGGAAAAGCAAACCGATGTGTCAAAGTGGAGACGTGGCCCTTTAAGAGCTGAGGAACTACATAAAAAAAAACTGTGAATGCAACTTGTGTGTCTTCCTGTGAAATGGGGCAGACAGACTCTGTAGAAAATGTGTTGTAGATCTGGGTGATCACACTCAGCTGATAAAGAAAATGACATTAAATAGTAGACCACAGCGATCAGCGACGCGGGCCTTATCAAATATAGTGTTCCATATCTCTTTACCATTGGCCAGTCAGAAGAAAGATGGGCTTTTAAGGCGGTGGGCCTTAAAGAGACAGGAGCTAAAACAGCTCATTTCAGACAGGAGGAGGAGGAGTTTTGTTGAACTGTGAATCATGCAGAGCTACTCTAGTGGAGTGCCAGAATAAAAATATAGAGCATCACTGTATATATGCCCATGTGCATCAATCAATGACCTTGCACGAAGGACAAACAAAGCCACTCATGTTCTCCACCACTCCGATGATCGGCAGCTTGACCTTCTGACAGAACCGGATCTCCTTTCGCACGTCCTGCAATGATACCTCCTGGAGACAGAGAGGGAGAGGGAGAGAGAAATAGAAAGGAAAAGGCAAATACAGAGAGCGGGGAAAGAAAAGAGAGAGTGAAAGAGAAAGGATTAGCTTAAATTGTTTTCCCTTCCCTCACAACTGAGCTGTTTCCTCGAGGGAATGTGTTGGGAAAGAGAGAAAAAAACAAAACTCTCTCCTTTCACATTAAGAGCTCAGAAACTCATCTGTTGATGTCCACCAGACCGGCCTCTCTGCTGGGGTAATTCCAACCTTGTGTGTGGTTAGTTTTGGTTAAGTGAGAGCTGATGGAATGAGGAAGTGATTCTTCTGCCGTCTGACCTTGTAAATCCTCGTCTAAATTTAAATATCAGGAAGCGTTTGCTCGGATGAAGCCTTACACTGTTTGGAGTAAAAACTGATTTGGGGACACATACTGACGACAAGAGCAATAGTTGACTGTGGCAAACATTGTACAGGGACAAGACAGTACAATGTATTGTGAGACACAGTCAGTAGATTGTAGAGTACTACTGACTAAGTAGTACGTTTGCAATATGCTGTTACAAAACAAGGACTCCCAAAATAGCAACATTAGGTCTGGGTCAGAAAGCAGGAATACTGGAGCACTGTCTTACATATAACATTATGTTGGTTAATTTACAGTTTATATTACGATGTCAGTGTGTATGTATGTGTGTGTCTGCAGGTCTAAAGGTTGTGAGTCTGTTCTCTTGCAATGACATCAGATGTTTCGGTGGCCATTCAGTACACACACCCATTTAACACTTAAGGTGTGTCCCTTATCAAACCAGTTGTGCAAGAATGAGCCCCCAGCAACTAAAGGCTGACTGTACTGTGTTGTGTTTAAGATTTAAGATTTACTTTATTGATCACTGCACACACATGCTACAGGGGGGAGACTGCACACATGCCATGCTTCGTGAAATTATTTTCTCCACATTTGACCCATCCTGGTAAGTCTTCCTCCATGGCAGACCAGGAGCGGTGGGCTGCCATCCGACCGGCGCCCGGGGACCCAATCTCTTTTGTCACCATTGGTCAGGTGGTGATCTTCTTGCATGTTTTTAGTGGGTTTTTTTTTAATGGAGGATACCCCAGGTGAACACGGGGAGAACATGTAAACTCCACACAGAAAGGCCCCTTTCCTCGAGCAGCAGGTACCAAAGGCATGGTGGAGGACACACCCCCACCGCCCACAGCCCATGTGTTAATACATACAGTTTATAGTACCTATAGATTTTATAAAATATGTGCCTTCGAAGAGGACCTGCCAACACACAGGCTTTACTTTCCTCTCCACAGTATTCTATCGCTCCCATTTTACTGCTTTTATTGACTCTTGAGTAAACAATTACAAAACACACTTTGTTGGTTGCCATATTGTAACTGGATGTTTGCAGTCTTACAAGCAGTTTTTCTTGAATGACACTGACTTGTTGTCCTGTGTGTGGAGGAGGACTAATTTGCAAGAACAAAATGTATTTAGTGGGAACGCAATGCCAACTGCACAACATGTGACAACTGACACCTGGTGATTACAATGTGGTCAAGTTCAAGTGACTGAATTCTTTCTCTCAGTCTGCCTCGTGTTTACACTTCACAGAATTACTTCCTGTTACCCCCCACAATGAGTGGTACCTTACTAATTTTAGCAGTGGGTTAAACATGTAGGTGGACAGACGACTGGTGACGATCACTGCAGTAGTACAGCCAGATGTTTCCTAATTAAGATAAAATGAGATCCCACCCTTTGCTTAAGACTCTCATGTCTGCACCTCTGTCTTCTTCTAACATTTGCTGTTGTAAATCCGAGACAGAAGTTCTTTACTTGAGGACATTCCAACAAAACCAGTTTTTTTGCCTAGAAAAACAGCATTTTAAGTGTGATTGAATTAGAGTTGAGTCAGAAAGAGGCACAGATATCAACAGCTCCATGGAGCGTAGCGCTAAAGTCATTTCATGATGCATGGCAGTTATAGCAATGTTGCTTTTTGAGTAAAAGGTGTGACTGCACATTTTTAGCCCGCTGGCGACTCTCATTCTCTCTCTGTAATATCTTTGTGGCTTTCAGTGTCATGACTACTATCATGATTACTCATCAGTTATATGAAAACCAGCGGCTGAACGAAGAAATCCAGGTGGCTCAAAGTCATTCTGGGAAATGTAGGAAATAACCAACTGAAGTCAAAGTAGTCAAATCAGGTGGAGTAAAAGCAGACGCATACGGTATTTAAGGGTGGAATTTCCCTTTACAGTTGCTGTAAATGCTACAAATGTGACTGCAGTAACTGTCACAGATTACAAGTCTGAGCATGTGTGGGTGTGTGTGCTACCTGTGGCGTGGTGATGATAACAGCTCCATCAACATTGGTGGAGCTTAGGTACTGGACAATTGACAGGTGTTCGTCAGAGGTGCCAGGGGGCGTGTCCACAATGAGGTAATCCAGGTCCCCCCAGTCAACGTCCCTCAAGAACTGCTTGATCATCCCTGATTGTAGACAAACGCCACACAAGTTACAGTGTGAGAAAACAAATGTTTACACACACACACACACACACACACACACACACACACACACACACACACACACACACACACACACACACACACACACACACACACTACCATTCTTCTTGGGTCCTCTCCAGATCACAGCATCATCGGGGCTACTGAGCAGGAAGCCGATAGACATGACCGCCAGGTTGTCATCCACATACTGCAACATACACACACAGACACACGTACTCTTATGTTAAAAGCGGTTTCTTCGGAAAATTGCACATTAAGAACTAAAGCTTGAAAAACTTGAAGTGACTGACCACAGGAGACCAGCCTGAGCCACTCTGGTGAACCTGTGCACAAGAGGACAGATCAAAGAATCAAGGCAATGTATAAACCCAGAGAGTAAGAATAGAAGTAAAAGCACAACATTTATGTTAAAAACAAAAAAAATACTGTTTCCTCGTGTTTCTGAATGAACACACAACTCACCTGTTCCCCCTCTAAGCCCATGATCCTAGGAATGGATGGACCACAGATATCTACATCTAGCAGGGCGACCTGAACACAGAGAGAGCAGACAAACAAAGACTCTTTAGTCTCCAGTGTAGTAAAGTCTGTGACAGCCTAGACTCAGTTTTGTAATACTGCACAAACGTCTACAACAGGCCTTCATGGCATTTCTCAAGCGCTCCACTGAGCATTTCTTGGCTGCGCGGTGCAATGTGAGACTTTATTATGCCGTTTCAAAGCTCAAACAAAGTGACCTGAAGGCCGGAGAGATAAAACTGGACAGCAGCGAGAGGAGGGGGATGGCCAACAAGGCTGTATCCACATTCTTTGGATGGCAACATCTACATGCGCAGCTGAATGTGGTTTTAGCAGAAGCAGAGACATTGTGAGACGTCCACTGCTGTAGATGTGGACGCATCAGAAACACTCAAATTAAACAGGTTAATGGAGTGAGGACAATATTAGGACAGCGGAGGATGAACATTAGAAAACAGTAGAAGTAACACAGGTATGTTCCGGCCACGCTAAACAAGCTTAATCTGAACACCTAGAAATAAATAATGAACAGACTGATCCTAAGCTGTGGTTTAGATCAGGTTTAGCTAAACTTGAACTTGAAGGGGTTTAAAATGCAGCTGCATTCTAAGTTGAATCTGACTGCTGTGTTAGAAATGAGCCAGATCACAGCGTAACAATGACTAAACTGAGCATATGATTTGAGCTGTAGAAATGTGACATGTATGACCTTAAACCTCTTTAAACCATGTCTGCGGTGACCTCTAGTGGTGATTGGTTGATTTCTACAGGGCACAGAAACTGGGTTACTGGGCACAGTAAACTGCAGCCTCAGCGGGGTTGAGGGACCACACGAAACAAGTTTAAACTCATTTTAACCCTCAAAAGGGAAACTGTCACATGACACCCTGTACTCTTTGAATCTGGAGGAAAAAAGTTGTAATATGTGCAAGTTTAAGCACATATTTTGGCATATTTTTTGAACCAGTAGCAGGTGGCTCTGCGGGTTTACATCACCTCCTTTGTGCTGTCGCTTGCCAGAGCGTGAGCCAGGTGAGCGCTGAAGGTACTCTTCCCGACTCCTCCTTTTCCCGACAGCACGAGGATCTTGTGTTTGACTGTTGACAGCTTCTCTCCGATCTCTGCTATGGCTGGAGAAGAGACAGGGAGCAGGAGATGCAGGATGCAGATGGGACTCTCAAATCAGACAAAGCAAGAGCGGACTAAAATAATGGTTGTTTTGAAGCACTAACTCAGCTTGAACTGTCCAGCCCTACTCTACTTATATATCTACTTCATGATGTGGGCACAGTCTTACCAGGGTCAGGGGCCTTGGTGGCTCCAGACGCACAGATTTTCTGGTTGGGACATCCCTGACATGAGGAGGACTTTCCTGCTAGTTCACTTGTTGTACCCGGGCAGTCTGAAAGCATTAAACAGACATCAGTTGTCAGTGAGTCCGCTTTATGAGATTGTCTTAAACTGATGAGAATCAAAGCCAAAGTCAAGAGGTGAACTATATTTATTTTAACCTTAAACTTCGACCTAACCCATAAGACTTTCCTTTAAGTTCTAGTGGAGACACCAGAGCTTCAAAACACACAAAGTGTAGAAATATTTCCATCTGATGGAGAAGCACAGCCATAAAAAACACAAGGTCTGGAGTTTGAGGAATTATCCTATAGTTTAAATAAAGAGATGAATAGGATAACTGATTAAAAAGATAATTAGAGGAAACTGCATGTTTAGGGGATTATACAGGGTTCAGGGATGATACATAATTGCTTACATTAATTATACAATTTTATATTGAAGAACAATACGACTAACAAGAAGCATCAGTAGCTTTTGTCATTTTCCACGTTGATTCTGAACTGTGTCACAGTGACTCAGCAAGTTTTCAGCGAGTAACGTCAGTGTGACAGTGGACCAAATATATTCACCACTGTTTCACTAGCTGTGTGAAAATCATAAAGCAAGAGCGTCACATAAGTTTATGATTGAATAAGTATTTAATTTCATCTACAAGACCGCTCCAGCAGCTGTCCTGGTGTACAGTTCATGATATTTTTGCTGGCTGATACCCTGCCTGGGTATAAAAACCATGGAAACAAACATACTGGAAGAAGTTAGCCGACAGTGGCGCTAACAGCAACAATTAGACGTTTTTTTAAAATTCACCACAACCTCACAGTAAGGTCAGTATTACAAAACGCTATATCGCCTGTCAACTAGAAAGTCTTGGAGGTAAAAGTCCCAAAAAAATCAATTTAAAAACTCACGTTCTGGTGCGTTATCTGGTATGTCTGCCATCTTTGCGTCCTTCCGTTAAAGTCGTCCCCGTTCGATGGTTCCGGATACGCACAACATCAAACTTATATCCATAGACATGAACAGAATTTAGCAGGCCCTCAATGAAGCACTGAACAGTTACAAGTTTGAATTTCCATCACTGGTTTGATAATGCAGCTGCAGAGAATGTGTATGGACTGTATATATCAACATATATCAATATATACTGAAATAATACTTACAACATTCATATTTACAATAAATGCAATTTACATAAAGATTTGACATTTGTGCAGATTTCAGCCTTACTGAAAAATTATTCAAATTCAAATTACTATAAAAAAAACAAATAAAAGCAGATAACACATTCTTAGTTGCAAAATCAGGTAATTATTCAGTGTTACTCCGTATTTGACAGTATTCAGTATTAACTCAGCATTCAGTATTCCCCAGTATTCTGTTTAAAACAATTATGTTGCAATGATTATTACCCTGAATTAGCAGCAAGAAATTAATTTGTATTGTCCTAAATTTGCGGTGATTACTTGTGCGCAATGTTACCAGTAGGAGGTGCTGTTGATTCAGTTACGACGGCAACAGTTATTTCTCTCTCTCTCTCTCTCTCTCTCTCTCTCTCTCTCTCTCTCACACACACACACACACACACACACACACACACACACACACACACACACACACACACACACACACAGACAGATAGAAACAGGGACTAAAAGCAGGGCTTGTGTTCAAGTTTCATACAACTGTGAATTAAAGCTGCTGAAAAGAATAGATCTGAACTGATTTCTGACAATGTGTGGCTTCATGCAATGCTCATTCTTTTCACATCAGTCTTTGTGGACACAACGTGCTCTTACAATGTCATCAAGTGCAGTTTTCAAGTTCCTGCGTGTGAATGTTTAACATCAGTAATAATTCCATGTGTTCTTCCCGTGCTTGCGTGGGTTCTCTCCGGGCACTCCGGCTTCCTCCCACAGACCAAAAACATGCTCATTAGGTTAATTGGTTACTCTAAGATTGTCCTTAGGTGTGAGTGTGAGCGTGAATGGTTGTATGTCTGTATGTCTGTATATGTTGCCCTGCGATCGACAGGCGACCGGTCCAGGGTGTACCCTGCCTCTCGCCCATTGACAGCTGGGATAGGCTCCAGCCCCCTGCAACCCCGAAAGGGATAGGTGGGTATAGAAGATGAATGAATGAATATTTCCATGCTAATGTGACATTTGAGTGCATGACAAACAACAAAGGTGAGACGTTCAGTGACTCAGGGGGACCTTAAAGTTCAGTGTGTGGTAATATCCTCAGGAAGCATCAACAATGCAGTTGACATGAGTAACACCATGTTGTTTGGTAAATACTTTATATTTATGGTTACAGTTAAGAGCGATGCTTTAGAAGTGCTACATACAGCAGCTTCACATTGTGGAACTTGTGGCATCTTTCTCCACCTCCCCAACCTTTTCCTGTTCTGGGAGCTCAAACGACAGGTGTGTGTGTGTATGAGTGTGTCTCTTTAGTGTGTTGTCTTTTCAAACATGTTTAAACTTTGTGAGAAAGCCGTTTTATTGGCTCACTGGCAGTACACGGTAGAGGCAATTGGTCGACAGAGTAACATTTGTGAGAGGGGGGATTGTTAAATGTGTGTGATCCTTCATGTGCAAGTGTCTTAAGAATCCTTGTCAGTATATGTCTGCACATGCATTTCTGTGTCTTTTTACACGGCCAGACTTCTGTATTCCATTGTGTGTGTGTGTGTGTGTGTGTGTGTGTGTGTGTGTGTGTGTGTATGCCTCCCCTCCCCCAGTTATTTGCCCTGTTGGGAGTGTGTAATGTGATATTTTCTTTGTGTTGCCCCATCCATCACGTACTGACAAACCTCGTCACACATGCCATTGGCAAACTTTATTCACTGCTCACCACTGCCTTCACATGCATGGCAGGTTGTCAATTAATAGATTGTAAATGACTTTATTGTATTAGGTAAAGTTACACCAGTGAGTTTTCATAAATACGGTCTGCTGTGTCATGGCTGTATGGACTTATCCTGGTTTTGTAGATACACATGAGACTGTTATAAATGGACATTGAGGGTGAGATGTTATTGATGCAGAAGGACAAAAAAAGTGAGAAAAGTCCTTGGCAGACCCTGATGCAGACACATGCAACACTATAAACAGATCGAGCAAGAGGTGCAGCACAGACAGCGAGAACAAAGAGAGCAGGGGTGTCATTAGGTGTGTAATTCATCCCTCGAGGCGAGATGAAAGTCTGAGAACGACAACAGTGCAGCTGGAGACTCGGCATTGGAGGAGAAGTTTGTGAAATGGCTATACCGACCCACAGTTCTCCCGCTCCTGTCCTCCCCCTGTTATGTGTCACTGTCTTTTTTATGTTTCTCGGACGGGATGTAACTGAAAGGCAATTTCCCCTCTGAGGGATCAATAAAGGTATTCTATTCTATAATGTCCTTCCTCTTCCGCCTTCGCTATTCCTCCCATCCTTTAATGGAAGTGTTAAAAAGGTTGAATAAGCTCTTTGAATGGAGAGGAAAGACAGACAAAGCTGACATTATCCAGTTTACTGTGCTCTGCGGAATCTCCAGACAGAGAGAAAACACATATCTCACTTATTGGGCACTTATATCCATATGAGATGAAGTGTTTTTGGACTGGGTGTATCGCTGCTTTTGAGTGGAGAGCTGGATGAGAAGATTGCTACCACAGTCAAGTGTGTGTATTTATTTCCCAAAATGTCAAACAATTACTGTAAAGATGTAAGATGCAATAATTCATTGTCTGACATTTTGGGAAATAAAATTGATGCACACTCTTGAGAGTATACAGTTAAAACAAGACTAGTCTACAGGCACACAAGCTGCTCTGTGAGGCTGAGCTAAATGCTTTAGCAGGCTAACATGTTTACAACAACAATGCTAACATGCTAACTTTTGTGTAAGTACATGCAGTTCATTTTTTAGCAATGCCATCATCTGTCAGATCTCAAATGTACACACACGCACACGCACACACATACACACACACAGACATGCACACAGTTCAGTTGACTAGATAGTCGATCATGAAGTCAGAAACATTCTGTCCATTCAGCAAGTGCTCTACACACACACACACACACACACACGCACACACACACACACACACACACACACACTAATAGACTCAGGTCAGGTTTTGGTCACAGAGTTACTCAGCACAAAAGTTAAGCCTTGGCTGCATAAGCAGTCATCACACTGGGAACAATGCCACACACACACACACACACACACACACACCCCCCCCCCCACACACACACACACACACACTCCCTCTGTTAATCCTTATTGAAAAAGTGTGAGTTATGTTAAGGCTGTTGTGTGTGTGTGTGTGTGTGTGTGTGTGTGTGTGTGTGTGTGTGTGACAGAGGACAGCAGGGCAGAGACATCACACTGCTGAAAAGGAAAGAGGAAGTAAGTCATTTATGGAAAAATGATGGGTGTGATTTGGACAGGCTGCTGCTAATGAGCTGCACGTGAAAAATAATGAAGTACAGGAGGAAACAAAGTGCTCCTGCATTTCATTTGATTTTGTTTTATTTTTCTCTCCTCAGACGTACAATACAAACTATCACTGAACCTGTGATGGGTTATAATAGCTCAGAGAGCATTTCATTTGTTTTAATTCATTCAGACTCAAAATTGCCCCGTGGAGAAACAGCGCAACGGCCCGCCTTGGTGTGGGTAAAGTAACTTCAGTGAGTAGTTAGACATGTTTGCGCTGCAGTAAATGTTGACACAGAGTCAACTGTTTCACAGTATCAAACGTGTGTTTTTTGGGTGAGTTTTTTTTGAGACCGTCCTCTGAAGAAATAATGATCAATCAAGGATCAATCAATTCAGCCCAAAAGTGATTGTCTGGTGATGTTGAGTTGGGGTGGATGAAGGGGAGAATGTTCTCAATCGATCGCTCTTTTACCATAACAAACTGGTTATTATTGTAAGAATGATGCCAATCAGCCCCTTACCGTGACACAGCAGTAATCTAACCTAAACTATGATCTTTCCCTGACCCTAACCAAGTCGCTTCTGAGTCTAACCCTAACCAAACTGTAACCATTGCATTATGAGATCATAACAAGTGTCGTCAGATCAGAAAATGGTTATATGTGTCACTTTGGAAGGCAATTACAATGTTTTTTTCGTTTCATGTGGAGGAGTTGTTTTGCTGAGCTCTCTGTGGCGGCACCCTGCGGTACCACTGCAGTGGTCTCATTGAAACGAATGAGAGAGTCATGGTGGCCTCGTGGTTGGAGACGCTGCCCTATGAGAGGATGACAGAATGTCACAGGTTCCCATCCTTTTAACAACCACTTCTGTGTGGTTTGGGTTCCTCCTCCATCGCTCTGCTCCACTCAGATCCTCCCCTCCTCCTTCCATTCTCCTCCCTCCATTCCTCTTCTGTCCTCCCTCTCTTATGAAATTCTCAGCTGCTGCAGCTATGTGGGGTCATCCCCTCGGAGACTATTTTAGCTGTTCTAACAGCACCTTGTTGGCCGACACTCCAGTGTCTCACCACATAATATGTGTGTGTTTGTGGAGAGGGACAAAGATTTTAACATTTGAGTTTGACATAAGGTTTTTATAAAGTACAAGCAGCTCCACCTGTTTTGAGAAGTTGCCTTCTCAGTCCAGTTATAGTACTGTTTGTCACACAGGCCACACCCAACGAAAATGCAAAGTAACACACACCCTCATGCATTAAACATGGCCTATGCAAAATCATTGCTCACCATCATAAGGAGCATATTGTGTGCATGAGCGTTAATGCATTTGTGTTCATGCTTTTGTGTGTGTGTGTGTGTGTGTGTGTGTGTGTGTGTGTGTGTATTTGCATGCAGATGCTCCCTGAACTGATAACACATGCAAATCTATATTAGCCATCCAGATCACACTAAAGATTGTTTTGTGCTTACTTTTCAGATAAAAGTATTAGAGAGACAGACTATTGAATATGCACACACACAAGTGATGCATTTGTGGAAATGCCGTAAAGAATGTTATATATCAGACACACACAGATGAGACTACCATCAGCTAAAAGCTGTTGATTTGTCATGCTCATTGTGTCCTGATAGAACACAAATAAGAAAACAAAGATTGATGATGAATTTCTCCTAATTTTCAAACACCATTGAACCCCTGCTGCTGCTGCTGCTGCTGCTGCTGCTGCTGCTGCTGCTGCTGCTGCTGCTGCTGCTACTGCTAACTCATTGTTGTGGGGCACATTGATAGATTCATGCTTCCTCTTATCCACAGAGTCACCAGTGAGAAGCTTTAAAGGAATAATTGGACATTTTGGGAAAGGCACTGACTTGCTCTCTTGTTGAGCGTGAGCCGAGAAGATCAATAAAACTCTCACCTTTGTTAAATATGAGGCTACAGCCAGCAGTTGGTTAGCTTAGCAGACAGATTGGAATAAAGAGGACACAGCCTGGCTCCACCTACCAGCACCTTAAAAAAATTACTAATTAACACGTTATAGTCTAAAACCACATTGTGTGTTTACATTTTAGATTTGGATTAAAGAAAAGAGGATTTACATCATTTCAGAGTTGGTGTAAAGATGTACTGCTGTCACGCTTCTCATTGAACTCTGCAAAATTATTCAAATGCTCTGTCAACTACATGACAAAGTATTTCATTTCTGTTCAAATGCTATATGCAGTACCTTTAGGATATTATGCGACAGAGCTGAGACCAGACAGCATGTGTGCACACATACGCAGGCAAAGTGGGAGAGGAATTTCAGATACTTCTTGCAGTTATTCTGGTCAGGCTGCAGCCAAAGGAATCCCAGACATCAGCTCTGTCTTCATGCCTCCATCCCCCAGCCTCCATCTCACTAGCCCGCAACTCAAACCACTGACCACATACACCACCCTGCTCCCTAGACCAAACTAAAGAGCCCCCCCCCCGACACTTTTCAGCCAAATAACTAAACTTAACCTTGCAACTAAGCCTCAGAATACTGCCGTGAACGTGGACGAACATCTGCAACATCTGGCAGATGTCTGTAATGTTCATGTGTTAATATGAGATGGCTGTGTCTTGATGATGGGGAGAGCATCCTTACTTGACCCTTGACCTGCCAAAACCATCTCACTTCAAACAGCCTCCATCACAATACTGAAGGCGCACATGTGAACAAACACATGCACAGACAGTCTGAAGAGGCCAGAGGTCAGCAGAGAGGAGAGGTCACGTGCTGGCTGACGGGAGGCCGGACGGTGTCCCGCCGCTCCCCCTCAGCTGTCCCGACTCACTGCCTGAGCTGAATGACCCCAGAATAATCGCCGTTATCTCTCGGTCAGGCTTTGTTACGTGTTTGTGCGTGTGAATTCCACAGTTGGGGGGGGGGGGATGACAATGAAAATATCTTTGTTCCAAGGGAGGGAAGTCAGTTGTGTGTGTGTCAGAGTGTTTACTGTACGTAAAGGAAGGAAGATTAGCCAGAGTAGCCGCCTACTTCTGGTCTCACAGTTTTTAGATAGACGTGTTTTCCACTACACACACACACACACACACGCACACACATGCACACACAGCGGTTTTATACTTTGCAGAAAAAGCTACACTGAATTTCCAACCATAGAAATGAGAAATGTCCGCTATGTGTTGAGCGGTAACTCAGGCGTCTTACTGTTATTTATGTCTTTATTGAATTGAGTTTTGTTCAAACTATAGAAAGAGGATTCAAATAATTTTGTCGACAAAGGAAATGCCTTTCGCTAACGGACGGTGCAGGCGGCTATTTTTAGGTGGTGGCCAAGGGACACGACCCTGCGTCACGTCACTCATGGCTGTGATAATGCATCTGCCAGGAACATTTTCATTTTTTGTCATGCTCATTTTTTGGCAAACTAAAAGCATTTCAGCTTCACGAAAGTGTAAAATTGTTCTCACTAATTAGCACAATTTCACTCAGTTTTCTAATTCTAAAGATTGAAGACATTCAGTTGATAGTTCTCTTACTTGTTTGTGTTTTGCGTTGCCATAGAATCACTGTTCTTTTTAACAATACAAAACACACATGGTTAATCTTACCCAGCTGATGAAATATTTGGTGAAGGTGTTCATGTAGCTGGCTGTGTGTGTGTGTGTCTGTGTGCTTTTTGAAAGTATGTCTGTTCATCAGCTGACAGAGAAAGTGCTGATATGAAATTACAGATCCTTAATGGAAGCCGTCTTATCAGAGCAATACTTGTTCCAGTGGTCATTTCCTTGTTGACTTGTGAGGTTTGGGTGGCTGTGCCCTTGTTTTTTTGTCTGTGTGTGTTTTTAAGAGACAAACCCTGATACTGTCGGGCTCCTGACCTTAATCTTCTAGTCACTCCCAGTTTCTTTTCCTTCTCCATTTCCAGTTTAATGCCAGCGTGCTTCTATTGGCTCCCAGTCCTGTATCGCCTCATGGCCGGGTGCTTAGGCAAATGAATGAAAATCTGGGGATGCAAATTCAATGGAAAGTAGCATGTGTTTGTGTGTGCCATCTTTTATCTTTACCAGATCTGGTCTGGTTACACACACACACACACACACACACACACAGCTGACCAGAGCTGGGGGTGGGGGGAGAAGGAGGAAGGGAAGGCGTATTCAAAGGAGGGGAGAGGTGTGTAGCTGCTGAATTTTTCTATTCTTTTTGTTTGCTTGTTGTAAGTTTGCGTCTCCCTCAGGCTGTTGATGCAAACGTGGATATCGACTTAGTTACTTAGTTAAATCAGACAAGTACCAACTCAATGTTCTTGCTCTTTGTTTCTCTGAGACTTTTCCACTGCAGTGCACATTCAGCTTTTTCTCTTTTCCCACAATCCACACTTAGTATCACCAAAATGGATATATTTTTAAAAATGCCGCAGTATTTATGACCCTCCATAAAACCAGTTTTTCACACTCATGCAGCTGTTTGACATCAAAAGAAAAAAACACGGTGATGCCTTTATTTCCTTTTGTATGTCATTGTCTGTCAGCAGCTTTTGTGTCGACTTTGCAAAAATGTGCAGAAAAAAAGCCAATTTTCACATTTATCTGCAGCAGTGTGAACACCGCCTGAGCCTCTCTCTCCTGCTAACAGAGGAGAGGAAGGGCGGGAAGAGAGAGGTGTAGAAAACAGCTCGACTGCCAGCATTGTTCCACAATCACATCTTTCCGACTCAGCCGCTATCTCTGTTTCTGTCTCTCTGTATAATTTTCTGTATATTTTTTCCTCTCCAATAATATTGCTTCTATCCTCCACTATCTTCTATCTCGTGCCTTTGTGTAGTTTTCTTTTTCCTGTGCTGTTCACTCTCGCTCCTGCTGATTGCCTACAGTGGCAGGCCTGCACAGAGAAAGCATGGACACACACATGCATGCTGAGAAACAGGAACAGGGGAGGTGGTGGTGGTGGTGGTGGTGGTGGGGGGGGCGGCTTCCTGTCTGGTTGTAGACCTGTGTGTGTGTTTTTATGTGTGTGTGTCTGGCATGCATCCAGGTGGCAGAAGTGCTGGGGAAGGAGGGACAGAGGGGAGACTTTTAATGGTCACACAGGAGGCACCGCAGTAGATGAAAGAGGCTGTCATGCTGCAGAAGGCAACAGCAGGCTCCAGTTATTCCTGCTAGGAAGTTTCATTAAAAAGCATTTCTTTTAAACTCTGAGAAATTCTGTGTCAAATACCTTAAATGTGCACGTTACATATATATTTTTGAATTGCACCTACTATTTATATGATGCCTGCTGCACTGCTGCTCTACACAGGATGTCACTGCAGGAGGAGCTGTAAACTAACGCAGGACACATGAATGAAGAATAAAAATAGTCCCAGTTTGTGCCTCTTGTGTTATCATTCCATTCGATTCCCCTGTATCTGTTTTTCTTCAAAATAAATAGCAGGCGATGTTTGAGAAATCAACAATACACTTGCCACTGCTGAGAGGATGTCCACAATCCTCAAAGACTCCTATAAAAAGACGTCTTCATCAGATTTTTAACCTGCCAGGAATTACACACGTCCATGCTCTTCTTGTAAAACACAAGCAAAATATTAATTCATTATCAGGAAAAAGAGGTGCAACTTTGGAAATGGATGAAAAAAAGTTGTTTTACTAAATGCAGAATATTTTTTAATTCTGATAGTTAGAGGGTTTTTTGTGCCTCAAAGGCTCCGGTCAGAAGAACTTGCTACTTGTTACTTGTTGTTTTGCAGATAACGATTTTACAAGAAACATTATATTTCAGAAATATAATGTATTATTATAGATTAAACTACCCAGCATTATTTAAAGTTGTTAAAATAGCCCTTGACCAGCTACAACATTAAAATGTTGCTCATATACAGTTTATTATCTCTCTTTAATATGATAAATATGATAATACAACACTCTGGAAGAGGCCATTTTGCATAATAATGCTTGTAATGGAGCATTTCTTTTTTACTGAAATAAAGGTTTGGAATAGTTCTTCCAACACTAACAATGCTTGATGTTGCATGTAGTTTTGCAGCAGTTGGGCCTCTTCCACTTTTATTATGCAATACTCTTGGCCTCTGGGTCGTATACTCCAGAAAAGGGAATACATGTCTAAAAACAGTGGGTTTCACAATACGGGCTGGGTCTGCCTTGCTTCTGAAACTGAGATTGTTTAATCATAACATTTTACAAGCACATAATCAGCACGTCTTCTCACCATCAGACCTGTACATTTAAAATATGCATTTAAAATAATACAAAACCAGCAATACTAAAATGCAATATGAGGTATATTTACATTTTTTAGTACAAATGGAGCCAGAGAGTCTTTACGCAGAGACACAGATAAAGGCATGGAGTGCAAAGATTCAGAATGTATACATAGTAATATACCACTGTGTGACGATGAAGGATCTTAAAGATGAAAACTACACACAGAAGAGTGTTAGGCGGCGTTGATCTATTCCTGCCCCAGGTGAGATACTGCACTGTACTAAAAAGCCTTATTATAGTGTTTTTGGGTGGAGATGTGTACAACATATTGTTTTCACCTATAGGTCTCAAACAGTGGAAGGTAACTAATATGTGTCTACAGTGACATACGGTGTGAGTGGGTCTCAAATGTTTGGTGTGTTCACCTGTGTGGTGGACACCTGACACCTGGCAGAGAGGTCAAACCTGTTTCCACCACTCCTGTGTGTGTGTGTGTAAAAGTGTGTTTGGGTGAGAGCAGTGATGGTGGTGGTGATCAATTGCCTGAGGAGCTGAGGATGATGGGATTGCTTTGTTGTTTAAACAGGCTTTAGCTGTGGCCTATGTGTGTGTGTGAGTGTGTGCGCTGTTTGGTACAGTGATGTCGAAATGATCAACAAACTGACACACGTGACGGAAAAATAAAAGACACGTTACAGTTATTCCTACACCTGCTGCAGGGATATCCAGTTTTATGATGCTATTTTACAGAAGACCATTCATAAAAATCCAGAACTGAATCTTGAATTACGATGCTCAAGAATACAGAAAAATTGCAATCCTGTGTCATTTTATGGACATTTATTTGTCTTCTGGCTACAGTAAACATTGATAAACATATAAAATCATGCAGAAGGTTAGACAGAAAATACAAGAACAAGTCTGCTTGTGTGTGTGTGTGTGTGTGTGTGTGTGTGTGTGTGTGTGTGCATGCTTGTCTGCAGGCAAGGAATCCAATGACGAAAAAAACAGAGACCAAATGAGAGAGAGACAGAGAGAGACAGAGAAAGAGAGAGAGAGAGAGAGAGAGAGAGTGTGAATCTATTGTATTAAGTGTTAAGATGTGGCATCATCAGCTCGGCATACAGATTCCATCCGCTTCTCTCCTGCCTGCACAGCACGTTATATGTGTGCATTCCCAGTGTGTATATGTTGTGTTCAAAGTCAATGTGTGCAAACATTCAGAGAGTAATTTGTGGTCTATGGAGGATTTTTGTCCATGGCAACCTGCTGTTCTTACACAGCAACACCAGCAGGCGTCCTGAGGCTGTTTAAAGGAATCTGAACAGCCTTCCTGCCTGCTGTCTGTTACAGGAACATGCCAACAAGGAGGGGTCGAGCAGTGTCTGATGGACCCGTTTTCTAAATACGAATCTGGTGCTAAATCTGTTTTTCTTAAACTTGGACATATGTGCCTGTAAGCTTTGAAAAGGTCTTTTTGGTTCTTTTTTAATTAAGTCAAACTGAAATGTTGAATTCTCCTCCCTTTTTGTGTCAGGAAATGTAAGGTGTTCTGGCAATTTTGAGTTAAAAAGAATAAAGTCGCTCGTTGTCTTTCTATTCTTACGCCTGCAGACGGATTCCCTTTGGTGTCATGGTCAGCAGATTAACACATACATACAGCTAATCAAATGGCATAGTTAATCATTTGGCTTTAAGGTAGTGATTGCTTACAACTGAGTGAAGAGAAGATGAAATTATTTGGTTCACGATTGAGGAGCAGAGAAGATAAATGATAAGAAATCCCATTACAATCCCCCAGTTGAGGGTATTATGCTAACAAATCAACACTAATCAAACTATACTCAATCACATAACGCAAAAATGTCTAATCACCAATTGTTAAGCAATGTTTCAGATTAAACAGTGGTGCCAACAATCATGAAGGGCAGCATAGGGTGGAATCCAGTCCAGAGAGGACCAGGAATTTTCCTCAGGCCTCAGTGGGGAGCGAGTAGACTCAGGCAGCAAGTCCCTCCTCCTTCTGCACTTGGATGTTCTACAGCTGCAGTTTGAGTTTTTGCATCTCTCTTGTTGGTTAGGCTGAGATATGCCTTGTTGCAGGAGTAGTAGCAGGGTGATAGTGACAGTGAGTGGAAATATGCTGCAAATTCCTCTACATCTGTCACCCCTCCAGCGCCACTGTGTATTCGTTGGCGTCCTTGCATCAGCCGTGGCCCCTCAGCTTACCCCCGTATTCAGTGCGCCTGCCACTTTGTGAGTTTGAGAAACGTGTTGTCCTATTGTTACTCAGCACAATAGGCATGTCATAATGTGTTGTTCAGTCAGGACAATGGTCAATCGGCAGCTTTGATCATGTAGGATGTTCCCTTAATCAGTAGATGAGTACATCTGTGGTGTCATGGTCAGCAGATCAACACATACATCTAATCAAATGACATAGTTAATCATTTGGCTTTAAGGTAGTGAAAGCTTACGACTGAGTGAAGAGAAGAAGAAATCATTTGGTTCACGATTGAGGAGCAGAGAAGATGAATGATAAGAAATCCCATTACAATGGATACTGCAATTATTGGGTACTTTTCAAAAGAGAATAAAACCTTTTTTGGACACATTTGTGGGAAATCTCATCATCTTTTGGGGATTTGCAATTTGCACCAAGTAGATTTCTAAGTCAAAACAAATGTCAAGGATACAATACTGATTCATTTGCAAATAAATCGTTTTAATTTCAGTTTGATTTTATTCACAAATGTTATGCTTTAGTGGGTCACCTCCATAGTTTATGCCACCCAAAGCGCAGCCCAAGCGCTCCCTCTGACTGGCCAATGTGTGAGTCTGGCCCCTGCCTTTGTACAGAGTCTACAGACTGGATGGATTCACACTCACTCCAGCAGTGATGGTGGTCCTGTGTCTGGAAAATGCAAAGAATTAGGTGCTACATAACAATCTTGACAATGGCCTCTTCATTACCTCGTGCCTGCCCTAACTGACTGTCTCCAAAAGAATCCCATTATGTCACAACGGCAACATGGGACCACTGATGGGGACAGATGACATCCCAAGGTCACGACATAAACTTTGGTGCAAAACCCAGGAAACTTTTGCATGTTCTCTAATTGTTGAGGCTTCAGTGAAGTGTTGATTTTTCAGATATGTTTTATTTGCAAATGGAAAGTCTGGATGGGAAAGTTGTCGCCTCAGCCCCAAAGCTGATAGCCTTCAGAGATGGGTGTGGCATTGTGTAAACACAGGCTTTTTACACCCTCAGCTGTAAATGAACTCAAACAATTACGCTGCAACAATGGGAACAGCAAAGGAAACCTGAGAATAATTCAGCCAATGGTGTTCATGATAGCAGTGGAGTGAAGGAGCTGTGGGCATACGTCTAAATGTAGCAGACAATGTGTATAAACCAGCCTTAAAGCTCACAAATGAACTCATTATTTCTTGTTTAATATCAAAGAAGTTTTAATCATAATGAGATGGGAAAAGGAGTTGAATAAGAATATTACATGAAATGTCATTAAAGAAGTTCCAAAAACACAGAAAGCAGACTTTAATGTTCACCTTCCCCAACGGCTCCTCTCTCTTCTGTATTCTCCCCAATCCTCATGCCTTCCTCTTCTTGACAGTTCATCCCCTTTTATCTCTTTAATTTCCTCTCGTCTCCCTCCCTGTCTGACCTCTGCTTTCCTCCCTTTTCTTCTCTCCTCTTCTGTCTGTCCGCCATGCGGCCAAAACACACACTTTTAAACTTCCCCTCTCACTCCTAAAATGATTTTTTTATAGTCACTTTTTCCCGCCGAGCCATAAAAATCATGTCACAAATCCTCTCGTGTGTCATTGCTGCGCACGCGCTCACAAGCGCGCGCCTCGCAGACTATTAAATCCGAAACCACACCCAGCCCTAGCTCTCAAACGCCTCCCACGCGCGCTCACGATAGCCGGGACAGAGAACGTGTGTTTCTAACTTTTTTTTTTTTTTGTGGGGGGGTTTACCAGTAAGAGCTGCAGCTGCCGTTCAGTCACGTTTGGAGGCTCCTTTCTTGCAGTACTTTTTCAACTTTTTTTTATCCCTGAACTTCCCTCTTCACATCCTTCGCGGTCAACATCTGGAGCAGCTGTTTCCTTCCAGTCCAAACTCGGTGAGTAAACTTTGAGTTTGCATGTTGTTTGAATGCAGCACTGAACTCTCTATATGGGATTCATGCTCCATTCAAATCCAGTGTGGTCGTGAAATGTCTCTTTAATACACCAATAGCACTATTATGTTGACGAAGTGTGTTTGCGGTGTGTGTTCAGTTTCCCTTCTCATTTTCTGCTCTGGGAGATAGTAATTATGATAAAATATTCCTAAAATAATTCGTACCCTGTCTGGGTGTTTGTAGCCTACAATGTCTCTTTAAAAAATCCCTTATTTTGTTTGACACTTTATCAGTCGTTTTAAGGAGCACTTGCTGTCGTGTTTTTCCCCTGTGTGTATTTTTACACACATCATAACTCAGCTTCTGAGTGACTCCAAGTTTCAGACGCTGGAAATGAAAGGGGCGTTGTCAGCCACCAGTGTGTGTGTGTGTGTGTGTGTGTGTGTGTGTGTGAAATGTATCGAAGTGCAGTTGCGAGGGAAGATAAACTGTTCTTTTTTCAATGAACACAGGAAATATATGTGTGTGTGTGTGTGTGTGTGTGTGTGTGTGTGTGTGTGTGTGTGTCATAGGGACCAAAGTGTAGGCTATCTGCAGTCCTCATTAGACCTTCCACTGAACTTCCTTTGTATCTGTAAACCATATGGTAACACTAAATTCAGATGATATTTCTATGGAATTTCGCAGTTTCCTGTGACTTTATCGTGCAGTGCATTGAGATGAGTTTATTTCATTGCTGTTGCTTCCTTTCTTAAAGTTTACGAGAGGTTGTGTAGTTTTTTTCTTTTCTTTCTTTTTTTTTAGATTTGGAACGATTTGACGGATAATATGAATGTAAGTGTGTTATTGAACTGAACAGAAAATGATTATTACAGGTTTAAAATCTGTTCAGCTCGCGTGCAAGTGAATTCTTTGCATTTTAACACTGAATACCGTCGCCCTTGTCTTGCATTGAAGTTTTGATGAGGCACCTCATGACTGTTGCATCCTCCCCTCACGTGAGGGCGCCCTCTTGTGGTTGGAAACAGCAGCGGCTTTGACCAGGTTTTCCGCGGTTGGGGGAGATTTTTCAGACGAGGCTGCAGGAATGGAGACTCATTCCCATGCTTGAAATCCGACAGAGAATGCAGACCGAGGAAAGCCCTGACATTTTGACAAGGGTCTGATGATTAGATGTTACGTGAAAAGTGGAGGTTTCAAATCCAATCTGATGGAAAATCAGCCTCCTGTTGCACACAACACATGGAAAAAAGGCTGATAAACCCAGTCTTAATAATACCGCACACCATCTTCTCTTCTCCCCCAACTTTTAATTAAGTTTTATGAGCCTCACAGTCATCAAACACACAACAAATGTGTGAAGTAATGTATTAAGCAACCACGGAGGCATCTGAATGAATGAAAGTTGAGACGTGGAGCATGTAATGTGGTAGCTTTTTCCCACCTGCTTCCAGCTTTAAAGCGGGCACAGTCTTGTGACTGTTAACAGCCTGTCACTGAAGTTTGATCCATGCTTTGGCCAAATTCTCCTCAAGCAGAAGTGATTTCTCTCTCTGGAACAGCGTAGTTCTCTTTGGACGGTGCTGGACCGGCTCACTGTTTTGGATGTGATGTGACTCAAGGCCTGGAGGTTGAAAGGTGTTAATTTGAAAGTATGTCATGCAGGAGGAGGAGAGATGTGCGTGATATGTGATAGGAAGAGGATTAGTGGAGAGGGTCGGTGGGATGTTTTAAAAGGCGCTGACAGATGAAAACGATCAGGGAACAAGTGTGAAGTGAGTGATGGTAGAAAAGAAATAAATGGCCACAATGGCGGGACGAGTTGAGGTCTCCGTGTTACCGCTCTATCAGGTGTTCCCCAATCTCTCTCTGCCATGTGGGAGTCATTACTCAGCGCTGTCTCTTAAGGAATGTGTGTGAACTCCCCCTCCTCACACACACACACACACACACACACACACACACACACACACACACCTAAATGTTAGTGTCCAACATGAAAGGGATCCTGTGTCAGAGGGTCGTCTTTAAACCCAGCAGGACAATTGCGTGCATTTGTGTGTCTGTGTGTGCATTTGCCATTTCTTAAGGTTCCAGCTTCCTGAAGGAGGCACACACACACACACACACACACATACACACACACACACACACACACACACACACACACACACACACACACACACACACCATACTCCTTTGTAACAGCATAGGCTTCCACATGACAGTGTATTTCCTATGGATCCTCCATTCTCTCCTCATCATAGCTGCTAAAATATTTTATTTTAAGATGTAGGAAATGTGAAGTTACTAGGCTTGTGTTGCCAGTAATAAAACAGTCTCATGACCATAATTGAAAATGATGGTTGTACTGACAGTGTTGTTGTCAATTTGGACTCTCAAAGCATCATTTGATCATCCCAAACTCCACTTATAATTCAAATGTACTCCATGCTTCTCTTATTTAGAATCTACACAGTGAGAAATAAAGTGACTTAAAGTGCTGTATTATGGTGTGAATGTCCATCCAGTGGTTTCGGGAACTGTACTCGTCAGCTTTTCACCTTCAGCCAAACATTACATGCAGATTGTTTGTCTGCTAATTGCAAGCATGAGAGCGTGACACTGTTAAGTTCCTCGCACAGCTCAGCCTGTGTGAAAAGCTTAGACTGAATAAGCACAGTGTCGAGGTGAAGCTGACAAGACTGACGTGTTCTTAAATGCCACCGCGCTGAAGATAAACTCTTGGTTTTCTCCTCCAGATTCAGTCAAAGAAAGGCTGCATTTTCTGTGAAGGAGACAAATGAAGGACAGCCATGTTTGTGCAACATTTGGTCTAGTAATGTGGACTGTGTCAGATCCAGCCCCTTAACTGGGACACAACCAACATGGCTTGTCCTCTGGGGACACCCTCAGGCCAAACTGTCTAATTTGCCTCACTAATGGTAAATATGTGCAAATAGGAAAGTTGTCCCAGCATCTTTTATCCAGTTTTGTTTCAGTGTACATAAGCAGCCAGTTCCTGTCTGCAAAACGCCTCGTTACATTATCTAAATCCATAATGTGAAGGATTCTAGCTGTTTCAGTGGCCAATCTGGTTATATTTATGATTCTGTACTTGTACTTAGATGACATCATAGTCTCAAACAGTACGTCCTAAAACCAAACTGCGTGTGTGTGTGCACATTTGTGCCTGTCTGTGTGTGCATGTGTGCAGGTTTTTGTGTGCTCTTCCTGAACAAAGCTTTGTTTGGCCACTGGCGTCGCTCCAGGGAAGATGTGGCTTTTGTGTTTTTTCTAAAAATAAGGCTTATCTTGGCTGTTGTTGTTGTGTACACACGCACGCACACACACACACATGCACACACACACACAGTCTCACTAGGTTGTTCCCTTTACCCCACATTAATGCAATTTAGATACTGTCAGGCCATGCCTGAGCTGAGTCTACCAGAGCTTTCAACCGTCCCTCACAGTCATTGTCAGTGGATGTCGTTTGTTAAGTTTTTGTGAATATGGTTCAGTGTTAACATGTGACACACCTAAAATCTACACTGTAAAACAACTTGGACAGATTGGATACTTTTCTGAGTCTTTACTACAAATTGTAGCTTTTATAGAAAGAAATCTTCATTATTAACACAGATTTTATCTTATTTTAGGTTTGTTAAGTTAGATTTTCTAAATTCATTAGTTAATATTTGCTTATCCGGCTGTTCTGACCTTACAGCACAAATATGAAGTGAGACATCTGTTAAAAACATGTTAGTTTGAGCTGGTGCTATCATATATTAGGAGGATTAATGCAAAACAAAATAAGGCCCTGAAGGCTAAGTATCCCCTGGTAGTGAATCCCAACAACTATTCCAAAGTGAGGGTTTGGAGGCGGAAATGTTGCATATTGAATCTCAACTGTACGACCTCATCAGGGGCCCAAGGGCTCCACTGGAAGCCTTCTTGCCTTCCTCTCTTCCTCAATCAGTTTTTCCATGGCCAAAGACAGAAAGGGAGAGAGAGATACAGTGAAAGAGAGAGTGGGACAGTGAGAGAGACGGGGGAGTGAGATTCAGAGGCCCAGTTAAGTCTGTGGCTTTGTGTTTTATGAAAAGAGTAAAAAAAAAAAAAAAAAAAAAAAAGGACATTAAAAGTCAGCATTTTCCACCAGGCAAGGGAATCAGTCCACACACACACTTGCACTCTTGCACTGAGTCCCCCAGCCTCGTATTATAAGGCTGAGTGGAGAGGAGGAATGGCAGCATTTGTGCCTGTTTGTCAGTGTGTGTGTCAGGCGAGGTGGCTGCAGTCTGACAGAATCTGTCAACCTGTGTGATCACTCAAAACCGCTGTATTCTTCTCTTTATCACCTCCATCAAGGAGTTTTCGTTTCACCTTGTTTGTCTGTTTGTCAGTAGGATTACTGAAAAACTAGCGGCCCAGTTTTCATGAAACTTGTGTTAAAGGTGTAGCGTGGGTCATTGGGGTACATTCACAGGCACCAGTAATCCTCTGGGGTAGCCGACACATGTAGCTCCTCAAACTTCATACAGAAAACAGTCTTTATGGAGCAGTCGGGGTCAGTGGTGTCATAAGAGAACCAGTGCAATTGTAACATCACTTGTGGCTATGGAAATGCAAATATGTACATATCATTGCAACCAATTATACTCTTGCTCGCATCCAACTCTGAATCATCTACAATAAAGTCCACCAGAGTTATTAAGGAAAAATTTTGAACTTGAAGTTACGGCTCAGGAGTGCAAGCATGAGCTTAGAAGTACGTAATAAATGCAAGGCTGAGATCATGAGGCTTCAGCAAGGCACAACCATATTTTGACATAATCCTAATGGTCTCGGAAATATATCCAGGCATATAGTGATTGCGTTTGCAGATTTGAAGAGTGGACTAGTGGCCTTGGTGGAGGTCTGTGCTCTTTTTTTTGTCTCCATTTAGCCATGTACCAAGAGAAATGAATCACTTTCAAACAAAACATTGGATAACATGCTATAAGTAAAGTGATAGGGCATGTGGTATGATGCTGCATTTGTGGATGAGAAACTTAGTGTCTTTCCTTTATCTTAATAAAGTCAAAACCCTGTCATGGTCGGTACATGTTGAGTGGAGTTCATGCACCTAAAACCAGATATAAACCCACTTTTTATACCTCTATAAACATTAGCCTCACAGTGAAAAACAATAGCTTGCAGCCTCTATGTGTTTAAAGTGATGAATGATGAATACACAGTAGGACTGTCTCTAATCGAATGATAAAGCCTATTTGTCACTTGTTCTGCTGATTGACACTCCACAGCTGAGGGAGATACCCCTCAGTGTGTGCATCTGTCTGTTATGAGAGATAAGGCGTGAAGATCAGTGAAATATTAGTGTAATGCATACCAGACTAACAGGCTAATGTGTGTTGCATGTGTGTGGATATGTGCTGTGTGTGTGTTGTCTGCAGCTGTTGCCTGGTGTCAGACATGAGTATCAGCACTTTCACACTTTACTATCAGCACTGAGTGAAGCCACAACGTTCCCAAGGATCTCTGGAGAACGCGCGGCTCCACATTTAGGTTTACTACTGCAGAGGATTCCATGCATTATTCATTTTAAAAGGTTTATTATGATGCTGCTCGATAAAATCTAAGTAATGATCAAAGGAATGCTTCATCACATGCTCATACAAAGATTACTTTAATGTTTGTCACCTGACAATAGTAAATCAATGTAATTGTAGTTTTTGGATAATTACCCTTCTGATCATTGCTGTCGGGATAATCAGCGTCATAAATCATTTTGGAATACAAACACACACAAAAGGGGGCTTGAGTTTATGCCTGCAGCCTACAACCGTCTGAAATAACTTAAATCATCCAAACTGTGTCTGTCTGTCTCATTTTTTCTTTGTTTCTTTGCAGGCTAGATATGTGCGGTTTTGTGCTCTCTGTACATATGTGTGTATACATCTGTGTGTGTGTGTGTGTGTGTGTGTGTGTGTGTGCATGTGTGTGTGTGTGCATTTACGCTGATGTTTTTGTTTTTCTGTCTTCCCTCCATTTCTCTCCAATGGGGTTCTCTCTGTCTCCTCCCTCCCTCTTTCTCTCCTCCCTTTCCCTCTCCTCTCTCTTTACTGAGACAAGTAGGCAGCTGCAGACGGAATCAGATCCAGCTGTGTGTGTGTGTGTGTGTGTGTGTGTGTGTGTGTGTGTGTGTGTGTGTGTGTGTGTNTGTGTGTGTGTGTGTGTGTGTGTGTGTGTGTGTGTGTGTGTGTGTGTCTGGGAGATTATTTGCTGCTCCAGAGAATGTTCCTGCAGGTCAGATTGGACTCAAATACCAAAGACATGCTTTGTAATGGATGCAGTGAATTTAGCTGTTGGTTGCTCTCCTGGCTCTTTGTGCTTCATTTTCCTCTTCTCTCCACTATCATCGTTCTATAAGATCAAACGTGACGTCCCACCCTAAACACACAACTCTTACACAATTGTATAAATTGCCAATTTTCTGGGAATTTACAGGACTGTGAAGCTATAAAGGCCAGACCTCCTAAATGCTGCTGGCAGTCCTAAAAATAAGTTTGTGTCTCACATATCCACCCAGTGTGACCTGTCACTCACACACCACTATGTGTTCACACGCATCCTTTACAAAACAAGCTATAAGAGTAATGCGTGTTGGAAAATGTACAGTGACTGTAAATGCTTTGTATATGATTCATGCATTGTGGCGGCTTGCATGCAGAAAACACCTCAATGTATTTTTTTTTTTTATTCTAGCTTAGCGAGCTGCCACATACTATACTTTTGTGTATGACGTGTCATGTATAAAACATATGGAAAGCAACCTCACACTTTCTCACAGGGTTCAGGTGCAAATGAAAGTGTTTGTTGCCAGGTTATTGTCTCTCTAAGTTTCATACTCACAGAATTATGATCAGGAGCATTTGGCAAGAAAAACTGTTGCTGTTTACATTCCTGTCTAAACCCCAAACCCCATGTCTCATGAATCAAAGAGTATGGCTCACTTTTGATGTTTCCCCACCTCCGTTTAACTATTTACCCACTTGTTCCCCCTTCCCCCAACTCAGACAGGGAGGGCCTATCCTCTGGCACACCCCACAGCCACATGCTCGCACACAAAAATTGTGGCCTGCTTCCTGCCGGCGGGGAGAGGCTGTTTTTACTGTGACTCCATTTTGGCGGAGAGGGCTAATTCCTCTGCTGTCTGGCTGTGTGTGTGTGTGTATGTGTGTGCATGTGTGTGCCTGCGCTCGCATGTGCTTTTAAACATGTTTGTATCTCCCCTGAACTATTTGGTGGGAATTTAGGCAGTCCCTGAAATCAAACTCATGTGTGTATACAGTATGTGTGCACATATGTAATTTTATGTGCATTCTCCTCACAGGGTAGTTAGGCTGAGTTGGATGTTTATAGTGTACACAGAGAGTTGATTGCAAGCGTAGTGGTGTAGAGATGCAGTCTTAACTCTGGAGTTATATTAAGCAGTAAAACGGTCTTTGAAGCAATGCTGTTTAACCCCAAAAGGTTGGTACGCTGCACTAAAGGTAAATAAAACAGAGGCTGTAGATTATAAAAGTGTTAGAAAGAAGTATTTTCTCCATTTCAGTGTATGTCTTGTGTGATTATTTGAAGCTGCATGAATGTTAAGCAGAATGATGCTGACAAAGCATTTCACATGCGGAGCAAAACTCCCTCCTGCATAAAGAATCAAATGGGTTTCTGGATGTATTTGCTGTTTTTAATGGAATATTTCCTCTCGATACAAGTCCGAGTGGCATGTGAACAAAAACAAAGGAAAGCTACAAAAAAGCTACAAAGAACACAGGATATCCCTATGAAAAGAGTGACATTACCGTAGTAGATTATCAGAGTTCACAATCAAAATGAAGGCCTCAGTAGACGATCGTATCTTAAGCAGAGGCTCTCTCTTACACACACACACACAGGTCTGTTATGACTGTCAACAGTGTTGTTTGAAGCCACATTTATTTGTGTCATAATGCTACAAATGCCAAGGTCAAGCTACAAAAAAAACAAAGGAACAAGCTGACGTTTGACCCAATACCCTGGTTGCTAATACCTTTTTTCAGGGGTGGGACCTCTCGTACATCATTTTTAGTACCATGATGCTCAAGCATTCTGGGATGAAATGGTCTGCTAATGCTGCTATGCTAATATAGCATGTTAGATTATGGTCTGTCCTGACTGAGCAGAGCACAGACTGCCCATTTGAAGATGTAAACAGTTGACTCCTCGCTTCCATCAACAAGTCATTGTCAGGATTAAGGCCTTCAGTCACTGCAGAGTAAACACTGCACACCCACATACTGTAGGCATTCTCAAACACACACACACACACACACACACACACACACACACACACAGTTTGGCATACATATAGACACACTTCATCCTGCATCTCAGTAGCATTTTGTGTAATTTGAAGGGAGACCTTGAGACTGAAAATATTTCTCTGGCTGTTTCATTAACTCTGCATTTGTCACAGTTGTTTGGAATTGTTGCATTTTGGTAATTGGTTGCAGAAGTCTGAAGGCTGCCTATATGCTGCGTTTATCTCAGATATTCAGCAGAGCTTTTTTTTTAAACCAGTCAGGGCTGTGGGGGTCAGAGGTACTGCAGCAGAAATATTTACTTTAAAGTAATTTCAGAAAAGTCAAATTAGTAAATATGAATATCTGCAGTTTCTCATGAACATTACGAACATTTGAGGTTGCAGACAAGTGTGCCTGATGTATGCTGACATGCAAGGGGTTCATCTTTCATGTATTTGTGTGTGTTATTAAAGTATTACATTTATGTTGCTCCCGACAGATTCCTCTCCTGTGAAGGTCAGCCTGCAGACCATCCTGTGTGACGACCAGCATCAAGCAAACATCCAGCAGGACTGCAACCCACCAAAAGCTGAAACGTACCTCCTGCACATTGACAATCAGCCAGGAACAGCCGCTGACAGCTACTGAAGCAGCCTGTGGGATATTTAACCACCCTGAACAAACGGCAGCAACCAGCAGAGAAGTGAACCAGAGAGAAGGGCAGCCATGTTGGTCATCTTAGCCTTCATCATCCTCTTCCATCTGGCTGCAGCCATCCTCCTCTTTGTTGCAACCATTCACAATGTGAGTATAAACCAAAGATGGACACACAAGAGCATGACAGTATGGGGGGATTTAATCATTTTAACCACCTGTTGTCCCTCCCTGATGTAGGCGTGGTGGGTGGTGTCACCAGCCGGGCGCGATGTGATCTACACTGACCTGTGGTACTCGTGTAACGCCACCTGCTATCCTGTGGAGAACAGCCATACTGCTGATGCAGGTAACACAGTGTGTAACTATGCAGCCTATGTGTGTGTGGTCTAAGTTTATGTTTGTGTGTGTAACACCTCCTTTCTCTCTCTCATCAGCTTATCTGCAGGCCGTCCAGGCCACCATGATCCTGGCCACCATTTTATGTTGCGTCAGCTTCTTCGTCTTCATCCTCCAGCTCTTCAGGCTCCAACAGGGCGAGAGGTTCATTTTCACTGCTATCATCCAGCTATTGGCTTGTGAGTGACACACAAACTTTTCAATGCAGCTTTTGTGACTGTTGTTTTCACCCATCAGCCATTAGTGACTTGTTTCTGTCTGGTGTGTGCACAGCAGCCAGGGTCCTTATGAATGAACGATACTCCAGAGCAGTACTTAAATTGATGTTTTCATACTTGATACACATTTGTAGTTCAGGACTATGTTGAGTCCCAGCATTAGCCCAGTTTGGCATGTGGTACTGTGAAATCTTAAATCTCTGTCATGGGCTTCAAAGCAGTGTGAAGTAGGGGTGGTTTTGAGCTGTTTCAGAGAGTTAGATGAGAAGACTGATACCTAACTCATGTGTGTAAGGTAAATATGAAGCCAGAGCCAGCATGCAGTTAGCTTAGCTTAGCATTAAGACTAGAGATGGAGAGAAACAGCTTGTCTGGCTCTGTCAACTTGTTTACTTGTTTAGAGGTGCTGGGAGGTGGATTTTGTTACCTTTGGACAGAGCCAGCGTAGCTGCATCTCCAGTCTTTGTTCTAAGTTAAGCTAATCAGCTGTAGCGTTATATTTAATGGACAGATATGAGAGTAGTCTTGATCTTCTCATTCATCTTCCCACCCGAAAACAAATAAGTATCTCCCAAAATGTCAAACTATTCCTTAAAGTGGCACCAACTAGCTGCAGGAGACAACAGCGTTGAATATTTCATTTTAAATGACAGTGCTTCAACTATCAAGTGTAATTTCCTCCTCTCTCCTCCTTCTCCCAGCTCTATGTGTGATGATCGCAGCATCCATCTACACGGCTCAGAAAACGAGCTTTCACGTGGCCAGTCTTCAGAAGGGCTCCTACGGCTCCTCCTACATCCTGGCCTGGATCAGCTTCCCCATGACTCTCATCGGCGGCCTCATGTACCTGGTGCTCAGGAAGCGCAAATAGATGTGAAAGGCTCGACGCACAGGCATGCAGATATTTAAATATATAAATAGGAACACTTGGACACAACTGCATAAACTCAGCAAACACGCATGCACACATTCTTCTTTTTAACCCTTAGAGTTCATATTACCAGTGGAGGTGAGCACATACGCCACAAATCCACAATAATTCAAGTCTCAGGTTCAGAAAATCCACCAATAAAGCATTCAGCAAGACTCAAAAGCCTAAAAAGTCACACACACTTCTCCCTCCTGAAGGTACATTGTTCTCACTAAATGTGGCAAAGATGCAGCAGGACTCTCCAGACTCTCGGCGCGTTGAGTAGATGGGCTGCACTACACTCTTTTTGTGCCTCAGAAACACTGCTGACAGTTTATTGGATAGACCCACTGTGAGTTTATTTTTTGTTTCCATGCTTGACACCCTCTGAAATATGTCTCCAGAAACATTCAAGGTGACAAATACGCCGTGATTTACATTTGATCTGCCATGCCCAGTTTGAAAAGTGCAATCTGACTTTTACAAGATAGATAACTACACTGATTCATTTCATGAAGTTGAGGTCATATCTACTAAGTGCAAATACACCTGGCATGCACCTCGCTGCACCTGAGGCTCTTTGCTGCGTTTAGTGAGAAAATACCTCCACTCTCATCCTCCTGCTTTGCCACTTAGCAATTATACAGGACATGAGCAGTGTCCCAACATACTGATTTGTCTTCTATCCTGTTTTATTGTCTCCTGCTTCCTACCAACTCCCTTCACAGGAACCTGTCTGAAACATCTGATCATGAAGGATGAAAGATGAAGACAAATGGGGAGAGTTGTCTTACTGGGACGCAGCTCCCTGGACTTTCCAAAGGGTCCATACTTTTTTGTTGTGAATCTATAGTCAATGGAATTTTTTTTGTACATATTTGCAGTGTATGTATAGTTAAGGTAATTGTCCAAAAATTATTTCTGAGACTGAAATACTAAAATGATACATAAAAAAGAAAAAATAGAGGGTCTTATGTTAACCATAGAATACAGGTAGTGTAGTGAAGCAGTAGTTGAAGTATAATATGTAGGATTTTAACCCTGTTGTTTGTATTCTTGTGTTACTGACTTGTGTTTAATGGTAAAAGAGGAACCAATGATGTGCTGTGATGTTTGGGATTTCAAATGACAACATAGAAACATGCAAACTTGAAAGAAGAATGAACATTTCTTTGTTATTGTCATGCTTTCCTGTTCACAGCTTCACTGAGAAAAAGGCAAAAGCTATTTATTGTTTGAAACCACTATTGTGTATTTTGGCATCATGTAACTGAGGATGTATGAAGTAACTACGTCTTGCCATGTTCTCCCCTCCCTGGCTGGGCTGCTGTCTATTTGGTCCATTACTGAAACATCTCTAACACCCATATGCACATGTTATGCCTTTGTGCTCTGGCATTTAACAACAATAAATCTGTTGCTGTATTGTACCTGCCACCAATTCCCAGAATTACTTTTGTCTGCAGCCTTTGTAGAGCTATTGTTTGGTCCCACGTAGCACTGTGCAAACTGCCTTTCCTTCCTCTTTGTTGGTGTTGGTTTCAGGGGTGAAACAGTTAGGGGAGACCAGCTGGGTATTGACTTTGCAGCTGCTAGGACTTGAAACATTTCTAGGACACAAAAAATGCAAAAAAAGTAAAGGGTTGGGTTGTTTTGTGATAGGAATGTGTTCAAGATGGGCAACGTTTGGACCACAGAGCCTGGCAACTTATAATCTCACCAATTATGAGGATTCAGGGAAAAGACATGGAAGTGAAGAAGTTTGCTGTGCCATCTCAAGACGATACTTGAAAATGATCAAAACGACATACTGGAGGCTAAGATTGTGATGTTTATTGTTGTGAAGTTGTCATCTTAGGAGCCTCCTGTTTGCATGCAAGTTGTTGTCTTTCAGCCAATCCCTTTAACTTATATTGGGATGAAAAGTAAGTTATTGCAGCACAAAAAGCCAAAATATTATTATTTTTTGTTGTTGTTGCAAAATACTGTTTATTGTAGGTTTTATAAAGTTTGGATCTATATGAATTAGCTTTGGTGATTTTAAAACAGATCTAAATTTAGAGTAAACCTAGTACTTGAACTTAAGTTTAAACTGTCGCAGATATTCAACAGAAACCACAGCAAAGCTAAAAGTTTTTAAAGTGACTCTTCATTTGGAAAGTTTTTTTGTTTGTTTTTTTGTTTGTTTATGGTTGTGATAATTTTCCTCTAGTATGCTTTAAGTCTATGTAGATGTACTGTAGCTTAGCCAGTGTAGATCTATACAAATAACAACAGGACCATGGTAACAAATAGTCATACGAGTTGTTGAAGCCAAAATTGTATTTATGGGGATTTGTTTTTTAAACAGTTGTCGCAGTTGAAATATTTCAAATGCTTCATGAAGTATTAATTCCACACTAACTAAGAGTCTTGTGTTGCTTAATAGAGTCATGTTGAGATGGTCAATGTTTTAAGAAGTTAAACAAATTTCTTTTTCTGCATAGGATTCACCCAAACGTTTTATATGTATGGATTATATATTGGGAGTGTTTCTGCTTGTTACAGACTCCTTTGCTTTTACTATTTTAGGCATTTTAAATCCCAACATGCTATTTATTTTGACCTCTGTCGCAACATCCATGACTGTGAGATAATACTGTGCTTTCATGTATTCGCGTGTCATCAAACTAAAACGTTTGTCTACTATTGACACCCAGTGGACTGATAGAATATTACACAATATGTTGGTGATAGTTTTATAGCTGTAGGCTTCAAAATAGACCCTACAAGCTCCTGTCAAGCAGTCCTAAAACAAATGAATGAATCCTGCTTCTTTACTCTCAGAAGAACTGATTAGGAAAAAAGAAAAAAAGATTTTCATGGTGCTTATTCTTCCTGTTGCCCCCACCCATCTGATTTAGATCTCAATAAATGTATTTTACAATAAATAAATTTCCTTTGTGTGTGTGCCAAATCTGTCACTAAGTCCAGTTCTCATTGTGCACTGTTAGTGCCTGCTTGCCCTGAAAACATTACTATAACACCATCTTCTATGCTGCTTAAATTTTGAAAACTAAAACTATCTCACAAAACTGAACTGAAAATGTGCTTCTAAATTCATTCTCATTATCCTTTAGAAAAATCAAGACATTATCCTTGATCTATGAGCTTGTTTTATTTGTGTTTTTTATCATGTTACTGTTTTAACCTTGTGAAAGAAACCAGTAATGTGCTGAGACGATAAAATTAAAAACACAAAACATCTTGCATACACAATTAGAAATCCTGTAGCTGTTGTATTGTATTTTGAAGATTTGCATTTTTTTAAATTTTATTTTAAGCAGCCCTAGACAAAATTATGTCGTAAATATTGTGAAGATTATGCTTTTATTGTGAAGGAATCGACCAGGAAGTACTACGTACATAGTGTTCGCGTGCAGTATGAGTAAGTCTGGGATCAACCCCTGAAGAGCTCTACAGGGCAAAACAAGCAGGGCTTCATCAACCAAAACCCATTCTGTGGTTGCAGTTTAAGTGAGTATACTGAATGTCGAAGCTCCCTGATATCTAGCTACATCAGCGAGCGGACTAACGCTAGATATCTCTCGGCCAGGTAAAGGAATATTCTGCTAAACGCTTCAGCTAAAGGTTAGCTAGCTAGCACTCTTAGCAGTTAACTTGTTGCTCTGCCAAAACAAAGAAGTTATTTCGCTACTGACGCTCCTAATTATTGCACTTCACAAGCCGTCATCAAAACACAAGCTAGCCAAGAGTGAACGAATTTGCAGTTAAGTAGCTAGCCTGTGAAAGATAATTGTTCATTACCATCGTGAATATGTGTCAGAAATAACTTACAAGGTCAGCTAACAAAAACTGAAATGACGCATTGTGTCAGATCTCATTAACACAGACACGGGTGAGGTCAGTGTTTACTCTTTACAGGGGTATGTTGCAAAACTGTCCTAAAAGTAAGGAGACAGTCTTCCAAAACAGTATACCACCAGCCTTACATTTGCACTACAACTTGCTCTTCTTCTGAATTTGTACATTATTCTGTGTTTCTTGTTTTTGTTGGCAGAGCAGTTGGCAACATTTCGAAGAAGTTAAGGACTTCACTGCAGCACAGACGAAGCCTGGCTAAGAGGCATATAATAGAAAACAGGTAGGACAAACAGCTAATACACCATCATATCACAGCTGCCCTTTAAAGCCTCTTGATTGATTCCTGTATCACAGCAGCGTCTTGTATGATGCATGGGGGAAGGTGACCTGTTGCTTTACTTCACATGTTAGCTCTGAACTGTCTTTGGAAGTCAAGCTTGTGGTCGGTTTCTGGCCTTTTTGGGATGTGTTCTGTGATCCACATGTTGTGTGTGTCAAAAAGGCTAAAACTCAAAGCAGTTTACTAAACAGTTTGCTTCACTGTGTTTCGGCTGTCATTAAAACCTTGCAACACAGCCTTAAAGCTCCAGTTGGCAACTTGTATAAAAGTAATTTTTTTTTGTCATATTTGCTAAAACTGTCTATGCCTAAAACCTACGCCCAGACAGAAGTAGCTACATGAGACACGTAATCTGTGGGAAGAAAACACGACTCCATTGGTCCCACCTACTGCTCCTACTGCGATTTGCAAGAATCCACCACGACCGAGACAAATCAACCAATCAGAGGCAGAGGAGCATCTGACGAGTGTCTGACATCTGTCAGTCACTACTCACACTCCCTGCGAACCGCCCCCTCCCTCCGCTCGTGCTGCCGACTGCCGATCAGTCAAACAGCGCTGTGAGTGGCAAAAGAAGATTAAGACAAACAAGCAAAAAAGAAAGAACTCGACCGAGCCCCAGATAAAACAAGGGTAAATATCGGAGTAGCTTATCAGAGGTGGCGGGAGCTACGTTACCTGAAAGGGTGTTCGGGGTTGGCTACGTTTCTGCTTGACAGGTAATTACCCCTGCTATATGTCTCTTTGTTTTGATTTTCGGGGGGAATAACCATAAAGCTAATACTGTAATTGTCACAGTAACACTCCACAGCGCATAAGGTATGTTAGTGACTGTGATGTAGCCCTTGGGCAGAGTTAGCTTGTTTCCGATGCTATGGCTAATGTTACTGGTTGCCTTGTTTTGTTAGAAAACGGCAGAAAATACCTTTATAAAGTGACCAGGCAGTCTCAGTTTTCCATACAATGAGACATACCATTTGTTAGGTAATTCAGCGCCGTTTTTCTGTATCAGTATCGGATCGGTATCGGTCAATTACTAAACTTCAGTTATCGGTACCGGAGGTGAAAAAAGCGGATCGGTGCATCCCTCGCTTGGAGGCAGGGCATGAGTGCAGCGGAGGGGGAGGGGGAGTGACGCGAAACTTGTGCTGGTTCAGTTTTTCAGGCTAAGTCTGCTCTCCTCTCGATCTTACCAACTGGAGCTTTGATGTGGTGATTACATTCTGTACATAACTTATTCCTTTCTGTAAAAGTATCTTTCCATTTTAAAGGTTAGTTTGGCCATTATATTGCTGAACCAAGAATGTAAAAATGTATGAGTCAAACAAAACTAATAGTAGCTGCTGTTTTCTGGCAGGTTTCTGCTAACTGTAACCAGTGGTGGATTAATGACAGCATCAGCCCCCTCCCTCAACATTCCCTGACCATCTCCCACACCACAAAACGTTTGCATCCAGCGTTTGTCTTGACAGTACACTACAGGTTCAGTGAAATATGGCAGAAGCTCATCAAAGACATGGTTGCACAGCTCAAAAGAAAGCACACCCCTCCACCAAACCCAAGAAAGGCAAACATTTGTCTCAGAAGCTTACACACAGATCCAGGGACAGAACTCGAGTGGTCATTGGATCGGCATTTGAAAGGTGGCGTGCACTAAAAGAGGAAAATGGATTGAGATCCGATGCAGAAGTGGCCCTGTGTCTTCTGGATGCGTGAGTAAACCTCCAGCAGCTTCATGATTGCAAAGCAGCTTCATAAATGTTTGCAGCCTGCCAGTTTAATTTACTACTGTTTTTCAGAATGAGCGGAGTGCTTGGCCTCCGACATTACTTCTTGCAGCTTTTTTAAGAACCTCTCACCCAAATTACATCACCCTCTACGCTGACCTTCCTTGGGTCCTCAGCAAATAATACACCTACCAAGTGTATACCGGTTGAATGACTGTTGAGAAATTGAAGAAGAGACAGATTCTTTCCATTTTAGATGCAAAGATTCAGTGGCTTACAGTTTGACCATTAATACAACCTGCATGCTTAGAGCTGCTTCTGTCTGTGCTGCTTCAGCATGTCTTGTTGCTAATTTTGTTACTCGCTGGACCAGTCAAGCAAATGGTTTTGGTGTGTGGATAGTGTGACTCTCTAAAAGTGTTTTGTTGTTCTAGTGGAGGTCTTCGCTGGCAGTGGAAAAAGTGGCCGGCTTCATAAATTTCAAGTTGTGGAGGATTGTGCCCGTCTGCACCTTCCCCTGGTCAGTAAAGAACCAGTTAACTGGCGATAAACTGTAAATAACAACAAATAGAAATTGTATTGCATTGTTCTGCTGCCAAAAGGCTACGTGTGCAGCTCTCTGTCTCAGTGTATCCCTGAATACTTTGGATTCCTCCATAAGCCATGAGTAATGAATGTGCATTTTGCTAAAGATAGCTTGATGCATAAAGAGTCAACTCTTCTCCATGGCCGCTGCGATAAATTCCGCTTTGTGCAAGCCACAAAACTTATAAGTGTTGAGGGGAATCTGTAGGACTCACATTTGCGCTTCTGATGTGAGTTATAAACCTCGTACCTGCATTTTTTCCCCAAATGTCTTGAAGGGAGCTTAATAACTTGCTTGATAGTTGTTTTAGAGATGAAACATCGTAGCAAGAAGCGAGGCTCAGCGTGCTCAGTGAGCAGAAGTGTGGAAAGAGCGGCACAGGAGAATTCAAAATGTACTCTGTTATGATAACAGAGCTCATTTTGCTCCAATTGTTGAACCAGGGGAAGGTTGTCATTCTTTTTGTTTGCCACTGCTGTTGCTGTTTATTATTCCTCTTGGCACTCAGCCGCTTGTACAACTTAATGATGCAATCTATTATGTGATGCTTCTGTGAGTGTTTATCAGGATTGAAATGCTCATACTGTACACTTTGCTCTCTGGCACTTTGATGATGAATCTGTGTTCTCTTGCATGTTATGCTGCAGCGACTGCTTGTGTTATCACACTACATGTTGTTATTTCTCTTTACAGCCGGTTGCACAAAATATGCTTAGTATTTATATGATATTTCAGGATATATCTATTATGTATTGTATCTTTGTGCTCAGTGTTTTTGGCCAGCTACAGCTACTGCAGTAAAAGTCCCCATTTATTTTGAACCAGCCATTGCACACCCAGTGTGATACTAGTGGACTTATATGTGTTGCACCTTGTGTTTTGGGCTTGAGTATGACTATGATCAGAATGTAATCTACAACACAAGTAATGTGGAATTTAAGGGGATTTTACTTCTAGACATTAAGTGCTGTTACACCCCAATCATCCCGTATTCTTGCATAGAAGAATAGACAGAGTTTTGTGGGGCTTGTTTTAGAGATGACCCTAGAGAAGTGAGAGGATGGGCTGCTTTGGGTGTTAATCTTAACATATTTATCTTTTATGTTGCCAGATAGGACAGATTTAAGTGTTTTCATGCAAAGCGATGTATTGTTCTTGCTTTGTTGAGTGTGACATATGTCTAAGAATTACAGTCAACGTACCAAGGTAAAAGCAGGCGAGATTTCCTTCAACATTATCAACTGTAAACCAAGTGGATTTTGTCTGTCTGTCTGTATTTGTGTGTTTGTTTGTGTGTATATATGAAGAATGAAGAGGCTGCCCTCCAGCTCAGTTTCCTCTGGAGCCAGTGATAAAAAGATTAAATTCTCCCAATCTGAAGTAAGAGACAGTATTGTGCGATTAATTAATGTATGCTTTTTTTAGTGCATGATTACATGTGCAAATACACGTACTGTATCGTAACTATCATCTGCAGTTAATTAATGTAGGTTTCCATTTGTGTGTGTGTGTGTGTGTGTGTGTGTGTGTGTGTGTGTGTGTGTGTGTGTGTGTGTGTGTGTGTGTGTGTGTGTGTCCACAGGTGCAGACTCTGATTAAGCGGGAAGTTCGCAGTGCAGTGAAAAAGAGTGAAACCAAGCTGAAGGGTTTAATAGAAACTATTCAACAGCTGGATCATGGAGTGGACTATGACAGCTCCATCCAGAAATTGGAGGTCGGTGAAAGTCGTGGTACACATCTTTAACTGACTGACTGCGTGTGTGCTGTTGTTCTGTACCAAAACGAAAAACGTGCTCGCTATCTTGTTCTCAGTTCTTCTTAAAGTCTGCTTGGACTTGACAGCGCTTTGACTACACACACATGGAGCGGAGAAGAGCAGAGACTGGTGAAGTGAAGTGTGTTCGAGCCTGATTACAAACAGGGCTGGTAGTGAACTGCACGCTGACATGCTGACAGATTCTGTGTTTTTGTGGTTTTAGCTGAGCTGATGTTGTGTTACCCTCATTGTTCTCCGTGAAGTTTGCTGGAAGTGATGTAATGTGGCTGCGGTGCATTTTGTGTGAGTGAGCACTGCTCCGGACTCCGGTAAAAAAATATCCTTTTAAATGCTCCATAGCTTGTCAGCAGCTGATCATGTGATCAATTGAGAGGTAACTTGGCCTTGTGTGCTTTGATTAATATGACATGCAGTTAACACGCCATTTATTGATTTTGGAATCATTGTTGTGGTGATGAGGGGTGACCAGACACACAACTAATTTTGTTTAATACTTAATTTTTTCTCTCTCTGCTATAAAAAGTGATTTCCTTTTGTATATATGTATGTCAGACATTCGCACCGTCTTTGTTTTTTCCTTTAGTTCCCCTCCTTTCGTCACTTACTTATGTAAGATCAGTCTCTTGCCTTTTTGTTTCTTTCCCTGCCTTCCACCCTTTCTGAATTGGACAGCTGCTGGTAAATCTTTTAAGCATCCATTCCTCTGCTGTCTAGCATCATTTATTGTTCATTGCTCTTCCTCAGTTTCTCCCCATCAGATTAAATCCACTTGAATTGTACTCGGATGCTTACTGTCTCAACATTCACCCTCAAACCAAAAGAATCAAACATGACTGTATTGTGCGTGCGTGTCTTAAAGAAAAAATACCTTAAACCCTATAAATATTTACAGAATCTTCCTCTCTTCCTCAGGCTCGAATTAACACGCTGACCCATAGAGCAGATGCAGCGCTTGCCTACATGACAAAGAAAGAGGTTTGAACACACATACTGTACATGCGAATGCACATGAATTGCATATGGGCTGACATCCAGCTTCATATCAGATTTATAAGCACAAAGGTTTGCCTTTCAGGGCCCTCTAACATCTCCTGCGAATGAAGACATCATCAGGTATGTAATTGTGAATGTGAATATGTGAATTTGCGCCCTGGATTTATTTGCATTTAATCCGTTTTTGAGATAATTTGATTTGTTGTCCGACTCTGCAGGCCAGACTGTAAGGAAAAAGCCATGGAAACCGTGTCACAGAGTAAGAGCACAGGGAGCATGTGTGCACTAATGAGTATTTGCATCCGTGGGTTGATTAAGTATTTATTGTACGCCATTTTACTTTCTGTAGACAAGAAGAGCACGGAGTGCATGGACAAGAGTGGAGAGCTCTTTCAAATGATGGTAAGTATGTAGTCATTCATTCTGTGTTTCCATGATTTGAAGTAATATCCAATTGTCAGCTTCTATGAAAGGCCTTGAAATAATGGGTTGAATACGAATACTAAGTTGTTTGGTCCTTTCTGTCCAGGAAACCACTAAAAAGGCGCTGAAGAAGTTGAGTGCTGATAATAAAGGTAAGACGGTTTTTATGTACAGGCAGATGTTTGAATAGCTCTTGTGAAATGTCGATTCAATGCAGCTTCTGGTGACATTATTTCACCGTGCAGTAAGAAAAACTGACATGATAAGCTGTTATAATTAAATAATGTAAGTCAGTGAGTGAACACATAATATCCTTTTTCTCTTCTGTTCCCTGTCCCTTCCCCTCTTACTTGTCATTGTACGTAATCTGTGCTAAGCTTTGACAGCTGCCATAGCAGATTTAAGTGAGGAGCTGCCTCTTCCTCACTCTCCTGAGTGTAAGGTAGGAAGCTTCCTTATTTGATATATCATTTTCAGAACATACCGAGCATAAGTATGTTGTATTTAACTCATGACAAGACACTCAAACAAGTGGAAAAAATCACTTATTTTCCATAAAATCCTACATCATCCACCTTTCTGAGTTTATTCTCATTGTTTCTGTTTATTTTGTGTCTTGCCTTCAGGGACTTGTTAGGGTCATAAAGAAAGAGCAGGAACATCTGCAGGAGAAAGAAAACAACGCTGAGGAGTCCATGCAGTTTGAGGAGCCAGACGCTGAGAGGGTGAAAGCAGAATGTCTCTCTCCTGGCCACAGAAACAGTCCCGAGCGCACACACTCAGAGGAAGCAATACACACACTGAAAAGAGAAAAACATACTGAGGAGTCCATGCAGTTGGAGGAGCCAAAGGCCAAGAAGGTGACAGCAGTGCGTCTCTCTCCTGGCCATAGAAATGGTACCGAAGACTCAGACAAGGTAACACACGACACTCATGCTTACCCACAATAGTAATCACATGACTGTCTGCTACTCACAGTCACCTCCACTGCCTCCCTCTTTTCTAATCCCAAGGCCAAGCTCTTGTATCCTCCTCTTCCACCCACCGCCTTCCCCTCCATCCTCAACTCGGAAGCGGCCTCCTACAACATCCCTCAGAGACCGGAAGTACATCTGGCTCTCATCAGGAAACCCGCCAGCCTCTCTGTGCTCTGGAATGTAGCTGAGAAAGACCCTGCAGCGCCACCTATGGATAGTTACAGGTGAGAAGCAGTGTGTTGAGCAGCCAGGTTTCAGCTGCGTAACACACTTTTACCATTTAAGGCGCTGCTTCCCCCAAAGTCATTTCAAAACTGCCTACACTCTATTTGTCCCATTAACTGGATTTAGAAGTTCAGTATTCAGCAAATGCACTATCAGCGTTGATCCTCGCTGTGACAGCAACAGTCCAACACCCTGATGTATTCAGTTTAGCATCATATATGGCAAAGAAGAGTCCGGCCATTTGAGAACAGGTGGCACTTCCATGATTTTAGATGCTGGTATTATCCAAAGTCCAAATGCTGTTACCAGGTGAGACATGGAGACAGCATGTGGCACGTCTGAATTTGAGCTACATGTTGACATCATCGCCCACCTGAGAGCAGCCGCTCTTAACGGGCTTGATTACAGGAGCGATGTCTTTTCAGTTTACAGTTATTCCATCATACTGCTCTTGTCAACACATGGCCACCAGATGGAAGCAGAGCTCAGTCAGTGGTCTTCTCAGCAGCTCTTCTTGCCCTTTTCTCCTGTTTAACACATTCCTCTTCTTCTTCTCTCTCCCCGCTGCAGTGTCTACATGACCATGGAAAAGGTCAGGGGCAGCGGCGTCTTCCCAAATTGGTATACCCTTGGTGATGTGAAGGCCATCCCTCTTCCCATATGTGTGACGGTCAGCAAGTACAAGCCTGGCCACAAGGTGTGTGTCGCTGTGGTGGGCAAAGACAAGTTTGGCCGGTACGGACCCTACAGTAAAGTCGTAACCGCCGTCATACCTGACTAGATGAGTGTCTGGGTTCAAGGGAAGACACAAGCAGCTACTGTCCAGTGGGATTTTCTCACTGGATTGCAAACCAGTATTTTTAAGTGTCTTAAGGTCAATAACCTAGTGAATATCAGGAGGAAGCAGATTTTTTTGGTTGTTTTTGGGAGCAATGTTAAACAGACACACTTGCGTGAATTGAAAGGGAATGGGATGGCACCCAGATGTGCCCCTCGTGGTGCCCTTCAGCCATGATGACGGTTCCAGTGCAACAGTGACATTGTGTACAGAGTTTCTAATTGCCACGTGTCTTGGAAGAGTTCAGGAAGAACTTCCAGTCACATGTTATCTTTGTTTATGGGCCCTATTTTCTTATGTCTATGTGTCTAAGTGACTGATGGGCACAACATTTTTTTGAAATTGGTCCAGTGTTGAGTGTGACAGCTCTGGAGCTGTAAAAGAAGGCTGCAATTTAATCCCTCTGGGTGTTTGCACACCTTCAATGTTCGTCCACTAAAAATGTTGTTTGTCATCATTTCACTTTGGGGGAGGGGAGTGACTTAAACATTTTATTAATGTAAACCTAATGTCGAAATTTTTTTAAGTGTTAATAAAGTTGACAGTATTAAATAAATCAAGGATGCCTCACCTTTCAGGAAGAATTCGCTCTTTGAGTACTAAAATACAAGTGGAACGCTATCTGACCTTTGTGTAGTGCATGTGCAAACGTCCCGAATCTCAGCCTGAAGAGGAATCATCACGGCCATACTTCAGCAGATGCGCAACACTGACTGGCTTCAACGACAAAACATGAGTTTTGACTTAAGAGCTACACAAGCCAAGCGTAAATATACTGTGCTGCCAAGACATCAAACACAAATCCAAGAACACATGTAAAGGTGAGTGTATTCATTTTGACTTTGCTAGCCAATTTGGCAAGTTTAGATAAGGAAGCGACATTGACTTAAAGCAGTTCATGACATTATCAGTTTAATAATTTAAAGTAGCTTGAACTACTTTTGCTAAGTGGCTTTAGCTGACCAAACTAGACTTCTCCCAAGGTTAGCTTTGCTGTAGTTCAACATCTTCCGGTGTGAAGTATTTGGTCGCTTGCAAAGGTATGCTGTCAGAGCAGCTTCCCCAACAGAGACTCCTGTTGTGCTCCAGATGTTTCCTTTTCCTGTTCGATGGTGCTCTGCTTTCTTGCCAGCTGGCAGCAGTCAGGTCTCTCTGTCTCTCTCTGTCTCTGCCTGGAAGCCTTACATTCAGTATGTGTAAGTGAAGAAGACAGGACACAATCCTCACCAGTCACAACAGAGGCTTGGCAAACTCAGTCAAAACTGGGCAGACTTGTGAACCTGACTGCAGACCTGGCTGGACCTTAAAGGAGCAGTTCACAAAAATCACACACAAAACAGTTAACCACTCACACATAATGGCATTTAGCAAAATATCTGCCAGTTTCACAAGGCGTAAAATTAAGAAGTTATTTCACGTAGATTTATTTCTCATTATTTCTGCATGCTATATCTATTTTTAGTTTTATGTGTGTTATTTATTTCTCTATATTTTATCCTTAAATTATTTCTTGGAAGTCAGGTTTGGTCCTCCACAGTTTTGGAGCGCATCCGTTGAACGTCTGAGCTGGCTGAGTTACCTGTGCTATTGGCAGAAATTGACCTGAAATGGTCTCAGAACTGCTGTGACCCTGAACTGGATAAGCAGGTGTAGTAAAAACAGAAAAGGAGTACAGGAAAGTTTCAAATGTAGTACAACACTTTTGTTCAATTGATATCCAGACTAGAAGATCCAGTGAAGAACATCCACAGATGGTGAGCCTCCCAGCTTGATCATTATTGTTATGTGAGTCCTTAGTATTGGGTAAGTATTTTGAATGATGAATATGAGATGCGCTTAAATTTCCACTCACCAGTCAGTCGCTGGTTGGTCTCATGGCAGGTTTTGATCTGATCCTCTGAAGCTAACCAGCTGGAGCATCTCGGCCCTGCAGCATAGGTTACCATGATGTTATACCCCAGTAAAAAAAGTGAGGCAGCTCTTTGATAAGACCTGAGTTGAGTCCAAAGCTAGCTGGCTAACCCACTAATCACCCTCGGTGGTACAGGCTTCCTGACTTGAACTGACCCACATAACTGTGGAGAAAACTCAGCAGTAAGACGATACACAATAACTAATGTAAGCACCAAACAAAACCCAAACTTTGAAGCACTACTGGGATGACTAAGCACACGTTTATCCTGGTTTGAAAGACTCAGTTTTTTGTTTTCCCTCCTTTGCAAATATGATGCAAAACTTTAATTTACAGTTGACTGAATTTACTTGTGTTGAGTTGGAAGTTCAATCAATGCTTAGCTTCTCCTGAACTTACCCAGAGGTAACATTTGTCTTGCCTTCATTACCTTTTGCAGTACATGTGCGGTACAGAATATAATGCATGTATAGTTGGCACGATTTGTAACCATTGAGGCTCATAGGTTTCAAAGAAGGTCTGCTTTCATGCTGTTGGTCAGGCATGGTTTGATATTATGCTGTCTATGAAAGAGTGGGAGTGCAGCTGTAAAGGGAGTCATTAGACCCAAACTGAATGCCTGCTCTCAGCATCAGCAATAGTCTGCGCGTATGTGTGTCTGTGTGTGTGTGTCTCCCCTCGACCAGTAGGACCCAGTGGGGAAGCAGAGCAGAGTGATGGGCCTCCCAAGACCACTTAAAAACACACACCCAAATTGGCACTGACACACACATACAGTACGTGCACACACAGTGGCCTAATTAGAGCTGACAGCAGAGGAGAGAGAGCTTATGAAAAGAGGGCGAGGAAAAGGGGGGAAGGAGATGGTGCAGAGCAGCCCGACAGAGAAAGCAGAGGTGGAGCAGAGAGAGTGATTAGGGAGCAAATGCCTTCCTTAAAGTTTAAAGTGAAGTGTTGGCAGAATGGTGACCTGCTTCTTCACTCCCTTCCCTCCTGTAAAATGGATGATGTGTGTGGAATATTACCCCATTCATAAAGTTTTTGTGAGCCTTTGCATTTCCCATGTATAGGTTTGCTCTTTTAAACTCTTGAAGTTTATGGTATGGTTTTAAGTCATACACCAACCATTGTCTATGAAAATGAATGACCTCCAATGTCTGCTATATAATGATTCAAAGTCTCTGATTGCTTCACAGAAGGATCAGAGGCAGCATTGTTGATGTCAGACAGGTGCTCAGAAAAGTGTAAAGAGACTACGTAGAGGATCAGTTTGAGTAACAGATCCCTGAACTTGAAGGCTTCTTGGACTCCAAAACTCTCAACCAGTGGTTAATGATACTCTGACATATGATTTTGTGACTGTGGACAATTAGCATTGTGTCGATTGCTGCTAACAGTTGTGCTGCTGTACTGGCTCCATTCAAATTGACTGATGACTACAGGGCTGCTGTTGGTCAAATTGTAGCCTTATTGTTTGGACTGGCAGTGATTGAATGGTGGTACTGGTGAAATGATTTCTTGCACTTTGCAAAGTACATTGTAATGGACCTTGCGTTGTACGTTCAGCCACCACCTAAGACATTTTATATGTTTATGGCTAAATTGTGTTAGGCAGGGAAAAAATGTTTTGTTGGAGCAGCTAATATTAGCATTAGCTTTTAGAGAAGTTGTCACTTTCTTCGCCACATGATGAACAGTCGGCATTTTAGATCACGACGCACAAAAAAATCTCTGTACGTGAGTCAATTATTTACACAGATCAGTCGTAGGAGGTAAGGGTAGACTGAAAATGGTATGCCTCACTCCTGTACATGGTGAATTGTTTACACTTTAGTGGCTACAAATTGTTTTTGCAAATGACTTTCAAATGATTCAGTGATCCATTTCCATATCATTTATAAAGGGCGAGGCACCCTGATAAAAGTAGTGCACACAATAAATGATACCTGATTTGAAATGGTTCTATGCTGAGTAGTTTCACATGACCTCTACCGATGATTAATCAATTTGCAATGACCATTTTGAAACTTCTAAAACAGTTGGCTGTCCTGGTGAAACTTTATGGGACTTATTTGATATCCACTGTAGTTTAATGTTGTAAAACCATCATTCATGAAAAAATCCAACGGGGACAAAATACTTTTTATAGGCAGTCGTAAATTCATGATCTGATGATGACATGATATTTCCTTCTGCCTCCATTAAAATTCAGGTCAGTGGAACGAAAGTAAAAGTACACATGAAGCAACAGTAGAGTTAAAACTATACTGCAGATGTGCCAAGATCCTCAACCTGAAACTAAAAGGCATGATGTTTGTATCATCTGCCATTTAAGCCTTGTAAAATAATATGTTAATTCAGGCTAATTATTAACAAAGGAGAGCTGCCAACTGTGTGGCTTTAATGTGCGATGAGTGTGCATGGCAGACAATGGGATAACCTGAAATAAGTTTTCACACAGAAAAACACATACACAGGCTGAATGGACTTGGAGGCTGTACTAAAAATAGCAGGAAGTCTGTTTTTCCTCTGACGAAAGTGGGGTTAGGGTCTTCACACTGTGCAGTGTTCCATTCTGATAAAGACAGACTTTGTATGACTAAATAGAAAAAAACATACAAAAAATTTCTATGAAGCGATGGGCAATGGCTATGTTTTTTCTCTCTCTTTTCTCTTCACCATCTGCTACACACACACACACTCTCAGCTGGGTCCACCCACCAAATTCTCTTCCGGTGTATCATAAAATGAGTGTTTCTCCGTATCGTTCACAAGTTGATACACCCACAGGCATATAATAATGCAACACTGCCTTTCCTGCTGCAGCTTACCACCTGAAGGTAAAAGAACACATTTGAATTCATCCGTGCCTGTTTGTGTTTGTGTGTGTGTGTGTGTGTTGTGTGTGAGTGAAAATAGATGTTTAAACATATAACTGTAACAAAACTACTGCATCACATTAATGACCCAGCATATATTCAATATTTGAATAATGAAATCAATGTAAAATGCAAGATAGAAGCAGGTCAAAAAAGAAAGTTTGGCTGGTCTAAGGACAGGATATTTGTTGTGGGGCATGTTTACATTTAGATACTTTCCAAACGACGGATATGCAGAGCTAACCCTGAGGAAATAACACCATGGGGAGCCAATGCTCGACACTCAGGAGGGATAAATTAAAAGAAGAGGAATATTACAAACCTGTCCAAAGGACAGATGAGGTTTCCACCACAGTGGGAAGTGGAGAGAAGTCTCCTCCCCTTCAAGGAAGGCCAACTTTGCATGAAGAAGGGGGAGCCGTGAAGGACAAAACAGAGGAGGGGACTTCAAGGAGACAAGAAGAAGACGATACTGCCTCTGTAAAACTGGGATGCAGTGACACTGTGGTTGTGCTTAACCCCACAAGGTGAACTTACATCATTTCTGCATTGACACTAAAACAGTGTGACCAAACTGTTAAATCTGTAAATCATAGCTGTTTTTCTCATTTATCAGTCCTTGCCTCTCTGAAGCACACGATGCTGCTGCAGCCATCACAGAGGAGAAGGGTGAGTTAATAATTTGAGGAGAAAACGCACACACAACATGCCAATCTTAAGAAAAGTATGTCCATTAAAGGCCGTTCCTTCTGCCTCACGCCATCATGTGTTTGTTATCTGAAGCTGAGTGGGTGGACAACAACAGAGCGAAGCTCATTCAGAGCGTCACTTCAGTGATCACTATAGCAGATGAGATGTTCCAGTTGAGGATAATCCATAACGAGATGTACGCCAACATCAAGGCTGCCAGGACCAGCCAGGAGCAGATGAGGGAGCTCTACAGAGCCCTTACATCTGTGAAGGCCAAGTCTGCCTTCTACACAATCCTCCAGGAAATTCATCCAGACATATGTAGAAGTAAGTGAGGTCTTTTTGAGGAGTTGACCCCTGTTGCGGTCTTTGTCTAAAATGTGCTGATAATATAATACTTCTAATGGTTAGTGTAGTAATGAAGCAAATGTTTCAGATACTATTCAGCCATAAAACACTGACTCAGGCATTTCCACTATTTAATGGCATAGCTTGATAATAAAACGTGTTTGCAATTTGTATACATTATCATGATCAAATGCACCACACAGTTCAAAATGTTGCTGTGGCACTCAAGAAACGGCTTTGATTATTTTTTTTTTACGTTTTTTTATTACAACAGAAGATGTCATCAAAGAAGCCATCAAAAAGCACAAAGCCTATCTGAGGGACAAGTTTAGGTATGAGTTCGAAGGCACTGAAAAAGATCATAAGCACGTAAAATCACTGGACAAAATTTACACAGAGCTTCACATCATACAGGGAGAGAGTGAGCACGTCAATGAAGAACATGAGATCTGGGAGATTGGAGATAAGGCGAGGAGTCAAACAGCCGAGGGCTCTAAAATCAACTGCAATGACATCTTTAAAAGCACACTAGGAGATAACGGCCCATCTGGGCAAGACAGAGGAAAAGCTAGAGCTATCAGAACTGTCATGACAAAGGGGATCGCTGGCATTGGAAAAACGGTCTCTGTGAAGAAGTTCATCCTGGACTGGGCAGACGGAAAAACCAATCAGGACTTTGACTTCATCTTTGTGCTACCATTCAGGGAGCTGAATCTGGTCATAGATAAGTTCAGCCTTGAGACGCTTGTGAAAGACTTCCATCCAGAACTTAAAAACGTAGCAGTTGCAAGAATATTTGCTAATCACAAGGTTTTGTTCATTTTTGATGGGCTTGATGAAAGCCAGCTTAAACTGGATTTCACAACGACCGAGAGATTGACCGAGGCCACAAAGGAATCGTCAGTGGACACTCTGGTGACCAACCTCATCCGGGAACACCTTCTTCCCTCTGCTTTTGTCTGGATAACCTTGAGACCAGGAGCAGTCCAGCGCATCCCTCGCCAGTATGTGTACCAGTGGACTGAGGTTAGAGGATTCAATGATCCACAGAAAATACAATACTTCAGGAAGAGAGTTGAGGACAAGACTCTTGCTGAAAGAGTTATTAACATCATCACAATGTCCCGAAGCTTATACATCATGTGCCACATACCTATCTTCTGTTGGATTGCGGCAAAAGTTCTTGTGTATTTGCTGCTAAAAAGGGACAACAGTCATGATGAATACATAAAGATGCCCACAACTCTTACTGAGATGTACGCATACTTCCTTTGCATTCAAATGCAGGTAGCAACTGAAAAGTATCACAACCAGAACAAGAATACAGAGGAGATCTTCAGGTCAAATGAAGAATTCTTTTTGAAACTAGGCAGGATGGCATTTGAGCATTTGAAAGAGGGCAAAATCATATTCACTGCCAACGATCTGAAAAAGTATGGCATTGACATACGCAGAGCTGGAGTTCACTGTGGGTTGTGCACAGAGATATTCAGAGAGGAGAATGTGTTCAACACAAGGAAACTCTACTGCTTTGTGCATCTGACAGTTCAGGAGTACTTTGCTGCTCTCTTTGTGTACCACAGCTTTGCAAGTAAAAAAATAGACTCTCCAAGCCTCAAGGATTTCCTGCTCATAGGGTCTGAGGAAGAACTCAAGTCTATCTTGGATGAAGATCCAGTTGATTTACCTTTGTATGAGCTGATGGAAATATCAATAGCTAATTCAACTCTGAGAAAGACAGGAGAACTGGACATGTTCCTCAGGTTCCTTATCGGCCTGTCTCTAAAATCAACACAAGAATTGCTACATGGCCTGATTCAGCAGACAGAGGAACACTCTGCAGTTGTTGAGGAAATTAAGACGAGTCTAAGAGAAATAGATTTATTGGACTGCTCACCTGCAAGATGCCTGAACCTTGTTCACTGCCTGATCGAGCTGAAAGACAGTTCCCTACACAATACGGTGCAGCAGTACCTGAAGCCAAATCACAACCCAGAAACACAGCTCTCCCCTGTTCAGTGCTCAGCTCTGGCCGACTCAATTCTAACGTCAAACGTGCCACTCGATGAATTCGACCTGAAAAAATACAGACCATCAGCAAATGGTGTTTTCAGGCTTGTCCCAGCAGTGAGGAACAGCAGAAGAGCAAGGTGAGTTGGTTACTTCGACTGTGGTGTAGTTGCATTGCATGCAGTCACTTCAGTCGCTTTCTTTATTGTTAAAAAAAAACAAAACAAAAAGCAATATGTACCATGCAAGTGAAAGGTATGATAACTCAAGACCACACAGAAGTACAAAGCACAATTTATTATTGTTATTATTATTATTATCATTATCATAATTTCTGCAGGATCTCAGGTGTGGATCTCGATGTTTGGCTTTGTGAAACGATCTCGTCAGCCCTTCGAATGCCAAATTCTGTGCTAACTGAACTGCATCTGACAAATAGTTCCTTTTATGACAAAGGTACAAAGATCTTGATCGATGGACTGATAAACTGTCAGTGTAAACTGGAAGCTCTGAGGTTGGTGAAACTATTTATATATATATATTTCAATCTCATTGTGTTGCTGTTCATATTTTCTGATTTTCTGTAATGCATCCTAGTTATACATTTGTGAAAAATAATAAAAAAAAATACATATAAATAACTAATAAAAAAATACATAAAGATGATTATTTTAGCATGTTCTGTAGTTGGTGCTGTCAATCGATTAAAATATTTCATCACGATTAATCTCATGAATGTCACAGTTAACTCGCGATTAATCGCGATTATCTATTCTAAATGTCCCATTAATTATCATTTTAATACTGTTATCAACATGGAAAAGTGGATAGGCTTGCTTTGTGCAAATGCTTTTTATTGAAAACAACAACGTGTAGTGTTATATTTCACACTAACATTCTCACTTTGAGCAGTCGTTCACATTTGAAGCAAAATCTCACACAATTTAACACTGTTAATAAACAGATGACAAAAAATAAACACTTGGTTACAAAAAGCCCCTTCAACAACCCTTTCTAAGGGATCAAAACAGGGTGATACATGATAAAGTTACCAAGTGCGCATCATTGTAAACTAGGACTCAGCCTATAGTGCAGTTAAACCAGGCTTAAACTTTCCTTTCTTAACTGTCCTTTGAACATAATAGTATCCATATGCCTCTGTCGAAAGCCATCCATTGTCGCTTGGTTTTGACAAGGAGGCAGCGGAGAATTCGCATTAGCCGTGTGTTTGGCCATCAAGTGGTATTTCAGACTGGATGTGCTACGGTGATAACTCAGTTCACACCGACAATACACACAGATAACTTTGGTCTTGTCAGTCGACCCATCTGGCAACTTTTTTAAAACTAAACTTTCCATTCAGAATCTTGTTCACATCCATTTCGGCGTTTCGCCCTTGACATCCACACAAACCGGTAGCCTACTTTTTACAGCTAGCGAGCAGGCAACACCAAACGCGCGTAGGGCGTGCCTATTGTTTTGTTTCCGGTTTACAATCAGATCCTGTAGTTTTTCTAATGTTACTAGCAGTGGCCACAGCTTACAAAAAACTACAAGTTCACTAGGTCACAAAGAGCGTTAATCGCGCGATAAAAAAAAATGACGCCGTTAAAATTAATTTGCGTTAACGCGTTAATAACGCGATATTTTTGACGGCACTATCTGTAGTCTTTCAAATGGGCTTAGCCTTTCATCCTAAACCAAAAAATACACAATGTGCACTCAGCCAGCCACCCCAGGATGAGTCCCACAATACACTGTATGGTCTGTTCACCATTTTTGTCCAGATTGAAATATCTAAACTGTTGTTCACACTTTTACATGATGATTTTCACCTGTTTTTGTCTGGGTTTATAGTCTCTCAGGTAAGGGCCTCTCACATGAACAATGTGAAAAGTTGGCATCAGCTATCAAAGCAGTCACTTCAAATTTAAGAGAGCTGGAGTTGAGCGGCAGCATACTGGGACTTTCGCTATGCTCTGTACTTTCCAATGGACTCGGCAGCCTGGAGAAGCTCAGGTAAAGCTCAGACATGTTATCCCCCAAGCCAGTCCAGTTGTTCTGAATAAATACGTCTTGATATATATACCATTGGTGTTAAAGCTCTTTTACTGTAAGCAACATTTACTGTATTAACACTGAATCAAATTACTCTGCAATGTAAGATTGCTAAACACTCCAATGTGTACTTTTATGCTGCCTCTAGCTGCTGTGAGCTTCTTTTTTGTCAGTTTGGTAGAACTGAACAGTATGACTGATTTATATATCTCTGATCTGATGCATTTTTATCATCTCTTTCCCAAAAGACTGAACCGAAATCATTGCATTGCTGAAATCTGCAAGGAGTTGGTGGCAGCACTCACATCCAACCCATGTTCTTTGCGAGAGTTGGAACTGAGTTACACCAGTTTCAAAGACTCAGAAATGGAGATCCTCTGTACTGGCCTGATGAGCACAAGCTGTCATCTGGCTGTACTGAGGTAAAGGACTGCATCACATTGCACTGCATTGATTTAAAATCTCCATCAGGTCTCAGTTACAGCTGCAATATCATTCAAAATGGAGGAAAGAAAGAAACCAAAATACATGTTCGGAAGTACATCAACATAATGTCTGACAAGGGCAATTTCATCAGCTCAGTCAGTTTTTAATATAACAAACATCAACTCATAGCAATTAATCAGAAAAAATAATTAAATTCCTACATTTGTCACTCAGCCTCAGTCACAACAGACTCACTGAAAAAGGTTGTAAGACGCTGGCCTCTGCACTCAGCTCCAGACCTTCCTACCTGAAAGAGCTGGACCTGAGCTACAATGATCTGCAGGACTCAGGAGTGATGGCACTCTGCAGTGCCCTGCAGAACCCACACTGTGCATTGGAAACACTCAGGTCAGTGTAATAAATAGCTTTGTCAGCTCAAGTTCAAGTTCTTTACCGTCAGAGGCACAACAGTTACAGTGAAGCAGTCTTTGGCCATGCCAAGTTCTGTTTCCTCCAACAGTGGTCATGCAGGTAAATACATGAAATAAGAAATAAAGTGAAATAGTCCTGTTACATTAGCAGGATGACTTCATTCTTGGTTTTAGTCTCCTCTAGGGATTATTTTACAATAATGAAAAGATGTAATGATGCAAACTTTATCCTTTAAGGGTAAGAGTGCTGTCCCTCTGCTTCACAAAGGGAGAGTCTGATAAATAACTAATCAAATGGGGCTTGTGTCAAGCTAACAAGTGAAATTTGCTGCTGATAAGAGAATGCAGCACATGTCTAAAATGTCAGTTGTTTGATTTCTATAGGCTGTCATTCTGTAAAGTGACAGGAGATGGATGCGCTGCCTTGGCCTCGGCTTTGAGGTCTGACCACTGCAGCCTCAGGGAGCTGGACCTGAGCTTTAATCACCTGGCCGATCATGGAGTCAAAATGCTGACTGACATACAGACGGATTCTCACTGCAGTCTGGAGAAACTCAAGTAGGCTGTCTAACAAACACACTTCTATCATTATTCCAAGATTAAGTAGCAAGATTCACTCTATTTGTGCATATGTGGCAATATTTTTTTTTCTGTTTTTATCTACAATCCCATCAGCGTGGACCAAAATGAAGAATGCTGGTTTGACTTGAAGCTGCTGAGACAGTGTAAGAATATTGCATGCATGCATGTTGGAGTACGCAGTGTGTCTGCTCTTACCACCATAAAAGTCCTCAGCTAGACTCAAGCTTGCTGAACTAAAACATTGAGCTCCCCTCGATCTCTCAAGTTTCTGATTCTTTTCTCAAGTAATTTTGTGCCTAAAGATGTTCTTTAACATAAAGGACCATTGTGTAGGATTTAGTGTTTCCTCAGGGGGGTCCTCCACACTGAAAGTTGTGTCTGGTCTGCTGCCAGTGGTGCTGTCCTCGGGCCCCTTTGGCCCGGCTGGTAGGGGGGCTCCCTACCTTGGTGTGGGGATTCGCCGTCAGGGTCGGGGGGCCCAGGTGCTGGCGCCCCCTGTGCTCATAGTCTGTGATGACTTCTCTCAGTGTGGACGGCCCCAAAGGTGGCATTCTCCTCAATCCTCAGTGCCTTGCCATGCCTCGTTACTCCTGCTACTGTCTGTGGTGAGAATGTCTGTGTGTGTGTGTGTGTGTGTGTGTGTGTGTGTGTGTGTGTGTGTGTGTGTGTGTGTGTGTATGTGTATGTGTGTGTATGCATGTAGTTGAGGGTGTGTGTTAGCACATATGGAGGGTGGGAGGGTTGGGTTTTTAGTGTCATTCTGTTTTGATTTATATTGTTTTTAACTCTTGTAAAGCACTTTGTGTTGCATTATGTATGAAAAGTGCTATATAAATAAAGTTGGATAAAGGATTGATTGATTGATTGATTGATTGATAGTGGCATCTAACAGTGAGGTTGCAGATTGCAGCCACATGAATATCCCTCATGTGCAGGAGAACTGGTTGCAAAAAGCACAAAAGGTGCTCTCTGGAGCCAGTGTTTGGTTTGTCTCTTCTGGGCTGCTGTAGAAACATAGTGGTGATACCACTTTGCTTTCAGCATCTATATCACGACTATCAAGCTCAGGCCATCGTCACGTACCACCGGGGAAAAAGTGGGCTGTTTTTATGTGACAAAGTTTGTTTATAGTCAGTTTAACTTGTGATCAAGTCTGTTTCAGCACAAGTTATTATCTGCTAATGCAAGTTCTGACACCTGAAATCTGTCAGCCAATTAGGAATGAGCATCTTCAGCGGCCATGGGACAATGCTCTTTATTAAAAGTGACACGCAGTTCTTTCCTTTTCGCGTGACTCAGCGTCCACAGAAGTGACTGACTGTGCAGAGCTAATCAGATGCTGAGCAAGCTTTACAAGCTTGTCTTGCATTTTTTAATCCTCTGCAGTAACAGCATGTACCTTTAAACAAGTACCTGGAAAAGAACTAATGCAACAAATGACAAAACATTTTCATGTGATGTTATAAGGGTTTGAAAAAAAAGTGATGCATCTCTAATTTTATAATACATGATTTTACTAAAACCCTCAGAGATCAAGAACCACCCTCACGCAGTACTCCACTAATTAATTGTTTCCTCTGTCTTGATTGCAGATGCCTGTGATCTGACACTGGACCCGCACACAGCAGGCGTGAATATAGTTTTGACAGAAGACAACAAAAAGGTCACATATGTTCGAGAGAAGCAGTCATATCCTGATAATCCAGAGAGATTTGACTGCCGTCAAGTACTGTGCGAGGAGGGTCTGACCGGTCGACATTACTGGGAGGTTGAATGTCTTTTCTCTGATGTTGGAGTGGCATATAAAAGCATAGACAGGGTGGGAAACAAGTCAAGTGAATTTTCTTTCGGGAAAAATGAAAAATCTTGGTGCTGGTGTCACGAGGGGAAATTTTATCATAGCAATTCCTGTCTGGACTTAATGGTCAATACAAGTATGAGTACAATAGGAGTGTATCTGGACTGGCCAGCGGGTATTTTGTCATTTTTTGAGGTCTTTCCCAGCACACTGACCCACCTGTACACTGTCCGTACAACTTTTACTGAACCACTCCATCCTGGTTTCAATCTGGATGATGGATCAGTTTACATCTGTAAAATAAAGTGAACAAAATCTTTGCGCAAATGCAATATGTACAGCCAAAAAGAACCAATCCATGCTGGCTGTATGGAAAAAAGGATTGTGCAGTTAAAAGTATTCAATTTCGACATGCCAGCTTGAGTGCATTATTATAAAACATGTCACAAACTCATAACTGTATATTCATTTGTTTAACCACTCTGGTTCCCCTGCACTTTAAATGAATGATCTTGATGTTGAGATGAAGCAGATGCACCTTGTACAGGCTTGTCTACATTCCTCCTCACAGGTCACGGCTTTCTTATCTTATTATACCAGAATAAGTTCATCTGTAAGGTTCCTACTTGAATGTGATTTTTCTCATTTCTCATTTCTCATCAGCTAAAAACCAAAAAAAGAAATCAGACTTCTTGTGCATGCAGCTGTGGTACTGTAATGTGCTAGTTTGCAGCTCTTGACACCCCTGCTAATAATATTTGCTGTAATTAAGACGGCATTCTTCATGTGTATGCCTGTACGTTACTGCAGAATGACTTGCAGCAGAGTTAGAATTAAATCCACATAGGTAATACATTAAAGTTATTAGAAAGACAACAATAGTAATAGATCATAAATGTAAGAGCTGTGGAGGATAAATAAAAACAACCATTAAAAGGTCATCTTTGGAGAGTTGGCTCTTGAGTGAAGCTAGGGATCAGATTCCTGCTTTGTAGTCCTTCATGCTTATGTTTCAACCTCGCTTTGACAACATTAGAGCGGTCTGTGGATCCTCCTGTCAACTCTGGGACACACATGGGAATTGTCCCCTCTGCTGTTTGTTTTGTCACCCTGGTTCCTTCCAGTTGTCAGCAGAGTTGAAGCCTTGTTAGTGGAACTCGCTCCAACACACACGTCTCCACACCCAGAGATAAACATACATGTGCAGACACAGATATGAACACGCACACAGGTCTGGCATGCTTGGACAGACTTACACAATCATCTGCATACACGTCCACATTAATTTTCACATTAGCATTTTCACAGAGATCCACACTTCATCACACACACAAAGGAGTAGTTAGACATTTTGGGAAATAAGAGTTGTTACTTTCTCTGCCAGGAGTTAGATGGAGGACAGGAGTTAGGATGTCGTTACACTGCAGGTTTGGTATGGAGTAAACAAACAAGGTGAAACATGCTAATAAGTGAGCTTTAGCAGTGCTGGATCTTGAAGTTAGGATTTTGTTACCCTTGGACAGAGCCAGGCTAACTGTTTCCAGTCTTTGTGCTAAGCTAAGCTAACCAGCTGCTGGCTACAAACACTTGAACTATCGACTTGAGGTTGAAGGAAATGCTTTTATTTCTGTTATTAGATAATAAAATATAAGATAATAAAGTCTTTAGTGTTGTCCTTTCCCTTGCTGCAGTCACGAGCAGGAGGGGAAGTCTGTGACACAGAGAAAGAGTTCCTCATGAGTCGCCATGTTAAGCTATGAAGCAGTTGCTGTAGTTGGTGCTGTAGCAGGTGAACTTCCCTGGTGTGGGATAGATAAAGTCTTGTCTTATCTTAGTTTTCCTGTGTTAGAAGCAAAGTTATTCTAGCTTTGTACTGTGGCTTGTAAGTTTTATAATAGGTGTAAGTTTCACAGTCATTTTTCACCATGTTATTAAAAGAATTTCTTTTCTAACATGGAGGTCTTAATCATTTCCCCCTAATGTTGCTGGAGATGATTGAGTAATTTGTCAGGGAGTGTTTTTGATTATTATTATTGTGTAACAAGTTTGCTTTCAGTGAGAAGGTAAGGTTTGTAGGTTTAATCTTTAATGTGTATGATGTTGTACAACAAAAGAATGATAAGATGAGATGCAAGGGAAAGCAGAACAGAGACTATAATCCTGTTTGTAAATGCAGGTCACAACTTTGAGGGCGACGGTCTGGTGAAGAAGATCCAACAATTCCAGCAGATGGTGAGTCTCCCAGCTTGATTTCCAGAAGCCTGCATCTATACTGCCACTGAAACAGCTGGATTTCCCTGATGTTTAAAGAGAGGTTTAAACTTAAGTCTAAAAGTCAGAAAACACTCAGAAAACAGTCAAAACTGAGCACAATTTAATTTATATTTATGACTAGTCGACTAATCCTGCATATCCCTAATTATTACCAGCTCAAACACACATTATACTTTAAGAGTGCACTCTGACTCATCAGACTCTGACAGATCAGACCTCCATCTGGAGTGAACTCAGAGCAGACTTTGACCCATTCTCCTCTATGGTCATCAGACAATGTCTTGGAACTACTTGAAAATCCATGTGAGTGTAATGCAAGTTGCTTTGTTTTGATGTTCACATGCAAACTAAGTTAACTGACTTGACCTGTGTTAATGGTTAGGCCACAGCACTCAAAACCATCCTCTTTCCAAACTTAGAGCGAGGGGTACTTACCCAGTCGTGGGTAACAGAACCATTATGAGAGCTTGAAATGATGCAGACGCCCCCTTTCAGGGTGTTTTCAGCTTTAGAAGGTTGCAATTGTGCCTCTTCATTGACCATTTATTACAAATGAATCTTGGGTTCCCCCCAACCCCGAAAGGGATACAAGGGGTATAGAAGATGAATGAATGAATGAATGAATCTTGGGTTTAGCACATTCATCCAATATCAAAATTTGCCCTGTCCCATGATTCCATCCTTATGACCCAGATATTTATTGAAATTAAGGTTGTATTGCAATGACCTCAAATGTCATTTGTCTTGTTTGATGGACAAATGGATAGGGACAGAGAGGACACAGCAGCCTGATCGAACACAGCCCTGCTACACTTTACATGCATTCTGATGGTGTACCACTAGAGGGGGATGCTTAACAGGATATGGCATCCCGGCCAGCCGCTGGTGCAGAAATGTTTGTTTATTGTTAGTGAGTTTGTCTAAACAACATTTCAAGGCTTATTTTTTATTTTTTTATTTTTTTTTACATGTTTGCACCTGTGTAATAGAGAAACACCTGCACTCACAATGCCCTACTTTCATTGTCCCATGAAATTCCAGGGTTGCCTCTGTGGAAGCAGTGTTTCTGCCGCTTTCTGCAGCTTTGAGTTTTCTCAAAGAATGCCACTTATTTAAATTCCTAATACAGTAAAATAGTTTGAAAATATGAGGGCATTTTCCTACTCAATAATGAAAAACATCCTAAGGACACCTTGAAACAGGTGAAAGCAAATGGACACACACACACACACACAGTGTAGAAACACAGCAGCAATAAATGGAGCAAAGCATCCTTTTAGAGACGACAGGGCCAAATCCTTCATGCATGAGTCGCCCTCTGTTTGAGATTATTTATGCAGATTTTTTATTCATAGTGTCATCTTGATTCATCCATGTTGTAAAGGTCAGGGTGTAGCAACAGTTTCAAATGCTTAAAAGAAGTCAGATCACCAAAATCATTAAGACTATCTGCCAACAAGCACATCATAAACCAACACTACATTCTTTTATGAGGTTACATTACATAACGGCGTGTTTAAAACTGTTGCTTGCTGCCTGGTATATGCAGTTCAGTACCTTCAAATTGTTGAATTTGCTACAGCAGGTGGTATACAAAGTGAGAGGGGCGGGGAGGGAAAATCACTCTCAAATGTGCTTCCTCTTCAGTAAGGCAGGAGGGGTAAGCAGGCCTGCTGCCTCTATGCTTCCCTGTGATTGCTCATTTGAAATGTCATTACAGTCAATTATGCAATACAGGTGTTGCTATTAAGCTGTGTTTAGTTTTATTTTGTCAGACAACTCTGTAATCAGAGAGCTGTGGTTTGATTGACATCTCAGTGCAGTGGCATAGGAGGAAATGTGCTTCGGGGTGACATTAAGATAGCATTTACGTGCCACAATGAAACTCACGCTTCTTGGCAATTAAAATATGTAAATGAAAACAACTAAACGATGAGCTCATTTGTATTAAAACACAGCATGGGTGATCACAGTAAGCAGCACAGGTCTGAATGGAGGTTTAATGATCTGGAACTCGGCAGTATAACTGGGTTTTTTCTGCCCCCTCCCTGAGAGAAGAAGAAGATATTTAAGCCTCGCTGTTTAAAACAGTATTGGGATTTTTTTTTTTTTAGTTTGGCTCTTCTGCCAGTGCATGGTACCATAAGAGACCCTGGTTTGAGCACTCTGTGAAACGCGATGCTGCTTCCTGTTTCCCTTGTAGACAATTAATGGCTCATGCGTCATCAGTTTTAACAGTTTGCAGTAAACGGCCGTGAGAACTCTTTTTCCACTTTGAAAAATACGCAATGAACACTGAAAACTCATTTAATTCAACTTGTTTTTGAGAAGGACTTGACTGAGAAATGCGAGACAGAGTGGAAGACTTTGCTGAGGGGATTCCAGTCATCTGGGAATGGCTGACTGCAGCTTTATTAGGCCCAGCCTGAGCCACTAGAGTGGAGTAAGTAGGCCACAATCACATTAGTCGTATCATTTTTGTGTAAGTTGTTTTCCTGAATTGTCTTTCAGCTTTTAGCCGCTTAAAAATAATGGATATTTTTCAGTGTGTGTGTGCCAATAAAAAGTAATAGATTAAAACGTCCCCTGAGCTGCACGCTGTTGTACTCTCGCTTGTTTGATGTGTAGTGCTGTCCGTGGTGCTGATTTCACAATTTTCATGACTTTGTTGTTCACTAATAACTGACTTCGGCCTCAGACTGACTGCATATGAATTGTAAGTTTATAAGTGGGATAAGACTGCACATACTTCTTATAAATAATAGGCTGCACTACCCGGGCACAGTTAAATGATTTTGACTCACACTTCACACTCTTTTTGTAGAGATTAAACAAATGTGATCTAATTGTATCACACCCTATTTAGCATTTATATATACCTTTTTTAGATTTAGCTCAGTTTGTGTTCCCACAGTCTTCGTCTCTTCTTAATCTGGAATTGAAAAAAGGTCTCACCCAGTTCTGTGTGTGCGTGTGAGTGCCCATTGTCTGTTTAGTGTGCAGTTAAACATGGTTTCAGAGGGGTCTGATGGCCAGAGGAGCTGCTGGCAACTGAATTAGCAGCACAATCAATATTTTATGGTTGTTGTTTTAAGGTTGCTGTTATCTCTGTCCCGCTCTCGCTTTCTCTTTTAGGGTTCACCGATGTGATCCCCAGCCACCATACACACACACACACACACACACACACACACACACACACACACACACACACACACACACACACACACACACATACACACACACACACACACGTACACACAGGCACACACATATGCACTGTATTCCTCTTCCTCCCCCTGTCATTATCTCTTCCTCTCTTTTCACATCCAAGTGCTCTGGCTTGGATGTGCTTTAATCCAACTTAAAATAGTCACTACACTACTTTCAACGGCTGGTTCAAAGTGGAGGCTCTCTCTTTCTCTCTCTCTGTGTGTGTGTGTGCGTGCGTGTGTGTGTGTGTGTGTGTGCACGACTGTCTATAAGTGGAAGTATTTTAAAGTCACCTCTCATGTTTTTTTCATGGGGTGTATACTGTGTTTGTATTTATTCTTGTATCTGTCTTAATCATGTTGTGTTCACTGTGCAGACAGATGAGGAAAAGTGTGAAACTTGTATGTGTGTGTGTGTGTGTGTGTGTGTGTGTGTGTATGTTTACATGTGCCTGTGTGTTTTAGAGCGAGTAATTTGGAGTGACATGCTGACCATTGATAACACGACATTTGCAGTAACTGGATAAACCACTCAAGACATCTGAAATCTCGAATTACATGTCTCATTTCACCATTTACCCGCACATGCACGCACGTCTCTTATTCAAACACGCACACATACTCCTGCCTCTGCTCACCTGCTTTCTGTCGTTACTCTTGTACCACCTCCTTTCAGCCTCTGGAACAATATAACACAGGCAGGTGTAATTATTTTGAAAAATCTAAGTATTGGTCATTTAGGGTAAATGTGCTTTGCAAAACAATAGCACAGTTGACAGAGGTTGTTTACATAAAAAACTTGTTTTGTGCATGTATGTTAATGTATAGAGGTGTGTGTGTGTGTGTGTGTGTGTGTGTGTGTGTGTGTGTGTGTGTGTGTGTAAAACAGGAAATTGTAATTCGTCAGAGCTCTGCCAGGCCAGAAAAATTCACACAAAAATGGCATCAAGTGTACTGCTACATGCCGTTTGAGGTCAGCTTCCAGAAATAGCTCTTAAAATTGCATCATTCTTTATTTGATATAATAAACTTTATTTCAAGAACTCCTGAAAACTGCTACCACAGCGTCCATGTCACAAATGAAGTAGGCGTGATGCATAATTTACTTGTCACTCTTGTCTACTGTCTACTGTCAGTCTGAACCATGAAGTGAAACAGTGTGTCAATTTCGTCTGCTTATCAGACTAAACTTATCAAGCTTTGTCTCACAACAGACACCATTAAATCTAAAAAGTCTAGTTTTATTTTCTTTTTTAGCAATAGTTTAATGTTTCCAGAAACATGCTTATTTGCTGTAATGACAAGCTTGATACGACTCTCTTATCTGACCATCTCACAGCAGCTGGAGCCAGCATTGGGCTAGCTTAGCCTCACATAAAGCAGCTAGCCTGGCTCTGTCCAACAGAAACAAGATCCACCTACCAGCCCCTCTTAAGATGACACATGAACAGGTTATATTTTATTTGTTTAATCCGTACAAAAACAGAACCAGAACCTATGGCCTTTAAAACATTGACACTAGTGATACAAACTGCCAAACCTGCAGTATTATTCGACATTCTTTACAGGTAATTGCAGTTTTAGAAGTGAAAAATGTTTTTATTAGTAACTGTTTCACATCTTAATTGCTAAATAAATCCATTCTGCAGTGCAACAAAAAAAGCTCACGTCACACTTTCATATCGCTTCATTAAAATCAAACATCTTAATGATTTGTTTTGCTTACTTCTTTATTTGCTGACTGAGTATTGTTGAGTTTCATCTTAGGACGTATGTCCTCTCCTGAGCTGATGGATCCGTATCTTATTTTTGAAATGGAGCCCCTCAGATGCCACGGGGGATCAGTTGGTGGTCCATTTTAAATCCTGCCATCCCCTGCCTGTCTGGACAAAATAAAACACAAGGCATGGGGAAAAAGGGCAGCAGCAGGCGAAGACGCCGCTGTTAAAAATGTTAATGCAACATCCTTGTTTGACAAGATTTGGCATTAATATTTCAAGGAGCGAGCTTTCAACAGTAAAGTGTTAAACCTAAAAGCCATATTTTTTCTGGTTCTCTGAGCAAAGAGACATGGACGTGGAAATCAAAAGGTCAAACTGGGTTCCTTTACAGATAATACACAGAGGAGAAAGTTCAGTGGTTTCGCTAAGAAACCACAGTTTGTGATACCTCAGTGAACAAAATGAAAATGTCCACAGCAAACCCAAACTTTCATCTGAATTATTCCAGTTTATTAACCATGCAGGGAGAAGAATGGTTATTTTAAAGGTAAAACCAAAAAAAAAAAAAAAAAGACTATCATGTCCTTAAAATCAAGGATTACACACCATATGAGCACACGTTTTTCTCTTCCTCTATTCCCCACCACTCAGTAAGTGTGTGCGTGTGCACTGTGCTGCTGGAAGTAGGCTCATAGAGTTTGATGTTTCCTTTCTTTGCTATCATGAATATTTGATTCGGCTCACCATCCCCAGAAGGTTCCATCCAAATGAAAGCTAAAATAACAGCTTCAACAACAAACTACAAGAGCAACAACAGCAGCAGCCGCTGTGAGAACATGCAGCCAGTCACCTATAGCCTGACAGCGGTGATGTCTGTGAGGGTGTGTGAGGTAGCTCCACTGCTTCCCCTTTAACTCGCCCTCTGTAGCGTGAGAGAGAGAAAGCGAATGCAGTAAAAAGTTTTGCGGCAAAGTTACTGGAAGGAACATATACACATATATATATATGAAGTAAAAAGTCACACGAACACATCACACCTTGAGGAGTGTCTCTTATCATGTAGACGAACACACTCAGAAAATGGAGGAACAGTGAGGTAAGAGAAGCAGTTGAGCGCAGGCCGGATAACGACAGAGAAGATGAAAGGAAGATAGTACAGGAGGGAGAAAGACAGTCATTAGGAGGCAGTGCTGCACCTGCTACAGAGCTGTGTGTGTGAGGACATGCATACATGTATGACTGTGTGTGCTTGATCGTGTTTACATAGAGATTTGTGTTTTTGTGTGCAAGATGGAGTGAATTCCTCATGTGGAGTCATGCTTGAATGTGCAGGGTTCCCACATGTCCTGGAAATCATGGAAAACACATGGAAAATGAGAGAAAAATTCAAATGTCCCAGAAAATGTGGGACATACAGGAAAAATCTGGGACATTTTAATGTCCTGATTTTCCTGTAGCTGAGAATGAACTACTAGGCTATCGATCAGAACTCTGCAAAGGCATTACCATCTGAAAGACAAACTTATGTTTGGTGGTAGTTTGGCCATACGCTTTTAAATCAGACTTCCACAGAGAGGAACATATTTGTGTATGGTACGATACCTGTGTGTTATAACAGCAAGGATATCCCTGAAATGTCCTGAAAATGTCCTGGAAAATGATCTTATGCATGCGTTTAGTTGTAGTATAGTGTGTGTGTGTGTGTGTGTGTGTGTGTGTGTGTGTGTGTGTGTGTGTGTGTGCATGTGATTTACTTTATAGTGTTATTGTCCTTGAAGGAAGCAAGCCCTGAAAGCTCCATGCAGATCTTAGATTGCAGGGACGTGGACAAATATGACATCATGAGTGCAGAAGAAGAATTTAGGATCAGGGAGGGAATGAGTGGACAAAGGAGGAAGGGAGGTAAAAAGGTAGGAAGGATAGAAAGGAGGAGGGATTGTAAAATAGAGGGATGAGCAGGTTTCTAATTCTCAGCACAGCAACAAAATGAAAGCCTTCGCTCAACCGAGACATCGCTCCTCACCCACACAGATCATTTTCACCTCGTCAACGTCTGGTTAAATGTTCAGATTTCAGTCCCCCTCTAATGCTCCTGGGATGCATTTACACCTTCTATTGAAGAGTTATCCGATCCTCCCAAGATGCAGGGATTGAAGTGTAAAAGGAGTAAAGTGTACCGTTTGTTGAGCTCTGTTGTTTATAGTTTGGGTTAGCACCTGTAGTTCTTGATGTTGGGCCGATGGCATATATGAGACATGACAGGCCGCAGCTAGCTGGTTAGCTTCAGTAAACAGCACAACACACAGACGTCTTTGACATACCATCAGACCTGTTACTTTTTCACATGTGATCTGTCGATAATGTTAGTTCAGCAGTTTTTTTGAATGTTTCAAACTAAAATTTGGCTGTATCTTACACACTGGACCTTTAAGGCAGATGAAGCCTGCTTACATAGTTAAATGTTTACATCAGATGCTATTCAATATTTAGCGTGATCATATTTTTTGCCTTATCGGCCAGCCCTAATCTCAATGTGTGTTAGCTGGGTTGATATGAATCTGCTGAGTGTGTGTGTGTGTGTGTGTGTGTGTGTGTGTGTGTGTGTGTGTGTGTG